>OZ026615.1:48393515-48758515 GCA_964020975.1 Hermodice carunculata | reverse complement strand
CACTCCATTGGAATACCCCTTTACAGATATATAACTGCAAAGGATCATGGTTGCATCGTGAATCTGGCACAGCCTATGGATCATGATTTTTAACCTGCAAATGAGTTTTAAGGATTGCTTACCAAAATATTTAATAATCGCACTTGGATCAAAGTGCACAGCATCGTTAAGAATAGCTTTTATACCATTGTTCAAGGATCACTTGTTGGCCACTTGAGATTCCTGAACCACTTCGTATTTCTTCAGGATCATCCTGGATCATTTCATCATCATGAGAAATGCACACACATTACATATGTAATTTATCAACTTCAACATGCTGTGTGTGTGTGTATATGTATAAATATAATAGTTTATTCAACCTCCGCAAACGAGAAAGTAAAATACATATAACTCGTACGTCGAAATAGCATCACATTACACTATGGCGAAGTATGTACATATATTGAGAAATAATAAGACACATATATAAACCAATATAATTATAATTTCACCAAATTAAAATATTTCAGATATGAAAGTGTATATACATATATGGATCAACTGATCGACACCCCTACCGACTAAAAGCCTTTGGTCAGTAACATGGCCAGAGGTGATGACTGTCACTGTACGGTGTGTGTGTGTGTTTGTGTGTGTGTGTGTATATATATTTAGTTATGTCTTGGGTGGTTTATGGGCAGAATTGTAATCCTCAGACTGCATGGTGGGCAGTTGTTCTGTTTATGGGCAGTTGAAAAATGCCCATAAACCATGTTTGCCTTAACTTCAATGTGCTACCTAGGGGGTTTCAGAAATGTACCAATTAGCAAATCTGCCCTGGTATTATGGCTACAAAGCTACAAATGCCCAGAAACTGTGGTTATCTATACTTGGTATATACTGCCCATAGTCTGGTTTGAGGAGTACAATTGACCTTCAGACAATGGGCATGACCCACAAACCGGTTGTAGGACCTATTCCTTTGTATGTATGTATATATATATATATATATATATGTATATTTGTATGAAACAAACTTTTATCAAATGTATATAATTCTGTTCCTTAACATACCACATGCATGAATATACACAAACAAGAAGACTGTGACAGTCCCGTGCTCAGCTGATCCTACATGCACACACTCAAGTGGTCCTGTGAACTATGATATCCAAGTCACCTCTGTTTCAGACCATCATCACTGTTGCTTACATGTACATATCCCCTTGCCAATTGTCAAAAAATACAGTAAAATCGTAACACCACCTGTTGAACAAATTAATGTCTATGGGTCCCCAGAAGTGTCCGTATGCAATTTGAAGCAGTTGGCTGTGTGGTTTCTTAGATTTTTATACTCTCATAGGGAGTATATTGGAATCCTCATGTCTGTCCTTCCATTCCTGCATAGCACTGAACTTGTATCTGCAACTAGTCCCAGGATTTTCATTGGATCCCTTTCAAACTTTGCACGATTAACTGGCATGATGTGGGCCAGTGCATATTACATTGCCGTGTCACTGCTTCCATTTTCTGATTTTAAATTATTCATTAAAATTTTTCAGATCCTAGGTGAACATACATGTTCATATTTATGGATGGAGCTCAACTTGTATCCGCAACTTTGTTTTCTGACATGAAAGAAGTTTCTATTTTCATTAAATCTCAAAAAAACAAGTATCATAAATTGGACAGTGTTTTACATTTTCCTTTTTCCAGAAATGAGATGTACTTCTAGGAAAGTTACTGACTTATTTTGATGTCATTGACATTTAGAGTTTAGTATCCAGCACATATTGGAGAGAATCATGAAGAAATGGACACATAGTAATTATTTACACAGCTCGCAGCTTTTAATTTTAAGCTTTTCCTGCCAACCAAATTTGTTTAATCTCTTGGATGATTGCAACGTTTACAGTTATTACATTGTCTTTTTTTTCAGAAATGAGATGTACTTCTAGGAAACTTACAGACTTTCTTTGATTCTATCGTCATTTGGAGTTTAGTATCCAGCAAATATTGGAAAGAATCATGAAAACAATAGACACAAAACAATTATTAAAAAAGCTTTCAACCTTTAATTTTATAAGCTTTTCCTACCAACCAAATATGTTCCATCTCTTGGATGATTATATAATCATCCAAGAGATGAAAGCAATAATATTTAGTTATCACATTTTGCTTTACAACTAAGTAAGTTGTTTACACATAAAATCATAATCACACATGCTATCAAGGGTAGTAGATGTGCTGACTGTGGTGTTAATATTTTTTCTGTTTCAGTTGGCCAATCAGGGAAAGGCTTCATACTTGCTAGACACATCTCCTAGAAAAGCTACAGTTAGTCAGTCCCCAGGTCTGAAGAAAGAGTCCAAGTCAGTCTCTATACACACCTTGAAGCCCAGCAAAGGGTAATCTTTCTTCAGTCAATATATTTTCACACAGCACTCTGACATAGCAGAATTCCACCAGTTTGTCCCATGTTATGTAATGACAGTCCTACAAGTTCTTTCTGCATACTGGTCACCAATATGAAATTTCACAACACCCCCATTAAATTTAAAGTTTTGGCTTGTCGGACTGTGTGTCTGTAGCAGAATCCTTGTAAGCAAAATATCTCGTACTTTTGTGACCACATCATGCACACTCAAATTTCCCTCGCACCATTTCTTGACCTTATTTTATTCTGATGACCTTGACCTCATTTGCAATGTCATGGAATCAGTTACATAACATTATCTCTCTACCACCACTTGCCAAGACCTCTGTGTCTGGGTCAAACTCCCAAGAAGTGAGTTGAGTTCACTCACTTGATTCCTGAAAACCTGACTGTTCATGGGGCCTTCTCTCGGTTCCTACAGAACTGGTGGTGACTCCCGGTGCGCATGCTCCCTGTATTATCCTTCCTCTTTTGGGGGCTATTGCTGGCTTGCTCTTTTGAGTTAAAGCTCTGTGAATTTCGGTTCACACTCACTGTTTTAGTGCTTTACGCACAATCCCTTCTGTGGAAAATCATTTCTTAGTGGTCTGGGACTCTTTGGAGATCTAGATAGCTTGACCTGAAACATAAATTTTCAAGATGGCATCTCAATGTACTGATCGCAGATAGCAGGAATATAGTGCACATCAGGGAATTGCTAACTTTTAGCAGCAAGGCATTGGTGTTAATCTAGTACGTGACCACTCCGTCCTCATCCTTGTTAGTTCGTGGGCAGAAGTTGGACACACGGAACTGCTATATAACAGCCTGGGATGATCATCAGCATTGCTATGGTTGTCACCTCAGGTTGGGTCAAGGTTACTCTCGTGAGCAAACATGCAAAACTGTGAGGATTTGATGGTTGCTCTTCGAGCAGGTATGGAGGAAGAGTCTTTGTGCAGGGCGTAGGCAGCAGGCCATAGCTGTTGTTGAATCTGACTCTGTTGAGTTTTTTGCCATGGACTCCAGGCAAGAAGCGTAGAGATACCCATGCAGTACATTTGTCTGAAGCCTCAAGTGGTAGATGTCTCGACACCAGAAACTCCACAGGAGGAAAAGGGAAGAGACGTCATAGTGGTAAGTCGGGCAGCAAGAGATCGCCCTCGGGAGGTCACAAGCGCCCTTCTGTACCCAAGACAACTGATGCTTCTCTAGTCACTGACCTGAGGGTTGCCCTTGCCTGGAGTCTATGCATGGCTAAGAGTATGCAGATGCAGACTATGTTGAGTATACACTGAATGCCCCCTCTCAGCTTTCGGCTGTATCTTCTTCAGGGAGCCCTTCGAAGAAGTCAGCCAAGCATAGACTGAAGCTGTAGAGATCTTGGTCCTCCAGGTTTGAGTGCGTAGAGCAGAAGTCACAAAAACCCGTGCATCCGGAATGGGAAACCTACAGGGTTCTTATGCTTCTGGGTATTCCATAACCTCGGCCAGTCCGAGGACTCAGACTGTAAGTCTGAGAGGTCCGGAAAACTACAGGTGCTTTGATGAACTTCCCAAGCTCCTGGTTCTGAGAGCTCGGATAGTAAGTCCAGGCATGCTGGAAATAGAAGGAAGGCACCCAAGTCTGTGGTGGTACCTGCTGCTGTTAGTGGGCCTTTGTCTCCTGTGGTGGTGGCCCCTCCCATGACCCAATTAAGTGCCACCTTTAGTGCCCCCAGCCACAGTGCTGGCTTTGCCTCCTGCTCCTTTGGCTGCCCCCCCCCCCCACCCCCAAGCAAGCAGCTGGCAATACTGCTTGCTTTTAAGTTCGAGCCGAGTACCCTACCTCCCTCTCCTAAGGGGCAAGTGGAACTCGAGCTCCAAAAGTAACAGCATTTGCAGTAGGAGACTTTGTCTTCTGCTGTTGCCACCACTCTTGTTGAGCCCAAGCAGACTCTGACAGCAGTTCAGCTTGCTGCTTCTGCCTTGAGTCAGCTTTGTCTTGGCCCTGAGGCGTGGGAGCTCCCGAAACTCCCTCAGGCCCCCTTCTGCCAGCAGATTTCTCAGTCTGCGGCAGCTATGGTCCCTGAGCAGAGTCTCCCAGAGACTTAAACCCAGCAGGTTTCCTCCGGCCAGCAGGCTCCCCAGTCGGCAGCTGCTGTGTCCCCTGCTACCAGTCTGCCAGAAACCCCCCTCTCCAGCCTCGTGTGGGCTGAGCAGAAGGCGGTGGCGTTTCAGGCTGCCAAGACTTCCACGGAAATCCTTGCTACTCCTATGTCTGACGTGGTGACAGATCCCCTGTTGTCACAGATGGCCACCCCATCGCCCACAAACGATTAGTTATTCGGCAAGGCTTTGTCTCACTACTCCCCTCGCAAGTCCCGAGTCTTCAGATCTTTACATTGAGGTGGATGATGAGATTCTGTTTTCAGATGCATCCATAAGCAGATCCCAGTTGAGGTTCAAGGCTTGACCATCACAGCGTTCACAGTCTGAGCAGCCGAGCTCATTGGCGACCGTGGGGCCCACGGAAAAGCCTTCTGCACCCATGGACACTACATCAGCTCCCTTACAGGGCTTTGACCATGTCAAAGCTCTTATTGAGAGCCTGGTTGGCGACCAAGCTGTGGTCCCACCAGAGGAGGAAAGGCGCTGTCCTGTTGGGGCTTGTCTCTGGAGGACACGTGGCAACATACCTTCATTCCTCTTTTGCCCTTTGTAGCTTAGTTTTATGAGCAGCTCATGGCTAAAACTTGCAGCACACTGGTTCCTGTAGAGCCACCGATGTCCAGCTACTTGAGGCAGGGGTGACTCCTCCTAAAGCCAGATGTCCAGGGGCAATGGTATTCTGCACTGGAGCATATCTTCCCTTCCCTTCCACTGCTGGTCAGGATTTGGATTGGGAGGAGTTTAATGCTCAGCAGCTGAAGTCCATCATGACATCTGTGGAGGCCTTCAAGCGATGGGAGGAAGATGCCAGGGGATCTGTCCTTATGGCGTTGCATTACAATTGCTCTTTGGCTGATCTGAGGTCTCTCCTGCATGACCTCAGGGGCTGTGTGCACTTGATGGAAGCTGTTCAGGATTGGTTAGACTAGGAGACACTCCTTGCGACTTCATTGTCATGATCACCAGGTTCGGACCGCCTGTACTTTGAAGGCTGACCTTTGTTTTGCTGCAGATAGATGCCTACCTCCAGGGTCAAAAGTTGTCCGACCCATTGCTAGAGCCGGTGTCAACGAATATTTGGGCCCCCGAACGGATGGGCCCCCGGGCCCATCCGTTCGCCGAACAGATGGGCCCCGGGCCCAAATATTCGGGCCCCCGGGGGCCCAACTGTTCTAGTATATTTGGGCCCCTTCCGAATATTTGGGCCCCCTTTCATATTTGATTTTTGTCATACTTCATGAGACATCTTAACTATTGTTGTAACATTGATGATGTTAAAAGTGCAAAACAGCAAAATTGGTCATGTTACAGTGGACTAAAGGTAAAAGGTGCTGGTCACAGTGTTTTGTCAGCTCGGCATGGCAGTAGATTCAATGCAAAATGTAAAAATATAGTCCTGAATCATGTGAATAGCATTATAGTCAATGCGGAATTATGACCAGATGATTGGATCCTAAGTTTGCTTTCTCATAGAAAATGGAAAATTTAACTTTGATGCAAGTATGTTTGGATCTGAGTAGAAGAGTTATAATTGGACCAGTAATTTTCATGAGTAGCTTAGCTAACCTAAACTACATGTACATGTACTTCTGTAAAATAATTATAAATGACTTTTAATTTCCAGTATAGATAGGGGCTGGTGGGCGGTGGCTTTTGATTGCCGAATGTTTGGGCCACTTGACCCCTGCATAGTAATGGGTAGGGGGCCCTTTGGATCCAGAATATTTGGGCCCCCAATTTGTTTGTGTCTTGAAGTAGATTTAAACGGGGAGGCGGGGGGGGGGGGGGCCCTTTGGTTTCAGAATATTTGGGCCCCCCCCCCCCATTTGTTTGTGTCTTGAAGTGGATATAAATGGGGAGGGGGCCCTTTAGTTCCAGATTATATGGGCCCCCTGTTTGTAAGTAAATGCCTTGCATTGAATATAAAGGGGGAGGGGGCCCTTTGGTTCCAGAATATTTGGGCCCCCTATTTGTTTGTATCTTGAAGTAGATTTAAATGGGAAGGGGGGCCCTTTGGTTCCCGAATATTTGGGCCCCCTATTTGTAAGTAAATACCTTGCAGTGGATATAAATGGGGAGGGGGCCCTTTGGTTTCAGAACATTTGGGCCCCCTATTTGTAAGTTAATAACTTGCATTGGATATAAATGGGGAGGGGGCCCTTTGGTTCCAGAATATTTGGGCCCCCTATTTGTAAGTAAATACCTTGCAGTGAATATAAATGGGGAGGGGGCCCTTTGGTTCCAGAATATTTGGGCCCCCTATTTGTAAGTAAATACCTTGCAGTGAATATAAATGGGGAGGGGGCCCTTTGGTTCCAGAATATTTGGGCCCCCTATTTGTAAGTAAATAACTTGCAGTGAATATAAGTGAGGTGGGGCCTTTGGTTCCCGAATATTTGGCCCCCTGTTTGTAAATAAATACCTTGCAGTGAATATAAATGGGAAGGAGGCCCTTTGGTTCCCGAATATTTGGGCCCCCTATTTGCAAGTAAATAACGTGCAGTGAATATAAATGAGGTAGTCCCCTTCATATATATAGTTCTCAAGTTTTATAATTGATTATGTCAATGCAATTGGCCTTGTGACATTGCGACGGGGGTAAAGTCACCCTTGTAAATGTTAAGATACATATAAGAGGGGCCAGAGAGTCCCCCTCCATTTATGCATGTAATGTTATACAAGGTACCAAAAGATTCCAGAGCACAACCTTGTATATGTAAATACATAGTACAGGTACTCAAATATTTCTTAAGATACCCCCTCCATTTATATGTGAAATTTATTTATTATAGAAGGGCCCAAATATTCCAGATCAAAAAAGTGCTCCTCCTTATGTGCAGTGTTTGTTGTTGTTGTTTTGTGTGTAATTTTTTAAGCAGAATTATAGTTAAGTACACAGTGCCCCTCCCCTTTTCATTGCTCTACTGAATGCTGAGAGGGGCTGACTTTACAAGGGTGACTTTACCCCCGTCGCAATGTCACAAGACCAATTGCATTGACATAATCAATTATAAAACTTGAGAACTATATATATGAAGGGGACTACCTCATTTATATTCACTGCAGGTTATTTACTTACAAATAGGGGGCCCAAATATTCGGGAACCAAAGGGCCCCCTCCCCATTTATATCCACTGCAAGGTATTTACTTACAAACAGGGGGGCCAAATATTCGGGAACCAAAGGCCCCACCTCACTTATATTCACTGCAAGCTATTTACTTACAAATAGGGGGCCCAAATATTCGGGAACCAAAGGGCCCCCCCTCCCCATTTATATCCAATGCAAGTTATTAACTTACAAATAGGGGGCCCAAATGTTCTGAAACCAAAGGGCCCCCTCCCCATTTATATCCAATGCAAGGTTTTTACTTACAAATAGGGGGCCCAAATATTCTGGAACCAAAGGGCCCCCTCCCCATTTATATCCACTGCAAGGTATTTACTTACAAACAGGGGGGCCAAATATTCGGGAACCAAAGGCCCCACCTCACTTATATTCACTGCAAGCTATTTACTTACAAATAGGGGGCCCAAATATTCTGGAACCAAAGGCCCCCCCCCCCTCGCCATTTATATCCAATGCAAGTTATTAACTTACAAATAGGGGGCCCAAATGTTCTGAAACCAAAGGGCCCCCTCCCCATTTATATCCAATGCAAGGCTTTTACTTACAAATAGGGGGCCCAAATATTCTGGAACCAAAGGGCCCCCTCCCCATTTATATTCACTGCAAGTTATTTACTTACAAATAGGGGGCCCAAATATTCGGGAACCAAAGGGCCCCCTCCCAATTTATATCCAATGCAAGGCTTTTACTTACAAATAGGGGGCCCAAATATTCTGGAACCAAAGGGCCCCCTCCCCATTTATATCCAATGCAAGGCTTTTACTTACAAATAGGGGGCCCAAATATTCTGGAACCAAAGGGCCCCATCCCTATTTATATTCACTGCAAGGTATTTACTTACAAATAGGGGGCCCAAATGTTCTGAAACCAATGGGCCCCCTCCCCATTTATATCCACTGCAAGTTATTAACTTACAAATAGGGGGCCCAAATATTCTGGAACAAATGGGCCCCCTACCCATTTATATCCACTGCAAGTTATTAACTTACAAATAGGGGGCCCAAATATTCTGGAACCAAAGGGCCCCCTACCCATTTATATTCAATGCAAGGTATTTACTTACAAATAGGTGGCCCAAATATTCGGGAACCAAAGGGCCCCCTCCCCATTTGTATCCACTGCAAGGTATTTACTTACAAATAGGGGGCCCAAATATTCGGGAACCAAAGGGTCCCCTCCCCATTTATATCCAATGCTAGGCTTTTACTTACAAGTAGGGGGCCCAAATATTCGGGAACCAAAGGGCCCCCTCCCCATTTATATTCATTGCAAGGTATTTACTGACAAATAGGGGGCCCAAATATTGGGGAACCAAAGGGACCCCTCCCCATTTATATCCACTGCAAGGTATTTCCTTACAAATAGGGGGCCCAAATGTTGTGTAACCAAAGGGCCCCTCCCCATTTATATATTTACTGCCATGCCTTTACTTACAAATAGGGGTCCCAAATATTCTGAAACCAAAGGGCCCCTTCCCCATTTATATCGACTGCAAGGCTTTTACTTACAAATAGGGGGCCCAAATATTCTGGAACCACAAGGCTCTCTCCCATTTATTTATCCTATATTTGCACTTGCATGACCTAAATACTCCAAATCTCCAGAAATTCAGATAAAAGGAATCAGGTGAAAATGGAGGCTCCTGAATCTTAACATGTGGGGTAGATTTGTGATAAAATATGGGTTGGACAAATATATATGGAAAAAACCCCCACTTTGTATATACTTGGAGGATTGTGAGATAATTCCTACAAGGTATATGCACCCACATTACATGTAAAATACATAGGTATATACATGTATATATAGTGGCAAACATTAAGCCTTGCAAATGTTTCAATTGTTTGATTTACCTTTATTTTATAAAATCATAACAAATTCTTTTCGAAATATTTCTTTTAGAGTTTGCAAAATATCATACAGGATGTATATATAGAGTGTACTGTGCCAAAACTATGTTACTCCAATTTGTATTAGGGGGGCCCAAATGTTCGTAGGGGGGCCCAAACGTTCGGCGAATGAATGGGCCCCCGGGGGCCCATCTGTTCGGGGGGCCCAAATATTCTCTGACACCGGAACAGTGTTCTCAGGAACACTGTTCTCAGGAACACTTTTTGGAGGAGAGATGGCAGAAGTTGTTTGCCCGGCACAGGACCTTCGGGCCCATCAGCAGATCAGACCCACACCAAGGCGTTGACCAACTCTGCTCTGTCACTTTCTTCCTTGGCCACCTCAGCCCCAAAGTGGCAAATCTCAGACCGTGCCTACTCACCCCACGGCTCATGCCCCTGGTGGGTCACAATGCCCTGGAAAGATTGGGCAGTGCTTCAGCAAAGGCATGAATTCAAGCCTGAGGGCTCCTGACTCTTACATGCTGTAGCTAACCGCCTCAGGATTTCCCACCGCCACGTCATGAATCTTCATGCAGTGCTCAGTCGGCAGGCTGCCTGTCCACCTTTTGTGTGCAGTGGAAGTCTATCATGGATGATCCATTCATCCTGAATATCCAGAGACATGGCAATACGTTTTGGTGCACATTGGCATTCCTAGAGGCTGTTCAGATGCTTTAAAGCAACTGCGCCATAGAACGGGTTGAGAATCAAGGTTCTTCATGCTTTTACAACTTACTCTTCCTGGTCCCCAAGAGGGACAGAGGATGGCGCCCAGTCATAGACCTGTCAATGCTGAACACCTACCTGAAAGTCCCTTCCAGGAAGGTGTTCAGCATTGACAGGGGTAGATGGTTGAGGGGCCAGGGCTATCAGGCCCCAGTGCTCGTTCTCTCTGCGGACCATCTGCACCATCTTTGGTGGACTGTTTGGGAGAAGGTCATGTTGAGATAGACCCTGGCTCCTTTTCAGGCCCAGCTTACCATTTACACGGACTCTTCTCAGTCTGGTTTGGGGAGACCATATGGAGAGCCAGACTGCGGGCCCTTGGCCGGTGCTTCACGCTTCTTCAATTCCAGGACCTGGTAGAGCACTAACATGTCTTCATAATGTGGGACAACAAAACCACAGTAGCCTATCTCAACAGGCAAGGTGAAATGCCCTCCAAGAAGCTGATGGAGTAAGCTGGACACATCAATTGATGGTGCTCCGAACATGACGTCCTTGCACATGCGAGGCATGTCCTGGCCGACTATCTCTCAAGAAGAGGTCAGCTGGTAGGGACAGAGTGGTCGCTCCACCCACAGGTCATTCAGGCTATGTGGGCTAGATTGGGAACTCCACATGTGGATGTGTTCGCAACTCGCGAGAATGTGAAGCTGCCAGTTAAAGTCTCCCCTGTCCCAGACCTCCAGGCCCTAGCGGTCAATGCTCTAGCCATGGACTGGAGCAACCTTTGAGCGTATGCCTTTCCACCTCTGCAGATCCTCCCAAGGGTACTGTGCAAGGTTTGGTCGCACGACTGCAATCTGATCCTGGTCTCCCCCTGGAGGCCCCAGACAGATTGGTTGATATGGCATTAAGCATCGAACTTCCGCTACATTTACCAGCATAGCTGAAACTTTTGGTGTAGCTGCAGAAGAGCGTGTGCCACGGCAACCCTCAAGTGCTCAACCTCCAGGCTTAGTGGTTGTCTAACAGCACCTCCGCTACATAGGTTTCTCGCAATCGGTCTCAGATAGAGTTGCCAGAGGCGGGCTTCGATTTTGTTTTCTAACTGTTTACTTTGCTTGTTGGAAGGTATTTTCCGACTGGTGCACCAGTAATGGAATTGACCCTTGGTCTCCGCGCATTGCGGACATTGCCGACTTCCTACTTTATCAGTGGGAAGTCCTTGGCAAGACCTCCAGAACAGTGGAGCGTTTCTGATCAGCCATCTCCTCAACCATCACAAACTTTCTCAACATTCGTATTGGGAGTGATCCTTATTTGTCAGTGCTCATCACGGCCTTCTGCATCTGACTGACCAGCAGCAAGGTAGGTCCTACCACAGAGGGACCTTCAGCTGATCTTAGTTATGTTGAAGAAGTGGCCATTTGAGTGCCTTGAGGACCCCCATTGGGTGGACTTCAAGTACTGGTCATGGATACTTGTTTTCTATTAACACTCGCTTTGGGGGCTGGAAGAAGCAAGATTCAGGCTCTAGCTCATGACCAACTCCAGTGGTATGATCAACTCCGGTGGTCGTCCGACCAATCCCAGGTGACACTGAGGCCTCACTTGGGCTTCCTTGCAAAGAACCAAGTGGCTCGAGATCCAGCTAAGGCCTTCAAGGGTTTTACTCTTCATGCTATGGATACTGCTCTTCCCAAGAAGAAAAGAGCCCTAGCCTCTTTCATGCCTGGATGGTCACAGGGGTGAGTGGTCTGACCTCTTCCTACCCCTCAGTAATCCTCGTAAGGAGCAAGTTTGCAGAAACACGATTTCATCGGTGGACAGCTGTCATGTTGGTGTGAGAGTTCTGGGGGACTCAGTGCGATCCCATGCTGGTTGGTACGGAGGGTTTCTGGCTTTGGCTGGATTCTGCTGTTGATGGCCTCAAGTCTACTAACCCCTGAGGTTTTCCCTTCAGATGTTGCCTCCTCACTCTGACTGATGGTTCAGCCCAAGCTGCCCGTCCTGGTGGTCAGTTGTGGTCAGTATGCCAGTAACGTTACACCCTCTGCCTTTGCGTCTGTATACTGGCAAATGGTGGTCGAGAGATAACTATCAGAGAAGCCCACCTGACTACCCTGCTTCCTCTTGCAGCTGATGTCAATTATTTAACTGACCACTCTCCAAAAGGTGCAGAATGATACAAGGAGCATGCGCATTGGGAGTCACCACTAGTTCCACAGGAAACAAGAGATGGTGCCACGGGATCGTCAGGTTTTCAGGAATCAAGTGAGTGGACTCAGCTCGATTTCTTGGGCATTCGACCCAGACACAGAGGTCTTGGCAAATGGTGGTCAAGAGCTAAGTATACCGATATTACTAAAAATTTTACATATTCATGTGTGTGTAAAGGATGGAGCATCCAGTCTGTTCGAGACAACTCTTCTAGTCAAAACGAAATTCTACAAATTGGAAAGGCATTACTTGGAAATCTGTCATGCAATGTGAAACGAAGCTACCAAGTACCAAAAATTATCCCAGTGCCATGATAAAATGCATCTTATCTATTATTTTGTGGATTTCTCGGTACTTATATGAAGGTCTTGTAACAGAAGCTGAAAGTGTATGCACTTCATACTACATCCCTTGTGCTTCCACATGAAATGTATTAATCCATATAAGGGGGTGGTGCTGATTTTAATGGCTATATGACACCCAGTGGTTTACATTTCTCCCCCTTTTAAACAAGCAAGTGGACAAATATGTATGCAAAGGTTGACTAAAATGTGACCAAAATAAAGGTGATGAAATTACATTTGACATGTTGAATTTTGCTGAAAACACAATTTTGCATGCATCAAGAAAAGCACACACAACCACGACACCCAGAAAACAAGCCCCAAAAGAGAAAGATGGAAAAAAGGAGCTTTTTCATTAATCCTGAGATGATGATAAGAATTTGTAAATTTTGAACTGGGTCACTGACCCCATTACTAAGATCAGCATACCTGCAGGTCAAATGGCAGTTTCTGGCTTTATTGGTTTTGTATAAAGGGTTGAACACATCATGGTCAGTGTCATTTTAGCAGATTTTGCCTGTCAAAAATTTCCAGACATCAAAAAATCAAAGGATATCAACATTTTTGCATCTTTTTGTCCAAACAGATCTGGAACTCCTTCCAAGAAAGGTGGACAGCCCCTTGTCAGGAAGTCCAACACTGTGATTCCGGACACAAGGGCCACTGGCAGCAAGGACAATGAAGCTGTGGCTGGCGACTCAAAACACTACCAAGTACGAGTATGACTACTCAGACTGGTCTTGTATATCCCAAACCCTTCTCCACCAAAGAGGGTGCAACATGCAGGACAATTCTCTGTTGGCTGTGATGATCTCATATTTGCATGTTACAATCTTGTCAAATTTAATGAGCTTGTAAAACAGACTTGGAGTTACATGCATTTTTTAGCCTCTTTCTGAGAACATATTATACTGTAAGCCCATAGAAATTGCAGATTTATGGTCATGCAGTGGACAAGGTAGATGTTATTTCGTCTCAAGTCTCCACTTGATGAACTGTTGAAAGTGCAAATTACTTTTTGTGTCATATTTATCAAACACACACACACAAGATATCATTATACAATTTACTATGCAAGTGTTATTTATTGAGGATATATTTTATCTTTATATATATTTATGTGTATATATGCAAGAAAAGATCTTAATAAATTTTATATGTATTTCTTAAAAGAAATGTGTTTGTTGTTTACTATGCCATGGTCAGGTAACATGGGTGACTTGGACCATTTGACCTGTTTATTTTTAAAAGTCATCAAAAAAAAACAAGAGGATCATGATGATCCTGTGCTCTGCTGACTGGGATCTACTTTTACAGTATTGGAACACATGGACTGCAGTCTAGATTTGTACAGCTATATACATGTATGTAGAGTGGTAGCAAAGTTTGTCCTTAAAATAAATTTTGCGGAAGGACGGACAGACGGACGCAAACGGATTCTATGAGCTCTGCTGATGGTAGTACATGTATTATCAATTGACATACCTTGCTGTTTCAATGGCTGCCGGTGTACAGTGGCAGCACTCACTTACAGTCACAAAGTCTGATATCGCATAACTTTGTCAAAAATTAACATATCCACATTATTTTCGCAAACTTTCATTGTCCAACTATATTTTGATAAAATTTTAAGCAATTCTATCATGCTGTTCTGGAGAAGAAGTCGAAAATAGCCTTAACACGCAAAACTTCCAAAAAAAAATAGGAAAAAAATAGCAGCGCCACCTGGTGGCCAAAATGAGAACTAGTTGACCCCAGGTGACCCTATGTGCAATATCAAAGCAATTGGCCAGGTAGTTCTTGAGATGAAATTTTTTTGTTTTTTCAAAAAATAAATTAAAAAATTCGTTAAAAATAGAAAAATTATTGCATCATCATCTCCTTCGCAAACTTGGTAGAGGTTCACCTGGGCAACATCCATGTGCAAAATTAAAACATTCCATACAGCGGTTTTTGAGAAGAAGTCAAAAGGGTAAATACAATAGTGTAACATATGCACCGTATTGCCATATATATATATATATATATATATATATATATATATACAGCTGCAGCACTTCCTTACAGTTGCAAAGTTTGATATCCCATAACTTTGCCTAAAATTAACATATCCATATTATTTCGCAAACTTTCATTGTCCAATGTCCAACTATATTCTGATAAAATTTTAAGCAATTCTGTTCAGCCGTTCTGGAGAAGTTGAAAATAGCCTTAACAGGCAATAATTCATAAAAAAAAATAGGAAAAAATCACAGCGCCACCTGGTGTCCAAAATAAGAACTAGTTGACCCCAGATGACCCTATGTGCAATATCAAAGCAATTGGCTTCGTAGTTCTTAAGATGAAGAAATTTTTTTTTTTTTCAAAAAATAAATTAAAAAATTCATAAAAAATAGAAAAATTATTGCATCATCATCTCCTTCGCAAACTTGGTAGAGGTACACCTGGGGATCATCCATGTGCAAAATCAAAACATTCTATGTAGCGGTTATGGAGAAAAAGTCGAAAATATAAAAAGTCTAACGACAGACGGACGGAAGGACGGACGCAAACGGATTCTATAAGCTCTGCTGACTGACAAGTCAGCAGAGCTAAAAACCACATAGGCCGAAACTGATGACTGTACAGCCGACTTCATTTGGATCAGCTCTGTTTGTGCAGGTATTAAGCAGACTACCATGTAGTATGCCAAATTCAAAGTCCTTGTAAAAAATATCTTTTATACAAGAGGATCATGAATTTCCTGTGCTCTGCTGACTGGAATCTGCTTTAAGTAGCTGCTTGCTTGTCTGTTTCATATCAGTAAATCTTCATGCAGCATGTAAAATTCAGTAGTTGTCAAAATTACAAAATGACAGTGTAGAAAAGAAACATAATAGTTGACTTTGCAGGAAACAAAAGTGGACAAAATAAATATATTTACATTACTTTTGCAAACTTTCATCGTCTAAAGTCAAACTATAATCTGATAAAAGTTGAAGTAATTCTATTCAATGGTTCTGGAAAAGTCGAAAATAGGCCTTAGCACACAAAAAACCTGGCGGCCAAAATAAGAACTAGATGACCCCAGGTGACCGCACTGTATTTGTGCCTTTTTGTCCAGAACCAGTTCTTAATAGTCATTATCCTATTCTGTATGAGCAATATGAAAGCAATTGGCCAAATAGTTCTTCAGATGAAAAAATTTCCATATTTCCCATACTTTCATTGTCTAAAGTCAAATAATACTTTCTTTCAATTTTAAGCAATTCTGCTCAGCCTTTCTGGAGAAGAAGTCAAAAATATGCCTTAACACACCAAAAGTCACAAAAAATACGAAAAAATTGCAGCACCATCTGGTGACCAAAATAAGAACTAGGTGACTCCATGTGTAATATCAAACCAATTGGTTAAGTAGTTCTTGAGGTGAAGATATTTTTTTACCCAAAATCAATTAAAAAGATCATTAAAAATAGAAAAATTACATGTTCAAAGTGCATTGAGGTCAGCAAGTGCAGTCTCTGTGTGACCCTGAAGGAAAAACGATTTCCATCAAAACTGAGACAGTGGCACCTAACACACAGAAGGCCACAACTTACATGCAAAGAAATTCCCTTATAAGCATCGCTTCCACTATTCATCATGGCTTTTCTATCACATGCAAAGTACTTTGGGGACCAGCTATTTAATAAAAAAAAAAAAAAAAAACAATCAATATTACATGTGTGTGCATGACTTTCACTTCTAAACCTATTTTTAACAAGATACATGAATTCACAAACTTCCTGAATGATAATTCACAGGAATACACTGCTGCATTTGTCAAAATATGAATTTTAAAACACATGAAACTGGATGACCAGCACAGCATACATCCAGCATGCCGTTTATGTCATGCTGTTGATTCCTATAAGAAACTTGGCACAAATGTTAATGACACATCATAGTTCAGCAAATTAAAAGCATTTACCCTTTGTCTTGTACTTGAAAGCAGGGATTACAGAAGTGGAAGACCATTTCATGGGAAAATCGTAAAATGTGCAAATACATGTATATACTGTGGTTCTAAAACATAAAAGGCAACTGTGTTTATGTGAAAAACATTTTAATACTGGTTTCTGTTGTACATGTACGTTAAGCTCAGTGGCCCATACCAATGTAAGCTGCATAGACAATCATCACAGATGAAAAACAATGCACATGTATATAATCATCGACTAGAACAGTCTGTGCCAAAGGCAGACTACATAACTCCCACAAATCAAGACATGGTGACTTTGACCTACATAGCTCAAGGTCATTCTTGCTTCATAACACATCCTGTTGTGACAGAGAATATGCATACACAGTTTGAAGATGTGGGCATTAATGAAGGATTTACAGTCCAGACAAAGTTATGTCGACATATGCCTACTATGACCTTGACCTACACACCTCAAGGTCACTGTTGCTTCATAACACACCCTTTAGTGACTGAGAATAACCATGCAAAGTTTGAAGATGTGGACATCAATGAAGGAGTTACAGTCCAGACAAAGTTCTGTCTACAGATGCCTTCTATGATCTCAACCTAATATGCCTGCAAGGTCACAGTTACTTCATGACACACTCTTTAGTAACAGAGAATAACCATACAAAGTTTGAAGAAGATGTGGGCATTAATGAAGGTCATAGAGTGATATGTCTACAGATGCTTACTGTGACCTTGACCTAGCCTATATAGCTTAAGGTCACTGTTGCTTCATGACACATGCTTTAGTCAAAGAAAACTAGAACAGGCTGACTTTCAAACAGAAAATCAAATGTCTCCCCTTGTGCCCTTGCAGTGTTGAAAAATATTTCAATTTCCCAAGTCAAATCTTTCTTGAGTTATCGCGTTCGCAACAAGGAAGTGCTTGTGACCTTAAAAAATAGGTCCAACATCTGCAATCACAAGCAAGGTCTTATAAGTCTTATATTGAAATATAATCACACAAAATTTCAACCTTCTAAGTCAAATCCTTTTCAAGTGGGTCTGCAGTGATTTTTAAAAAGTGGTCATGTGACCTTGAAAATAGGTCAAGTTGACCATCTACAATCCCAACCTAGTTTGTGTTATGGTACATAATCATGCGAAATTTCAACTTCCCAAGTCGAATCTTTGCAAAGTTATCGCATTCCCGTTGATTTTGCATGAAATGCCCATTTAACCTTGAAAAATAGGTCAAAGGTCACCAATTTGGAATCTTAAGCAGGGTCTTATATAGGAACATATTCACAAAAAATTTCAACTTCCCAAGTCAAATCTTTCTTGAGCTATCATGTTCCCAACATGTATTGAAGAACAAAAACATGCAGAAGCGGAAAAAATGGATACAAAAACAATACATCCTCCATAGCACGGGAAGACATAATAACCATACAAAGTTTGAAAAAGGTATGCGCATAAATGAAAGAGATATAGTCTGGACCTATATAGCTCAAGGTCACTGTTGCTTTGTTACATACCCTTTCGTGACAGAGAACCATACAAAGTTTGACTTCAGTATTAATGAAGGACCTCAAGTCCAAACAAAATTACATCTATTAACAGATACCTGCTTGACCTACATAGCACAAGGTCACTGTTGCTTCATGACACACCCTTTAAAGAAGAATAATAATAAGTTTGAAGAAGATCTGGTGATTAAAGGAGTTGAGAGTCCCATATGTCCACAGGTGCCTGCTA
Source organism: Hermodice carunculata (assembly GCA_964020975.1). Classification (NCBI taxonomy): domain Eukaryota; kingdom Metazoa; phylum Annelida; class Polychaeta; order Eunicida; family Amphinomidae; genus Hermodice; species Hermodice carunculata. The sequence goes on along the minus strand of OZ026615.1, from coordinate 48,740,030 downwards.
TGACCTTGATAGCCATTGTTGCTTATGACATGCCCTTTATTGATAAGCAATAATCATGTACCGTACAGTTGGAAAAAGATCCATGAAATAATGAAGGAGACAAGAGTTATCCACAGCTAGGCAGACAGACAGGCTTAAACCTGTACAGTGTATACCCCTTCTCTACTTCATTGCGGTGCGGGCGGGGGGGGGGGGGGGGGGGGGGGGGGAGGGGGGGGGAGAGATATAATAATGGTGACACTTTGACAGATGCCCAAACTAGGTCTCTGCAGGACACAGTGTACAACCCAGACAATATAACAATGTACATGCAAGTTTTAACACAGATAAGCATAAATTAGTTGACATGGTAAATTTGATTATTCAAGTATCTCCAAAAACAAATGCCTTATTCAACAACTTGCTGTATGCCAAATACAGATCAATATTGCTGGATTTGATCAAGATAAACCAGATCATATTTATGGCAGGAAGAAAAACATGAGGACTGTGACAGTCCAGTGCTCAGGTGACACATACATATACCCTTGCAACTTTTTAAGATTTGCTCAAAAATGATCAAAGAAATTCATAAAAAAATTTAAAATCAATGCTGCGTGACCATTTGAACAAATCTGGTAGAGACCCATCCAACGTACATTACCACCAAGTTTGATGGCAATCTGACTGACGATCAGAGAAGTAAAAAATGTGAATTAAAATTAGAATGTCCATTGACTTACATAGTACTCAATAGGAAAGTTGCATTTACCGACAAGTACCCAAATTGAAAAAATTGTTAAAAATCAGGAATCCACAGCATTCCCACCTGGTTAACAACTTTGTTTGACCCTTCCACAAGGCACATATCCATCAAGTTTCAGCTTAATCTCAGTGACGATTCTGAAGAAGTCAAAAATAACAAAAACACACAATCAAAAAATTTGAAAAAAATGGAAGCGCCAGCTGGTGAAGAAATTAAGAACTAGGAGTCCCCAGGAGTGTTCCTGTGTGATATCAAAGCGATCGGAGGAGCAGTTTCAGAGAAGATTTTTTAAGATTTGTCCCAAAAAGAACCAAAAAAATTCATAAAAAATCCAAAAATCACTGGACCATGACCAATTGTACAAGCTTGATAGAGACACACCCAAGATGCATTGCCATCAAGTTTTAATTGAATCTGTCTGACCGTTTTTGAGAAGAACTCAAAAATGTGAATTGTGGACGCACAGACGGACGACAGATGACCTACCCTCCTAAAAGCTCAGCCGACTCATCAGCTGAGCTAAAAAACCAGATCTGTTCAGTTGACAAGTACATTTTCATTTATTGTAAGTTCTACATGTATATGGTGTAGACTTGGCCATGATATTTCTTATCAATCACCCTAAAAAATCTTGAAAGAATCCACACACGAGATCAACTGACAACTTTTTTCTTTCTACCCCATCTGTTACTGGACACAGACATTTTGATTCCCAAACAAACACACTCCATGGGTGTTTTTTTCTTTTTCTTTTCGCAACATTAGTAAAGCAGAGAATATTAAAAGTTTGGCAGGGTTGCCAATGTTACGACAAAATGTATGTTACTTTCAAAAAAAAAAAATGCCTCAAGAAGAAAAATGGCGTATGCAGGACTTACATAAAATGAACACTTTGTCACAAATTTGAATACCTCATGTGAGTTGATTTTTTTATCTCAAATTACACTATATGGTATCATTTAAGGTCCAAAATGTTCTGCAGGAGGGGGGAAACCCCATCCCCTTGCCTGCTTCATCATCATGGGCTTGACTTGGTCACTTTGCTCCCTTGTAAATTCTCAGTAATTTTTTTCCTGAATGTTGGCAACCCTGGCTTGGTATGCCTGGCAGATAAACGGATATTTACATTTCCACCATTCAAAACTGAACAGTCACATACATTGTACTGCACCCAAGTATGCTATAACAACTTGTAGGTTGTATCTGTCTATTTTGTTGTATACATAATAGGATTCCCAATTGTGCATGTCCACACACAGAGCACAAAAACCTAAACTCTCAAACTGCATCACACATATCATCTACTGATAAAAAATTTAGACTTGAAAAAAAATAAATTCTACAATCATGTACACAAAACAAAATTAAATGTAGGAACTGACAACTGTTTTTTGGTGAAACTCCATTTATGTTGTGTTGACCATTCACGCTGGTAGAAAAATACAATATATTCAACATAATTATGTACCACATGCTACCAACTGACTTTTCTTCCATCTGTATTTTAAAGCACCAAGTAACATTTTCAGTCTTCCAGACTGGTATTTCACAATAATAAGACACCATGAACTTGACACACACCGTGATCCTTGTATAAGCATCGAGAAAATATGAACTTTAAACCCCACAACCAAGAGATAAACAAACAAAGATCTACATTGAAATAAGCCACGGAACTGTCAAAGTATTGGTGAAACGCAAAAAGATAATGATGCACCCACAACATTTATTTCCCCTTTCATTGCTCAGGTTATAATTTACAATTCTTTGAAAGCTATACTCTTCCATTGAACATTTCATCTCATAATTCATGTAACTAAGACTAGTAAATGTTAATTATGGTTTTAAGGAAGTTTGAAGTACGATTGCCTGTACAGCTGCCCCTCAGGCCTGATATGTGTTTTGAGTGTTAGTCTTCACATATTTTGTTAAAATGTCAAAGTCCAGGAAGTCTACCAAGCAGGTATGTAGTATAAATCCTGCCTCTTTGCCTTGCTTGCTGTGATTAACCATTAGCCCAAAATCAGTAACAACTGCCACACAAATAAACGACAACAAAGAAACTGACATGACCTCAACAGGATATAAGGCTTAACTATTACAAGGCAGATGAAAAATATAATAGACATCACAAATAAACATTTACGTAAATCGACATCACAAATAAACATTTACGTAAATCAACACTTGAAAACTTAACATGAGTTAACTCTGATATTCAACATTCAAGACATTTAAACAAAACTTAACAGATTTTCACAGATAAAGGACCACATATGAAGAGCTTTACTAAATCACACTTGTTTGCAAATTTTCGTCACAGACATCAAGACTGCTATCAAAATAAATAATCATCATAATACCTCTTTTTTCTTGATTTGTTATATGTAAGGATATAATTAATAAAATATCTAAACTTGTTTTTTTGCCTTCAATTGCAAAGTTTTGCAGAGCTTTCTTCAAAATTTGTGAAAACTTTCAACAAAGTCAAATTTCATACAGCAAATATTTTAAAGTACATAATGGCAAAGGTATACAACTTTGGAAAATATTTTCAACTACATTTTTCGAGAAGTTTTTAACTTTAACAGAATCTGAAAAGAAGCCTATCAGAAATAGAAGGTTTAAAAACGTTATATTGCTACTCATGTGTCTGGGGTGGCTAATGAACTGTACATCTGTGCTATGAAATAATGAAAGAATTTGATCATTTTCTGTGTTAGATTTTATGAATTTATCCAATCTTTAAAATTATCACCTTAAATATCTATTTGCTTCATCTCCTCTTCAATAAGAATGAGTACACGTTGCCCAGTTTTTCGCCTATCGGAAACAGGGAGATCATGCATACATGTACTATAACCATGGAAATTCAAAATCTCCTGGGAATACTAGGACACGCAAAATATGGTAATTTATCGACAAAGGATTGGCAGATGCATGCATTGCCAGTTTTTGCTTGTACAGTAGAAGCAGACTTTTTAACCGCCTGGATGAAGTGACTTTCTGTTTGTTGTAACCATCTTGGACTGGTCCATTTCTTTGCAGTTTAAATAATGAAATTGAGCTCACTGTCTCCTGTGACTTGCCCCCTAAACAGAGTATACTTTTATTGTTTCTGATTTATATTGCTGGGAAATCTGATCACCTGATTGGTATGCATATGGTCTGCTTCATGGGCAACCTAGAGACCCACAGGCTCCAAATTAACAACTGAAGAAAATAGAGACTTCCATGAGAAATAGAAAAGGAGGAGAGCAACTGGGTGAACACCAGAGGCATGAAGCCATGTGAAGCAAGACGTGAAATGTCTATTCTTTGGCAATATTAAATCGGGATTTCACTTACTTTTATACAAGAATGTATTTTGATAACAAGCGAGAGATTGAAGACACCATAAAATATGTAAAATATGGTCGTTCTGCAAAAACATCTCATGACTACCTTTTGGTAGTGCCAAGCTTTGAAGGTTGCAAGAGACAGGTACCACGGTCCTATATGCACAATTTCATTAATAGTTAATGCTTCTTTGAAGGTTAAGGAAAAAACTTTGGAGAGTCCAGGACAGGATGAAACCAGTCTGGCACATTGTGTTTACTCTCCTCAATGCTAGTCTCATTTTTCTATTCTTAAAGTTCTCCCTTGCCAAGTACTTTGTTTTTTTACGAACAGTGAAGGAGTTGAATTCTTATAGCACTTTGTGAAGAAAATTTGCCTTTGTGAGGATGCAAAATATGTACTTTATTCCTAATTTTATCATGCGAATTCAGGACTTTCCCACACAGGTGGACCACTGTGCCCAGTGATTTTCTCACCTCCAATGCCTAGAATAAGCCCCTAAGACTACTTGATTGTATAGTTTTAACATAGGCCCTTGTCATAGAGCAAGGTTTACATGGCAAAATAACATGAATATCTCAGCTGAGCAAGTTTAAGTATGGAAGGACCATGGTCTCTAAACTATTAATGAAACTTTTCATAAAATGTTGAACTTATAACAATAGGATCGAGTGACCTACCTAGCAACGGAGAAAGGTCAGTTGCCAAGTACACAGCAGGGCTGCATTCGCTACCTTGCAGCGGCAGATCACAGTACTAGCTAATTTGGACCAATGGTATTGACAATAATGTATGTGTGGTGGTAAGTACCCAGATCCTGTATGAGGGCTTCACTAATTTTGCCTGTAAGCATCTTCAAATTAAAAATGCTGGTACATTACCAATATTGACAAACATATTAATAAAAAAGTTTTACACTTGATTTTAATGTTGGAATTGACCTCAAATTTACATTGAACACTGTACTTTTGACATGCATTACCCTATGCCCACAAGTGTCCACCCCGCGATGCCTTCTCCAGTCAGCTTGAGATAAGAAAATTCTATACTTTGCTGGTTCTATGACAGGAGTCAACTGCATCTCATTTGGTGACAACACTCTTCAAGCATCGCTACTTTCCGTCTCACTTTGACCACCAGGGTCTGTACCGTCACAGAAGGGAGCTTCTACACCAACTCTGATTGTAAACATTGACTTGCTGCAGTGAATGTCAGTGTGCTCATGGCCTACTGGATTACAATAGGGTTGTAAATAGAAAACTGTTCCCATTTGTCCAGTCAGAAGTCATCCACCATAGTGAACCGATGTTGGAAGGAGCCACGGGCTACACAAAGACTGTCTTTGCCAGTGCAACTGGGACTGATCGGGTCTGTGCCCAGCACTGATCATGCCATAGCTGCCACAAAAGATAACCAAACTGGCGCTTGGGATGTTAAGACTGGTAAGGGATGCTTTTCAAAAGTTATTGTGTGAAAATTCCTATATAAGTGACTGGTTGAAGTTAAGGTCTCGGAGTACTGCCAGATTATAGCCTATAATAAGAATTAAGGCCATTTATTTTATACGTGATTTGCTTCTTGTATGCAATTCTTGTCTTCGGTCAGTGACATCTATCCTGTTTTTGCCATAGGGTGACTTATTTTCTCCTATTTTTATGCAAAAGGGATTCATATAGGGCTGTGCCCTTGTTCACAATAGTTTTTTTTTTTTTTGCAATAAAAAATATGCTTGAACCAAGGAGGCAGGCCATCTTTCGCGGTTGCCAATATCGGCAGTATACACTGCACACAAAGACAGGCAAAACAGTTGCACCTCCTGCTGTATGGCTTATGTGTATTCACGCTGTGGTCAAGTGCTTGTATATTCCCCTCTTTTGAAGTTTGCTACAGTAGTCATTTTGATCTGTCTAAGCATGTACCTGACTTGAAAATGCTTTTTAATGCAACTCCTTACCTTCACGTACCCCATGCCTTGTTATAAATCACCAAATAGAATAAAATGAAAAGCCTGATGCACATAGGCCTATGATTTCAAATTCAACTGATTCTGAGTTTACATTTACACTGTCTTAGAGTGCTGTGTAGACTACTGGTATTGTCTAGAGGCAACCACTTGAGATGGCCTGCTGTAAACTTCAACCAGTCACTTGTACAGGAATTTTTGCACAAGGACTTTTGAAAAGCATCCCTTACCAGTCTAAACTTCCCAAGCACCAGCTCTGGTGATCTTCCATGGCAGCTACAGCATGGTAGGTGCCTGGCAGATTCAGTCCAAGTTGCAGCGGCAAAGACCGGCTTTGTCGTGGTAAGGCTGAATTTCTCTGTCCTTCTACCTTCATAACCCTATATCTACCCCCTCCCCCCATCCTCAGTAAGGTCCTCTTCAGAGTAGGAACAGCTAAAACTGAGATCCAGCTCATTCTCTGCGTCGCTACCACTCATGCTTTCTCTATCGCCATCTGTCATTGTATCACATAGACTCCCATTGTATCACATAGAATACACTGGACACTATTGTATGGTGAACTTTTAGCAAAAAATGCACCTCATACGGGAGTATCTGAGCATGCAGGTCCAGAGTGTGATTAGAAATAGCCGTCAAATATTATTCTTCCAATGCATTATCATATGTGTGTGATTCTGATAACAATATTTATCTGTGTAGTATTGAGGGAAAAGTGGATTTGTTAAGAGGTAAATAGGATAAACTTGGCAAGGACGGTACAGACCCCTAGCACGTGGTTCACTCGTGATCGCAGCAAGATGATATAGATGCGTCGCTTTGTTTCTGCTTTTGGGTTTTGTTGTAAAAACTTCACACCTGGTGTCAAAATTTAATGAGTCACGAAAGTCCTTAGTGGCGCCATCTATCAGCAGATGGGTGAACTGATCAACAGGGTTTCAAATTTACCTTTGCATAAGTAGTTTGGGCATTATGAAGCAGAAACCATTTCAAGCTTATTCAATGCAGTACACTTATGAAACCTTGTTTTTCTTCTTGCAGAAACGTGTTATGTGTGAGGTGTAATGTGTAACTCGGATGAATTCTGAGAAGTATGTGGATACTAGATAATCAATAAAACCAAATGAAATGAATTGGATACTTTTTTCCTGACATGCCCCTACACCTTTTCTACATGAAAGTCTCCCAATTAAAGAAATTAAAAAAAAAAAAAAAAAAAGATACATTTCAACTTGTTGTGGTTTTTCACCCAACTAGATTTGCTAAGCACATGTAAAGCCATTTTTGAGATGCAGTATGACAAAGAACTCTCTCTCTCTCCCCCTCCCCCTTTTTAAAGGTATTTTTGAGGGGATTTTTTTTTTGTTTTGTTTTCTTTTCTTTTTTTGTTTTTTGAAACATCAGCCTGTTTAAGTTAAACATGACCTTTTCCTATTAGACCTTTGCAAGTTATATCATCTCTAGGTCCACCCCAACAATGCAAATTTACACTAGATACCTCTCCTTCTAAATGAACCAGAGTAAATTTCATTTCATTTCACTTTCAAAGCAAATTTACACATAAGGTTAAGGTGGTCAGAGGAGATAAATTCATTTGGGAGTGGCCCAAGCTTTTCTATTTGACTTTCTGATAACAATGACAGTGTACCCAGAAGTTTTAGCTTCCCTTCCTTAACATTCTTTATATGGATCCTATTCTTCTTAGCATTTACCACATCCTTACTGTATACAGAGTAGAATATATAATCTACACCACACTTGTCAACACTGTGGAATGTTGTAACTAAGTCTTCAAATTTTGATCCAACATGCACACAGTGTTCATAGCCAGAAATAAAGTCCAAGTGATGATAAATATTACCAGATGACTGAATTATCTGCGGTTGTGGATGTTTTGTTTCTTTTCCTGAAGATTTTTTCTGAACAGTACCTTTAACAGTACCTACAATCTGCCAGCCTTTGTCCATTTCATCTGTGAAGGTCTGTATATCACCACCTACAGCACCACAGTCTTCTTCAGCCAGCATCATGTCTTTGCAGACTTGACCAGGCTGAGTCATGTCTGCACAGCCTTCAACAGGTCTAGTCATGTTTACGCAGCTTTCATCAGGTTTAGTCATGTCTATGCAGTCTTCATCAGGTTTAGTCATGTCTATGCAGTCTTCATCAGGTTTAGTCATGTCTACACAGCCTTCATCAGGCTGAGTCATGTCTATGCAACTTTCACTAGGTTGAGTCATGTCTACACAGCCTTCATCAGGCTGTGTCAGATCTGTTATACAGATGGAGCTGGCACTGGCCTCACTGTTTACAACACTGGAGTCAACATGTGTGTCAGCTGATGTTGGAGTTCCTGTCCCTTTGCTCTGTACATCCAACATATTTGGCAGCAACTCAGCTTGGGCATGATTAGTCTCTGCACTTTTGGCTTGTGTATTGGGTGACAGTTCAGTTTGGGCCTCTGTATTTGGTGACAGCTCAGCTTGGATGTGAGCAATTGGTGGCTGCTCAGCTTGGGCCTGTATGTCTGGCAACAATGCAACTTGGGCTGGTGTATTTGGTGGCAGCTCTGCTTGGACCTGTGTGCTTGGTGGTGGCTTTACTTGGACCTGTACATTTGGTGGCAGCTCTGCTTGAACCTCTGTATTTGGTGCCACCTCAGCTCGAGTCTGTGGATTTGGAGGCAGGTCACCCTTGGTCTGAGCTTGTTGCTTACAGTCTAGCCTGTTCTGCAATTCAGACACATAGATACAATGGTCACTCATACCTGCTTCACCGCAAACCAGCACCTTGCCCATGCAACGACTTTTATCTCCATAAAAATCCTGGCCTGACAATGGTTTGATTGGCATACCCTCATATGGCATGTGACCTCTAATAATGAATTTATACAGATCACTGTGAGGCAACAAATTGAGATCACCACAGAAAATGATAGGGTGGTACAAAGGCTTTCCAGTCTGAAGTGACCGTAAAAATGTCAGTTTATCTATTTCTGAAAAGAGTTTCATCAGTTGAGCCAGCTTAATGTCCCCCCGCCTGGGGTTAAACAAGAGGTGTGTATTGGCAACACACAGTCTTACATCACTGTGTTTCTTCAACCTTTGGGGACGCAACAACACCAGAAGGCCAATGTTGTCTCTGTCCAGTAGCTGGTCTTCTGGGTGGTAGTACTCAACACCTACAGATTTTTCCAACTCAAACTTGCTCTTCCTGTAGAATGTGGCACAACCGTCATTTTTGTCTCCAGTCCTTTTTTGGAACACTGCATCATACCCTGAAAAATGTAGTATCATTGTTTCCATTCAGAATACATGTAAACACATTCAAACATAACTTTAAACAAGATATGTTTGTAAAACATAGATGCCCCCCGCCCTCATTACCCTTGCCCTCGCTACCCTATTGATAGTGGTAGATGGGGCACTCGTGACCTTACAAAATTAGTGAAGGTTGATCATACATCAATGTCAGAAAACTGTATCAAGGTCACCCATCTTCATTCTCAACCTAGTCTTTATAGGGAGCCATAAAGCTGTGCAATATAAAAGCCCTAGCTCTAAAGTACAAGTTATCATGCGGAAATCATGAAACCATATTAAGTAAAGTGGCTCTGTGACGTTTGGAATTTGGTCAAGGTCACCCATCTTTGATTAGCCCCGAATATGGACTATAATCTTGTACAATATAAAAGTCCTAGCTTCAAAACCTCTTCAGTTACCATGCAGAAACCATAGTTAAATCAGGTGAATATGTGACCTTGGAATTTAGATCAAGGTCAGCAAACTTTACATTTTCTTTTAGCCCTTAACAAGGACTATATAGCAGTGCAGTTTCAAAGTCCTTGCTCAAAAACTTCTTCAGTTATTGTGCAAAAACCACAGAAAGTCTACTGTCTGTGTGTGACCCTCAAAACTGGGTCAAGGTTACCCATCTACAAACTCAAACTAGCCCTTATAGACAACCATAAAGCTGTGCAATATAAAAGTGCTACCTCTAAAATGCAAGTTATCAGGCAGAAACAGTATTCAACCAAGTGGCTCTGTGACCTTTGAAATTAAGTCAAGGTCACCCATCTTCAAACTTGACCTAGCCCCGAATACGGACAATTATCCAGTGCAATATAAAAGTCCTAGCTTAAAAACCTCTTCAGTTATCATGTGGAAACCAAAGTTAACTCAGGTACCACTGTGACCTTGGAAATTAGGTCAAGGTCACCCATCTTCGAACTTTGCCTAGCTTTTGATTAGAATGATACACCTGTTTAGTATCAAAGTCCCAGCTCAAAAACTTCTTGAGTTATTGTGCGGAAACCACAGTCTACCGACCGACCGACATGTGCAAAGCTATATGCCCCACCTTCTTCGGGGGGGGGGGGGGGGGCACAACTAGTTTTCCTTCCACAAAAGTTTTTGCATATATTTGTGGATCACTGAAGGTAACTTTGCAATCCTCAGTCTTGTGTTAGGTTGACAGTCAAGTGCAGTCACAATTTGGGTTACATACAGTTTTTTTGTGGTTACAACATACTGAAAATAGCTTTATTCCTCCAGTATCTTTACTGCATGCTTTTTGTGGTTAATCAAATTGGCCAACTTAAAAATACCACAAATTATAGACAAAGAAATTTGCTTTAAAATGCCTTTTTAATAATTATTTGTAAGTGCATACATGTCAAAGTGCAATGACTTGTTTACTGGACCACATTTGAGAACACTTTATTGTAAAAATCATGAATTTGTCCACTTTTGGAAAAACTGCACATTTTGGCACACAATCATGTTACAAACATGTTCAAATTATAAAGGTAAGTCGTGAGAATATATTTGCACTTTTTAGACAATCCTTACCACTCAAACACAGATTCCTTGTATCATAAAATCACAAACCTTAAATCTACTCTTCCAACAAAAGCTACAGACAAGCATATGCATGTTTTAGTACTGATAATGAATTTTACTTAGAGGCACCATACTTACCAAGTTTGGACATTTTTGGGTAGTAGAAATTTTCATAGTGCTGGCAATGTACCTCCTGAAGACATAATATCTGAAAGTAAGTGCAAATGAAACTTTTTTTTTTTTGTTCACAGTCCTGAACAGGGAAAACTTTAGAAAATGTGAAAAACCATTTTTAGTTGACACCATATCCTTGATTCTGATGCATATGAGGTCATTATGTCCAAATCTGAATATTTGATTCTACGTTAGTGTCAAATCATCATGATCAATTGTGTAAATAATGAACCCAGCACAATTTTTTTTTTTTTTTTTTTTTTTTTTAGAAAATGTAGACATTATTGAACTTTGTAAGGGAAAGAAATTTTTTCTCATTGTTTGAAACTATATTGATGACCCAAGATTTCAATTTGATGCCATTGCATAGTTTTAGTATACAACTGATTCAAATTTCCTGAAAGAAGCTAATGATACATTTGTTTCATGATTGTTCCACTATTCATCCTATTCTTATGTTCAATTCCTTCATTCAGAGCCTCTTAAGTCTCCTGCCTCAGTGGAAGATCAGATGCTTTCTGCTTTTTCGTATTTTTTAGTCTTCCACTCTCCTGCTTTTTATAAAATGTCTTCTGCTTTTGGTAAAATTTTTAAAAAGTCCCATCGGTGCCTGTAAAGTTGTCCTGTTGTTGTACTATATACACATGAAATATGTCTATGATGGTGCCTAAAATGGTTCAAAATGCAGGGAAATGAAGGTGCAAATGTCAAATTTTTTGTGGGGAAGCATGCACCAACTCCCCCCTTGCTATACTTTGTGCATTCAGCACTTGCCCTCCCACTTTTCATTACACTGTATCTGCAGGAGCCAGATCTCCCACTTTTAACAAAAGCTACCTTGGAGGCTTTGTTCATTTACTGTTTACCAGTGTAGGGTTTCCTGACACATTTTTGTCACACCTATTTATCAACTGAATATTTTGAATGGTAGTGTTCCCCTTATTGAATATATCTTGTTTCATTTTGTCATGTTATACTGTCTATTTTCTCAAAAGGAATGAATATAAAACTTGCTTTTCCCTCCCTTTTTCTCTTCCCAATTGCATAATAAAATATGTTTACATCAAGAAAACTTTTATCAGATACTGGTAAAATGTACCATCTGACTAAATTTTACACCTCTACAATTAACATAAAAAGCAGTTTGACAATGTGTAAACATGTGCACTGAAAGTTTGGTCCACTGAGTTATCAATATCAAATAAATCTAAGAGATCCTTATTAAAGCACAGATAACAAGTGATCATTTTGATAAGCAGTTATCTGCTGGCTACTTACCTTTTTCCATACATAATCAACACAAAATGATCAAAAACATTTCACAATCAAACATTTTACCTATTATTACTGTTTTCTGCCCTATGAGTACTCATGCTCCAATTAGTGCTAGCATTGAACTTGTGCAGATGGTCCGGTATTTTTAAAAGTCAGTTGTTTGTTGTCAAAAAAAAAAAAAGGAGGTAGACTACCTGATGTTGTACTTACATCAGGACACAGGTTGGTGAGCTCCTGCAGTATGTTGCGACTTCTGTAGTGCCACTTGAGCCACTGGGAAGGGCAGTGCTGGTACAGGTGGGGGTGGCCCTCCAGCAGATCCTGACTTAACACATTGTATGACATAATTTTGAAATCAATATATTTGCTGCGTAATGAGCCACTTTTTTTCTGCTGTTTTTTGAAATCCCGGCCAAAGTCTGTTAAATGCCACTGACGATTCCTTAGACCTTTCACTGTCAAAGAAGAACATATAAAGCTGAATGTAAAAATTGTCCCCCAAATGGCACGTTGCTCCACATGTAATCACAGCTTATTTGTGCAATTCCTGTGAGGAATTTTGTTGCATGTGCCAAGACAACAATGAGCGAGTCCTTAACTTTATGTCCTCAGTGACCTTGGGACAGAAGATCAAGGACACCCAGATTATGCAATACAAGGGGCCCAGAGGCCTGCCTGGTGCTGTGCTGACATTGCCATTGAAGTCCAAACTACACCCTGCCATTACAAAATCACCTCTTTTAACTTTACAGGCATGGTGACCTCATAAAAAAGGTCAAGGTCACTGATATTATTTACAATTCTAGCTTTGGACATTGTCTATATATCCTGTAAATTTGGCAAGTTTTATCCAATCATTTTCTAGATATGGAATTTTATATCTTAAAACACATTTTGGCTCATAATTTCCATCAAATTACAGGTGGCGCCACTAGAATCATTAGCAACTTAGATTTTGACCTCCCCCACAATCCCACCAAATTTGGTGAAGATCCACCAAAAATTAAAGATGCTAAAGTGTTGAGAAGATTTTCACATTTTGACCCCTTTTTTTCATAATAATGTACGTGGTGCACCAAAATCGAAAGGGGCCTAGATTTTTATACCCCCTATAAGTCCTGAAAGTTATATTGGGCTAACTTGAAAACTGTGGATGGTATTGCGCTAACGAGCAAAAGTTTATGGACGGACAGACCGATGGACAGACATGAGTGGCGCATCAGCTAAAAATTAGCATGTGTAAAACACACTATGACAAATCTTAAAGGTCAGCTTGATTGAGCATGTTTCAAATTGGATACACGGATGACTCATGGGTTGTTCTAACCATATGGTGCACTTTGAAAAAATTTAGAGGTGAAAGTAATACTTTTGTTCACATTTATATTAGAAAAACTCACTGAGCCTTCAATTGTCGCTTTCCCTTTATTTCCGACAACCTCAAAGCGCTAAAGGTTAGCGACGTCACAAACACAACACCGCTAACTGACAGGGAAGACTCCATGCTAGTGAGCTATGGCTGTCAAGAGTTACTTGATTTAAACACATTTTATTCACACTGCATCAACAGGATTAAAAATGCAGGTAGAAATACATTTTCCTCCATGTTCCTATCCAGGATGGGTCAGTCTGTTGCTCCTAATTGTAGCAATACAAGTTCTACAACAAGTTAGCTTATTTACACTCCCCCAAAGACTCCAAATTACAGAGAGCGTGGACTAATGCAGTCAAGATTTACAGGGACAAGTGGCACGGCCCTGGGAACTGATCTCACCTATGTAGCAAACACTTTGTGGAAAGTGACTTTGATTGATCAAATATGATGATGTTGAGGATGGGTTTTGCAAAGCTACTGCTGTTGCCAAATGCGATCCCATTGGTGAACAATGGAAGGATTAATGGAACTAGCCAAGCTAGGCTTTACTCCTAAAACCAGGAACTTAATTTTTTTTTTCACAGTACTAGTATTTACATATTAGTCTGCAGTAAAATTCTGATTTCAAGCTTGTACTACCAATATAAAAAAGCCCTAGTAGTTCAACAACTGTTGCATTGTATCATATAATTATCAATTGACTGTCACAGTAACAACACCAGTCTGGGATGCTGTTACAAAGTATAACATTGCTCTAAGTTTGTGTACAAAGTATAACATTGTATCAAAATGTTAGTGTCAACCATTTTGATTCAATTGATGGGAAAAAATGGGAAGGAAACATGGACAAACAAGGACCGATCTTGTTCCATACCCATGTCTTGGGTTGAACAGTCTATAACAGGTCCCTGGGTTGAGTTAGCTGGCCACTGTAATGTGTATGTCCAATTACTACTGTATATTGCAAGGTGTTTAATCCCATACCCAGTTAACACTTGTTTGGATGGCTAACACTTTCACTGTCATCTGGGCAGCTGCCAAGACCAGTGGGGAGCTGGCCTTTGATCTCTTTCAGTCATGTACTACTGTTTATACTAGAGTCTTTATGTCTAGAATCACTTCCTGGTCGACTTTACCCTATTCCAAATGTTTTGATAGTATATGGCATGACGGGCTCTTGTATAAACTTATTAATGTTCTCCCAAAATGCCATTGGCTGCTATTACATGAATGGTATTCTAATTCCCATGCCTTTGTTAGATGGAACGGTGATGCCAGTCGTTCTTTTCCTGTTAAAAGAGGTGTCAGACAGGGTAGTGTTTTGTCCCCTTACCTCTTTAATATATTTATCGATGACATGTTACAAGATATCAGCTCGCAATCCAACGGTTTACGTATAGGTGATCATTCTTACAGCGTTTTAGCCTACGCTGACGATGTTACTTTATTCAGCAGTACTCTGTCCGGTCTGCAGAACTCTATTGATATTTGTACTCAGTATTCAAAGTTCTGGAGGTTTAAGTTTAACCCTCATAAATCTAAATTCGTTACTATGG
The DNA here is from genome assembly GCA_964020975.1 of Hermodice carunculata. Lineage (NCBI taxonomy): Eukaryota > Metazoa > Annelida > Polychaeta > Eunicida > Amphinomidae > Hermodice > Hermodice carunculata. The sequence continues at coordinate 48,724,762 of OZ026615.1, read as the reverse complement.
GTCCAAAATTGTATCGTGATCCTCTGAGTATATACTTGGATGGTGAGTCTATGTCCATGAGCGACGATGTTAGTATTTTAGGCGTATATTTTAACAGTAAAAATACATGTAATGATCATATTGAACACCGTATTCAACAGTGTAGACTTAACTATTACAGTCTCTGTAACACTGGTCTCTCATATCCGGGTCTAGACTCTAAAGTCAAAACTCATATTTGGAAAAGCGTATGTTCACCAATTCTTACTTATGGACTTGAAACCTTATCAATGTCCAACAGTTCACTGTCTAAATTAGAGTCCACTCAGGGTACTCTTGTGAAGCGATATGTCGGAATTGGTAAACGGTCTCATAATACCTCTCTACATGTACTAAAATCACTTGATATTCCCTGTGTCTCGGACCAGATTGCTGTCAAAACTTTATCCTTACTCAATCGGTGTTTTAAAACCCAGTCTCCCTTAACAACACTATACTCCCATTTACTTGCAGAATATATTGTTCTTGGCAAGAGAAATAAAGACTCCATTGTTGATCGAGTCTTTCCACATCGGGCCACCATAAAAGAAAATTCTCGCGGATTCATCTAGCAAATGTGGTGCACTTTTGGAGCTTAAAAAACACTATTCAAAAAGACACTAAACATTTTTGTTTTCAGATGTCATTTCTAACCACCCTAACCATCACTTTTGTAATTTGTGATACCCACTTAATCAAGCTAACCATTAACTGAAAAGTAGGACCATGAGGTAACAAACTGATATGTTGGTACATGTATTCTACATTTTTGTACTTTCCATTCAAAACTGGGCTATTTTGACTACGTTTTATTATGTTAGAAAATATCTGCTTCAGATTCAAATTTGTACTTCAGAAAATGTCATGGGAATCATACTTTTTTAATCAAAACTGTTCTGCCAACTGTCTCACACAAAATAAGTCACCTAAATTGAAAGAAAGTCATACTTGTACTTTCTTATCCTATACAGTGGAACCTGTCTTGAGAGACCCCTCCAATGAGAGACCGCATATCTTTTGAAGACCTCTCTCTCAGAACACTGTGCTATCTGTTCCATGATATTATACAGTGGAACCTGTCTTGAGAGACCCCTCCAATGAGAGACCGCATATCTTTTGAAGACCTCTCTCTCAGAACACTGTGCTATCTGTTCCATGATATTATACAGTGGAACCTGTCTTGAGAGACCCCTCCAATGAGAGACCGCATATCTTTTGAAGACCTCTCTCTCAGAACACTGTGCTATCTGTTGTATTTTATTATACCTCTAATGAAAGACCACCTGTTTTGAAGGACCACATTTTCACCTGCCCTAGGGGTGGTCTCTCAAGACAGGAACCACTGTATCAAAAATTGTCACATTGCAAAGACAAATGTCTGACATATTTGATAGAGTGACTGCTTGAGACACCAGGAAACTGAAGGGCATGCACAAAGTGTCCTGACACTTGCTTTAAGCAATAATTAAGTCACTCAGTGGAAAATCAGCACATAAACACAACTAGTAGTATTTCAGCAGTAAATTTGAAAGTTTTACATGTATACTATTCCATCTTTCTCCTTGAAACAGCCAATTTCACTGAGTTATGTTAGATTTTTTTTCAGTTTAAAGCTAGAAGTTACGGATTTTGCTAGACAAAATCAATTGTCTCCCAATGGAACATTTTGTCTCTGAAGAAAATAACTCATAATATCATTGCACAGAAACCAAATTCATATAAATGGCCTTGTGATCCAAAGAAGTAGGTCAAGGTGATGCAGATGAAACCCAAAGCTAGGTCTCACCCAGATATATTATTTTACTACATTTCACTAAGTTTAGTTAAGTTTTCAATAGTTATTGCACAGAAACCAATTTAATGTAAGTGTTGAACAAGAACAACAACAATAAGCAGAAGATGCAGAAGAAACAAAATTTTGATTTTAAAGTTTGAAGAGGATCCAGATAATAGTTTCACTGAAGTCAAAAATATAAATTACGGACAACAGATCATCTCACCAGCTCAACCACCAGACATGTCAGCTTAGCTACGAAGGGCATAGAAAGAAGAGAGTGGGGCTTACTTTTATCCATAAAGTCAATCTTTCCTGCATTGCCAAGATGTGTGTACATGTCCATCAGAGTATGTGAACTAGAGTCTTCACCAAGGATTTTCTTCAGTAAATCCTCAAAGTCCTTCAGCTTCTTCTTTCCTTGTTCTGGGCTTCTTCTTCTATGCTTGTGACTTTGTTCAGAATTCTTTCTCTCGTCTTTCTGTTTTCTCTTGTTTCTTACCAAAGATGTTTCTTTTGCTTGTCTGCCTGCAGATGACTTATGCTGTTTGTGCTTGGGTACATCCTTGGTTCCTTTCGGTGCAGCAATATTCGGCATGCACTTGTGTTCAGTCTGCTCATCTTTGCCACAGCTGACCTCACTGGCTGCAACTTGATATGTTTCAGGCATATTGGTTTGGGTCTTGCTATTAATGTCAACAGGACTACTGCCACGGGATTCGCGTGGGTTGGATGCAGTGCTATGAGGGGAACTCGAGCGACCTGACAATGCATAAAATCTTTCATAGAAACTGGTGGGATCAGGAACAAAATTGTACCAAGAGATTTCTTGGTTTATATTGTTATCATAGTTCCAAGGATTTGTTGTCCAATTCTCACTCTGGTTTGGCAAGTTACTGTCCGCAACAAATGCAGGATTTGAGGCACAATATGGAGAAAATGGCTGTACAGGGTCACAGCTGGTGTACTGAGAGAATGGCGGCACTGAAGATGCCAACTGCTGATCAACCCACTGTCTTGAAAGTTGAGCCCAGTCAACATCCAGTTGCACAGGCATCTGAGCATCATTTAATAGTATGTTATAGGGACCACCTGTGGCATACATAACACTAGTCACAGACGCAGTGGGCCCAGGAATATTGCTGTGCAACACTCGGGTGACAAAGCGTCGCAACATCCAAACCAAACACACTAAAATCTTTCCATGGTTTCTGTGAGATTTCTGCAAGTAAAAAAGCAAAAGAAAAAACACATAATTATTCAACTTGCTCGTGTAAAGTTCCAAAATTTCAGAGAGTTTAACCTTTCAATGCTTAGAATCTAAATGAGTCTCTTTTCTGAGAATGAGTTTGACTTCTGCAACTTAAACTTTGCTTTGCTAAACCAATCCTTAGCAGATGTGCACTTTCTGAAGGTCTTTTAAAATTACTACTCTTCACAGATATAGGTGGCCTCACCATCTTCTCTCTAACTGGGCAAACAATGTCTTTTTTTTCACTGGGGGAAGGGGCAGAACCCTCTTTTCTCCAATTCCTATTTCTCCACTGCATTTCCCATCATCACCCGCCAACTGCAAGCAGTGTGGGAGTTGAACCCCCACACTGCAAACCCTTCAAACTGACATGAATGTGAGCTGTATCAAGACACTTTCAATGTCTTGGCTTGACTGCCTCTCTTGAATGTTTGACTGAACATAGAACACAATGAGTCAATCAGTCGCACTGAAATTAGTTCTGATGCGACCAGCTAATATATGACTTGTGCACTTCAACAAGATTACAACCACTATGGTGACACAGTGACTGTACAGGCCAGGCATAAAGGTCAATGTAAGGTACAGAGTTACCCTATGTGTACTGTACAATTGCATTCATCCCAAGAGGAGTCACCTAGAACTACACAGACAGATACTAAACTTAGCGAAGGACATCAGTGACCATGACAGTTCACAGATTTCTGAGAGGAGTTTAACATAATATGATCTATGCATAAGTTCACCACGCGCAGAAACCCCAGCAGAGATTCTCATATCAGAGCGAGATGCACATAAGTTTCTGGGTAATTTGCGAGCCACTCAATCTTACTGCATAGCGCTACCATTGTATTCAATACAACAAGTTACGAAGAGTGAAACATGGACCTTGATTTCTTCAAACAACAGAATCTGTCATGGCCGAAACAGTCTATAAAAGAACGTGAAATGTCAGTTGCTTGAAGGAATAAAGCGGCACTGCAGGACATTTTGTTCAAAGCACATAATTTAGGGGTTGAAAAGGACTTGGCATTTCTTCCTGGTAGGCATGACAACCGACTACTCAACAATGGTGGTTTGCTATGAAAATTGACCTTGTCACTAAATGTTCTATCAATGCTTTCCGTACTTCCTCTGCCAATGATCTACAATGGTAAACTGCCAAACATCCTATGTACTTGGTCTATTTCCTGCATTTTTGTTTGTGTTGACACTGACAAGATTAGTGTCCACCATCATGCATTATCGTGACCTTGACACATCCTGCTCACTATCGAGAAGGTGCACAGAGTGCCATCTGGTAGCAAAAAGATCAGCCCACGTGCCTTGCTTCTGCAGTGGGACCACTGCCACGGTTTTCCCACTTGGTGAACTTATGCATAGATTGTATTGCAAAGTGTTTTCCAGGACATAAGAACAGCTCTAAATAATGGCCATGCCTCTTTTTATATGCATCAACTTTTGCAGATTTGCTGGCTCTTGAAAGTTGTCAACATCTTGAAACCAGCTGTCAATCACATTCATACTTGTCATTTTACAGACAGCATAGTCCTGTAGATTTAAATTTGTTAGAAATGCCCTAGATAGGTCAAAATTGGGGTTTAAGGAAATAGAATCTGCAGAGCTACCAGGACCATATTTGTCTCAAAGGGTACTTTGTGCAGGTAAAAGCCACAGTGATTTAAAATTAGCATCACTTTTACAAGCATACTGCAGAGTTTCTTTTTATATATCGACCCATAGACTGAGTCTGGAGAAATTTCACTCAAGCTAAAGTTTAATTTTGCATTTGCCAACACCTTTCCTCTCCAACCACAACAAAATTCACAAACACTGCGAGTATTGCTAACAGTAAACAGAATTAAAATATACATAAAATGATACCTGGGCAGCAAGCACATCTCACATACTGTCTGTGACCTATAATGATCACTCCAACAGCTGTTCACTCTGCACTCCTCTGATTTCAGAAGTATACAGTGAATTCTACTTGAGGTGGAAGCTGTGAAGCTAGTGCGCAGTGAGACTGGCATCTTTGGATCGATATTACCCATTTATTTTTTTCACAAGTACATTAAACCTATATATTTTCTGATTACTACATATCCATAAATTTGTATCCATAGGGGTTTTTGCATGATTGGAATATTTGACTTGGTAGGATTTTCACATTTTTCATGCAGAAGTCACACAAATTTTTTTTTTCCACGTTAAAATCAGAAGATATTTAAAATATATATCCATGCAAAGGATCAAATTCAATGGCAAGTCCTGAAATGGCATAAATAAAAAGTTAAAAAATTTTTAATTTAGTCCTGACAGGTTGTTCATTTTCTTTCTATAAATGGCTCCAAAAGTCACGGATGGAATTGTCAGAAATAAAATCTTGGGAACCGCTCCTGGATATGATATTTTTCTTTTGATATCCCTTGATTTTAATGTGATAGGGCAATTAGTACGTTTGTGAGGCGAGATACAAATTGCAGAGGTTTAGCAAAAAAAGTTCTGAGAAAATCGCATTGAAATAAAAAGTTGCCAATTCTTACACATTTATGGCTGTAATATGACACATTGTCATTTCTTCTGTCCCGTGTTTTAATTATTGTGGACTAATGACTGTGCAAGCAATGACATGCTTCATTATCATGCCCATGCAAACAAACCCCATGTGCTCAGCACTGCTTTAACTTTTCAGTGTAAACAAAAGTTTTGAGATCAGTTTTCTCATATATTATATTAATTTTATGTCCACACATCTGAGTTTTTGGGAGCATGTAGTTAAAGTATCAAACTATCAAAAAATATGAAAAAGTGATTTAAGGTTATCCAAAGGTGCTGACTTCAGATCCTCCACCTTAACTTGCCCACATTTCCTTGCACTCAGTCTCTATCCTGGAGGCATTAAAAAATACATTCAGTTTTGTTGAATCCCAAAGCAGAGCGTAGGAACAGGGACCAACTTCCTGTAACTAGTAAACATAAACACTTATGTTTACCCTGGGGTTGAACAGAACTTGCTCGCCTCTGATCAGTCCAGTTATGGATGAAACTGGTCAGGCATTTTGGCACATAGTGTATCTACTTTCATCAACACTTGCATTGTCTTTCACCTGCAATTCTAAAATGTTAACTGCACATCCAGAAAAAAAAAAAAACAGTACCTTTTTTAACACAAGTGAGAGAATGCAGGAAGTTCCATTGTGTTACCTTTGACCCAATATTTTTTGTTCACCGAATATGATTATGTAGGGGAGGATCCCTGCAGACGAATGCTGAAATGAGGATCAAAATGTCAAACCAAAAACCATGCCACATTCTTCAACTGGAACGCTTGTGCAGAGAAAGATTAATCCTCATAGGTCAGACATTTGCATTATGTACATGTAACCTTATTGTCCAGGTATCATTGTGTGCATTCTGCCTTCTGATCAGTCTACCTACAGAAGACCAATCATAACTATATACAGTCGTGTTAACTTAAAGGTCATCTTGATTAAATGGGTACTGCAAATTAGAAAGTTGATATTTAGGGTGGTTAGAAATGATATCTGAAAATCAAAATGTTAAAATTTATTTTCGAATAGCATTTTTTTAGCTCCAAAAGTGCACCACATTTGTTACATGAAAGTGTGGGATTTTATCTGATCATAGCTCCATGTGGGAAAGTGTTAGTGACGTCAGCAAAGTAACCCGCTGGCTATGGTGTATGTCTTGTAAGCAAGAATGCCTTCAGTTTGCCAAGAGTCATGGCAGACAACAGCAGAGCATAGTGATTCCGGAGAGTCTAAATTGAGTTTTTCATGTACGTGGTCTGATGAGGATGAAGAATAATTAATGACAAAAGCTGTAGCAGCACAGGAAAAGATCATTTAGCCTTACACACGAGGGGACGCCCAGAACCCTACTGTCACCAGTATGCAGGGAGTGCAGCTGTGGTACATCCAGATGATCCCAACTTGCCATCTGTGGGCGATCCTGAAGATTACGCACAAAATCTTCATTTGTGCGCCATCTAAAGGTGGACCTATTTTTTGTGTGCAATGTTAAGTAGTGCGTGTTCCCAGAATACAGGAGTGAACCGGCTATCCTGTTCACAAACTTTAAATGGGTCACATGCGGTCACTGGCAGCACTGTCCGCTATCAAAGGTGCAAAGTGGATTATATGCACCTAACTTTAATGTTAAACAATCAGACTGAACTTGTTAAGTGGTTCATGGACAATAAATTACTGCCAAGCTGCCTCATTTTCAAGTGTGGACAAAATATGTCGTTTGTTCCCTAGAAGATGGGCACCCGTGACAGCTTTGGCTTCAGGTGTAGCAAGTGCCATGCTTGGAAAAGCTTGCGTGACAGATAGTACTTCGCAAAGGCCCAACTAACTTTATCCCAGTGCCTACATATGATATATCTATGGAGTCATGAACACAGCGTAAAGCATGTTGTACAAATGGTTAAGGTTTCTGAAAGAGTGTGGTGGACTGGTTCAATTTCATGAGGGAAATTTGTTCAGCATACTTAGAGACTCACCTGGTGTTACTCGGCGGCCCGGGCCATTCGTTGGAGATCAACGAGTCTTTGGCAAGAAACACAAGTATGCGTGTGGTGCAATCTCTGACGGACAATGGGTTTTCGGTGGGTACGACCGTCAAACTAAGTGTGCATTCATGACTGTCGGGGAAAAACGTGACAAAGACATTTTGATACCTTTAATACTAGATCATATAAAGCCAGGCACAACGATAATTTCTGATGAGTGGCGAGCCTATTCCAGACTGAAATATCTTGGCATGGGATACCGTCATCTTACCATACACCAATCTCAAAACTTTGTGGACCCCAACACTGGAGCCCATACAAATTCTATTGAGGGCCACTGGGGAAACGTGAAGTCAAAACTGAAGGCCATGCATGGAACACATAAGGATAGGCTTTTCTGGTATCTCAAGGAAGCCATGTGCAAGCAGGAGTTCCAGGACATAGGACATTTTACAGGTGGTCTAGTTGCAACTGTTTATTTTACAATCACTGGGACTGAATATAATGCCTCAGCTTGTTTCCACTTCAGTTATACACTGGTGGGTGGATAACTAGGATAAGCTATCCAGCTAGAAAGGGAACATATTGGTTCAGGGGTAAGTCAAATTGTTCTCATCTGAACCTGTACTGGACATTTTTAGTAATTATGGTTTGACAGGTATTCTTCTTTCATAATGAAGCTCTGCATTTATAAGCAAAACTTAAGGTATTTAGCTAATTCATCATTTGCCACATTCATAATTATGCATTATTATGTGGGTTGTCTTTGCTGAATATTTAGCTTAGACAAGGAGCCGCTACTCAGAGAGACACATACAGGTAATAGGCTCCAAAACATGCTCTGAATAGTTACCCGCTGAAGACCCTTTAATTTATTTGGGCTAATACAGCCTATGTCAAAATTTTGCAGAGGGATGTGTGCAATATGGACCATAGTACTTCCATATGTATATAGGTAAGACAGGGACAGGTTAGCTTATGCAGAGTAAAGAGTTCGGACTGCGGAATATGGTAATGACTACTATTACTAAGAAGTGGTTCTGGACAAAAAGACACAAATACAACAGGTATTGTGCAATGCATTGCTGACCAGTACCAGTTCAGTTGACAATTTTCTGTGATCATTCCCAGTGGCTGTGACTTCTAAGTGCTGAGATTTTTTTTTTTTTTTTGGTGATAATGTTTTCATTTTACCAGGGACCTACCTGTGATTTGCTTTTTCCGGCTCTGTGATAACCAGGACTGATCTGTGACTTTTTCCCCGGAGATTTTACCAGAGATTTAAATTTTTTACCAGAGATTTCATCAAAGATTTTGCCATTTTTCTTAGTTATCTTTTAATAAAAAGTGAATATGTAAATCTTATGTGTTTAGTTCTATGTTCGTAATGCTAAGTTGGTGCATGTTCGCAAAAGTAAGTTGATCATGTGCACAAAAGTAGATCTGTGAAACGTATCCATCCACACAAATTTCCCTCATGTTCGTAATCTTCAGGATCGCCCATCTGAGCAATGATAATTTGTTGCAAAGGAGATATTTCCCACCAAAAGTTACCAGATTTCATTTCAAACAAGAACAAGCATGAATGCAATAAACTGGAATTTGCGTCAGGATGGACCAAGTCTTATAGTGGTTCAAATTCTAGCATTCACCAAAACAGCTACGACCTACGGTATATTCAAGTCTGAACAAACAGTTACTTTTCCCTTCCCATCTGTGTGGTCTATGGATGATTAAATATAAGTTTGCAATTATGAATAGTTTTCAATATCAGAACTCCTACCCAGCAATGATCTGACGCTCCTTGGAGGGCAGTAATTTGTTTCTGTTTACATCGTCATCAGTAACTCGTAACGTTTTTACATCCTTTATTACAGATCGTAACAATGATAAATATTTTCTTGTGACGGACTTATTTTCTGGGTCCATATTAATGACAAATGTGCATAATTATGTGATAGCTTGTAGCAGTTGTAGAATTACTAGACCTATATTTGAATCACTGTTCCACAAAATGCCTAATTTGGCCAGTTCAATGAATCCTTCTATTGTCCATTGATGGGATGGCATTTGGCAACAGCAATAGTTTTTTCTTGCCAAACCTGTCCTAAACATTGTCAGATTTGACAAATCAGTCACTTTCCACAAAGTGTTCACTACATACGTTTGATCGGTTCCCAGAGTCCTGCCACTTGTCCCGGTAAATCTCAACAGCACAGGTCCACGCTCTACGTAATTTCAGGTCTTCGGGGGAATGCAGACAAGCTGTAGAACTTGTATTGCTAAAATTAACAGCAACACACCAACCCATCCTCGGCAGGAACGGAGACAAAAATTAATTTTTCTACATGCATTTTTAATGCTGTTGATGAAGGGTGAATAAAATATGTTTAAACCAAGTGACTGCTGACAGCCATCTGGCCATAACTCCCCAGCATGGTCTGCGTCTTCCCTGTCAGCCAGCAGTGTTGCGTTTGTGACGTCAATAACCTTTCATGCCTTGTGGGTGTCGGAAATGAACAGAAAGCAATGATTGAAGGCACAGTCAGTTTTTAAAATAAAATGTGAATAAAAAGTATTGTTTTCACAGCCAAATTTTTTTAAATTGCACCATATGGTAAGAAGTTAGAACAACCCATGAGTCACCCATGTATCCAATTTGGACATGGTGAAAACAAAAAAGAGAACCTTTAAAGGGCATCATTATTATGCCATACTGTTCATTTTAGCTCCGACTGAAAAAGATCACTGCTGGGACCCCCCTTTTTAAGCCTGGAGTAATTTTGGGTGCAAAAACAAAAATATAAATGTATAGAGTACATGAAGTGTTTATATAGTGTGGCAAGACCACAAATTGGCACAATCATCAGTTTCACAATGACACTTTTACCAGGTACTCAACCCGACAGCTACAACTTTACAAGTATTAAGTGTATTGCTGAGTAGACATTGTCACTGTTTGGATGTTAGAAATGATTACACCGTACACGTCACATTGCTGCTAAAGAATGTTATCAATTTTTGCAACTTGACCTTTGTCATTTCTGCTGTAGCACGCGACATTAATACCCACTCTGAGCGAACTAAAGAAATAAATACAAGTTTTTTGGCATCATCTGGACTGAGAAAAGTAAGGTATGCCATGATCCATAGTGAGTTTGGAGCGCAACCATGTCCAACTTCTAAGTGTTTGCCCTCTGTCCAGACACAACAGCAATTTTCACCTTTGGCATGAACCTTTGCTTTGGACAGCCTTGTTCCAGTCTTGGTTTATCTGATTGCCAAGGACCAGATGAGGCTTGAGTTAATGACGTGGTTCGGATGACGAGAAACACGGTGCGTCTGGTCAATTGCAACCTCACGACAGTTCCTCCGACATTTTCACATCACTCATCTGGGTTCGTCCAGACTGAAATGACAACACCATTAAGTCCGTGGTTCCCTGATTAAAAAAAAACAACAACTCCCTGTTACAGAAAAGACGTCAGGGGTCCAGACTAAAATCGGCCCCTAGCCATTTATTAGTGCCATCTGACAGAGAAACGTCGAACTAACAAATAGAAATACGAGTCTGCAGAAGAGGCGTGGCAAGATATTCACATCACAACTGGCTCAGATTTTCTTTGGTAAAATGCAATATTCTCCCGTTTTTTTAATTAAAAAATAGCGCCACGAAATGTGAGTGTATCCAACAGAGGCTACCAACTTTTTTTATGGTCATGAACATGGGCCCTTACAAACTTGCTATTTATTGAACTTTTAGTCCACTAGTACTACACAATATACTGTGACCATGCAATGGAAACTGAATGTTAACCTAAATACATGTAACACCAAAATCATGATTTTCAACAAGAGAGACATGTCATTGTAATCGGTCAGACATAGAGGATGAATCTCATGTCATGCTAATTTGTGATAAATATGATTAACACACAAACATACTTTATAATGACCTACAACACTAGTTTTACTACTGTCACACAGAATGAAAAATTTGTGTTCCTCATGACAGGTCAAAGTTTAAATCAGCATGTTACCAGGTTGGTGACGAACTACGAAAATGTGTGTTTTGGTGCCTGGATAAGTGATTACATTCACATGTTATTTCCACTTCTTGTTTGTAATGCACTGCAAGGTGTAACTAACATAACAGTGAAACAATAACTATTTTTCTTGATCTGTTCATTGGTCACACAATTGATCAACCTCACATGTCACCCCTGATTTGTCCATTGGCTACTCAGGCTAGCTTATGCAAGGGCCTACAAATACAGTGTAAAGACTGTTTATTACAAGGACATACATGTAGTCACACAGACTTTTTCAAGTGATGTGTAACACTGATAATCATGTTTCCAATGCATAATTTTTTCAACCAGTAGTTGTCATTTAGCTAGGAAATTACTGGTTAATAAAAGGAAATATGTCAAGGATGTTGTTTTTAATCTGCTCTAAATGAATGCCTGTACAGCCTCCTACAGAATATTATGTACATATACATGTACTTGTACTTGACTATATGGCCGAGTGGGCTGACCCTCTGCTAAGTGGGCACCTGTCTTAAGTGGGCACTTTTTCCCGTTCCCAAGGGTGCCCACTTCACTTAACACAGGTTTTACTGTACACAAAATTAAAATGTTGAACAGCTTCAAAACTATTATCTATAGTAGTGTCATTCAAACTTCACTTTATACGTTTGTGATATGGCCACATCCAATGAACCAAGAACCAAAGTTGTAGCATTTTAATTTATGCAATTTAGGCTAAAACACAAAATTCAGATTATGTTGAACAATGGCAAAGTGTAGCATTTCAAACTCTTCTCATTTTAAAAGCTCCCAGATTTGCTGTGAAGCAAATTATTTTCTAGTTTCTCTAGGGAAGGGGAGGGTTCTAATCAATGCCTTCATTACAAATTTGACCTATTAGCAACTTACATGTTGTCATCTTGAGCACACGCTACATATGTGAATATATGAGCAGCTCTTTAGCAAATACACAATACTGATATTTATTTGTGCCACTTTTATTAGCCAGCTTCTACACGATGTAACATGTATTGGTTCATTCTAATATTTCACAGGATGGTGAAATTTGTCATCTGCATTATTAGTTTTACATTGTTTGTATTTTCATTTTCTTTTTGTGGTGGTCCTCATCCTGGCAAGTAAGTATGGTGACCATATTTCTTTTTGATCAATATGTATTTTCTGGTGAAATGAACAAATCTGAATCTATTATACACAAATTTAGAGGTGGCAGATTTTGTCTTCAACCTGTAATTCTATCAAAAATTTATGAGCCAATATTCTACATTTTGTGAAGGCTATCTTTTCTGTACACAATAAAATAACCATGAGAAAATTTTCCAGCTTAAAAGTTTTTCAACATTTGCATGTAATTCCAGTTTTGGTGAAGTTTTAATTAAAACATATTTTAATATAGCAATTACAAAGCGGGACAGGACATAGCCCCATATTAATTCCTTTCCCTACTTTTGAAATAATATTTTTGGAGAGAATACAATCTAAATAAAATTGGCATCTAAATTTACCTGCACATATGTGAAATACCAGTATTGACAATATTAGCATTATATATTAGCATTGAACACAATCTATACATCTTATAAATTTGGCATGTAGCTAGCACTGTAAGCAATCCCACTAAACTTCAAGAAAATACATGGAAATTTTAAAATACCACAGTATTTGAAAGATTTTCACAGTTCAACCCATTATCTTACACAAGGGAACTCAGATGGTTTTAATGATAGACCAAAGTATTTCAAAGGAACTTGTTTAGCTGGTCAAAGAAAGAATAATGCACTAAAGCTCATGGGCTTCCAAGCCATCTCCCCCCTCCCCCAACCCCCAAGACCCCAGCCATCCATTGCAGCTCCCCCCCCCCCCCAGCCGTTCCACCCCAAACCTTGTCAGAATCAGAATCAGAATCATTTTATTTGACATATAGATAACAAATTGTACAAGAATATATGCAACAAAATACGTAATATGACATTGTTTTGAAACAATCTATGCAGAACAAAATATGTCAGGAGACCTCAGCTAAGGACATTTTATCTGCTCTCGCCGAGGCCACCTACAAAGGAGAGATGACCTTTTTTTACAGCATTTTCATTGCAGATCCAAAACACTAATGCTGAGAAAAGAAAATACAATAATGAGATTTTAACTTATTTCCAGTGTTTGAACACAAGTTTTTGCTTTTTACACACAGTGGATTTAGAGTGTATGTGGTTTATATCTTTTTGGTCATAAAGGCTTGTAATGAAAGTTTCCATAAAAATTACACTGAACAGGAGCATATAACAAATTGATAGGTGAAAGCAACTAGTTAGCCCCCCCCCCCCCCCAAAATACCAGTTGTTTCCCCTAAACCAGACCAACCCATCTCTTAACCCACCCACCGCCCCTCTGTTAACTCACTTCCGACAAAAATAAAAGAAAAAACAAGAGTCCCATGTTCCTAATACTCTGCTGGCATCGTGGCTATATTGCACCTGTTAATTTCAAAGCTAGGAGTCCTCATGTGGCTTCTGATCATATAAAGCTTAATGTAAAAATTGTCCACCAGATGACACTGCACTAAACATGTAATCATAGCTTATTTGTGCAATTCCTGTGAGGAATATTGCTGCATATGCCAAGACAACAATGAGCGAGTCCTTAACTTTGTCCTCAGTGACCTTGGGACAGAAGATCAAGGACACCCAGATTATGTAATACAAGGGGCCCAGAGGCCTGCCTGGTGCTGTGCTGACATTGCCATTGAAGTCCAAACTACACCCTGCCATTATAAAATAACCTCTTTCAAATTTACAGGCATAGTGACCTCACCAAAATATGTCAAGGTCACTGATATTATATACGATTCTAGCTTTGGGCATTGTATATATCCTATAAATTTGGCAAGCCTAATTAAATTATTTCTCAAAATATGGAACTTTATATCTTAAAACTTATTTTGGCTCATAATTTCCATGAAATATTAGGTGGCACCACTAGTATACACCAACTTAGGCTTTGACCTCCCCCACAACCCCACCAAATTTGGTGAAGATCTGCAACAAATTAAAGATGCTAGAGTGTTCACAAGATTTTCATATTTTGACCACTATATTGCATAATATTGTAGGGGGCGCCACCAACCTTGAAAAGAACCTAGATTTTTATACCCACTACAAGTCCTGAAAATTATATTGGGCTAACCTGAAAACTGTGGACAGTACTGGGGTCACAAGATTATCACATTTTGACCTGTATATTAGATAATACTGTAGGTAGCGCCACCAACATTGATGTCCACAAAGATTTTAATATGCTTTATAACTCCTAAACATTATTTGGGCCTATCTCAAGAATTGTGGGGTGCAGAATATTCACAAGATGATTCCTAGATTCAAACTGGCCATTTGACCTTGACTTTCAACTCAGATTAAGAAATTGTTATGTTCAAAATATACGCCCCACATCCGCTTTCCATATATAGTCTGTTTGTTCAAATTGGGTAATAACTTTCTAAGTTATTGAGGAAAAACAACAAACTTGGACAAGCGCCAAACTCCATAATTACTGGGTCACAGTGACCCAAAAAGCAGGTCACCAAGTACAACTTTATGTATTATGTAATCGTGTGCAATTTTGATCTGGACGATAAATTCTCTTTGCCATTGATGTCCAAGCTACACCCTGCCATTACAAAATCACCTTTTCAACTTTACAGGCATGGTGACCTCACAAAATAGGTCAAGGTCACTGATATTACATAACATTCTACCTTTAGCCATGGTCTATATATCATAAAAATTTGCAAGTCTAATCCAATTACTTTTCCAAATATGGAATTTTACATCCAAAACACATTTTGACTCTAATTTGTCGAATTATGGGTGGCGCCACTTGTATCACTAGCAACTTAAGACTTTTACCTCCCCACAATCCCACCACATTTGGTCAAGATCCGCCAAAATTAAAGATGTTAGAGTGTTCAGAAGGTTTTCTTATTTTAACCCCTATAGGACATAATGTAGGTGGCACCACCAATATCAAACTTGTCCTAGATTTTCATAAACCTTATAAGTCCCAAAGGTTAGAGTGGGCTAACTTGAAAACTGTGGATGGTATCGCGCTAACAAGCTAAAGTTTACAGACGGACAGACATGAGCGGTCGCATAAGCTCTGGGACCTCTGGTCAGCAGAGCTAAAAAAACACATACCTTCCCAAAATTGTGGAATATTCAACAAAGAAAACACACCAACACACCTAAATAGTCAGCCTGCCTAAAAAAAATGCTTAACTACCTACCCCAAAAATTTTTAGTCCGTTAGGGGAAACACACATATTTTTTGGGGGGCCTTAGCATAAAGTAGTCCCAAATGTAGTAAAGTCTCATCAGACTTTGCCCTATTAGCATTTTCCCACTTTTCCAAGCCTTTCCTCTAAATGTCAAACTTTTTTTTTCTCTCTCTCACGTTTCCCTGCATTGTACTTGTTGAAGGAATCCTGTTTATTGGGGCTAGCCCGGGGCATAAAATGAATGATCTTCCTACACTGATTGGCAGAACTGCAACACACAGAGCAGCACATTGAGTAAACCTCAACAAAATTTTGTGGATCATAGACTTTATTTTTCATTAAAAACATATGCTGTATGGTTAGATACCAATTATCACTGTAGTGACAAGATAATGTGCTTGGGCTGAATGCTTTACAGTCATGTGATGTACTTCTGAAGTGAAGAGACTACAGGTGAATGTAGGCCATCCACTTACTTGGTTGCTTGATGTCACTGCCTCACATCCATGCACATGAACTGAGTTACACTTTTACTCCATGTGTCTACAACAGATGTCCTGCTGTTTTATTTATCTATCCTACAAATATGTTTTACACATACTTCCATTGTTAGAAAAATGCTCAAACCGCAAACTCTGTCACTGAAAACTGAACGGTGGTCCCCACAATGGCAAAGCCTGACATGTTGCAACAGTATGTGTAATGTTTATTTGCACAAAAAGTTGATTTTTTTTTTCACAATTCACTGGGCGGAGAATGGCTGAGTAGGATAAATGGATGAAAAGAGCCCACTCCCATCAGCACACATTAAATGCACATGGAACAAATCTGTCTTTACTTCACTCCACAGACTTGCAGGCATGAGACAAGTATGTCATACTTGCAGGATTCATACACGTTGGCTGCTTTGAAACTCAAAAGCATTTCCAGCACTTTCCATGGCCAAAATTTTTTAAAAATTCAAGGACCTTTGATATTTTGATACATGACTGCAGCAATACTGGAAGATTGGAAAAGAAAAAATGTACAGATGCATGCATTTAACAAAAATATTTTCTCAAAATCAATTTCCAAGGACCAATTTTGAAAGTCGATGATTTAGAAAGCCTTAAAAACATATTATGAAATTCCACAACTTCCAACGTTTTCAAGGTGTGTATGAATCATGTAATAAAACTCTACTTATCAATACATTTGCTATTAAATGTGCTACCAATAATACAGTTTGGAGGCACAGCACATAAACTCTTGAAACATTCATTAAATTTGTATGCTAAATGAACCCCACTCTGTACATGTATTCCTACCCAGGCTATAAACTGATATTCAAAAACATTTTACAGCAATCACACACATACATATGTTCCTTCTGTATCCCCTTTTTATTAGTTTGGTATAGCCTTTTATATAATATCTGAAACACGTTTTTTTTGTGCTATGACAATCTATAAACCAAATTTTCTATTAAAATATAAAAAGCTTGCAATCCATCCAGATTTAGAATCTAAATTATATTTCAATGGCAGATAAGAGTGAAAACAGTATGAACATACCTCATAATACACAAGAAGAAATGTCTAGGGTCTGCTTGAAAGAATTTATGTGAAACCAAAGGTTCAAACTGCATCTGCATGGGTGACATTGAGGACTGCCCTACTGCCAAGGGCAACTGAAATTGAGATGCGGGCAAGTGAAAATTCAGAAGCCTATAATAGACATTAACAGTGGACTTCCTCAGATTTCTTCAAATCTTGGAACGAGACTTGATGAAAGGTAATGAAAAATTAAAATTTCAAGCCCTGATCCACTTGACAAAATGTGTCTACTAACTTCAGGCATTTGATTTTCTTTTGTCCATCATCATGGCCCCCCATTCAGTTCAACAGTGCACTCAAGTACAAACTGCAGGATCAAAACAGCGACTCTCCAGTGATCACATGGTCTAATTTGAGTACAATGTCCATTTTACCAGTGTCTGGAATGTAACATTCAGCAACTGTTCTCCTTTGTAATGACTTGTACCATGTTTGATTCCACCTTTCACAACAGCTTTCACCTGATGCAAATAATGACATGAACACATGCATGTACTGATAATATCTTTAATGGATACCACAAGTAATGTGCCTCTTTTTGTTCTGCTGCCTTACCTTTCCGTAATGGGACTCAGTTTTTCATATTGACTGTATTCCTCCAAATGGACACACATACTGTAATAGAAGACCTCCCATTTTGCATCTGAAAAGGCTAAAACAGCATTTTTACATTTATTTTCATACCTACAGTGTCAAAAATATAGGCTGAAATTGGAGGCTTGTTTTATTGAAACTTTTGACTCACCTTGAGTGCTCAAAAGGCAGACTAAGACACAGTTTTGTGCTCATACAGTTTTAGGAATGTGTCAGTTCATGAATTAATTTCCATAAAGTTATCATCATGAAGCTGCACAAGCGCAGAACGACACACACAAATTTTATTTCCAGAATGCCAATTCACTTCTAAAACCAACAGTTACAGATGCATGGGGTCAAAATAAAATATGAGTTACCCTACCCAACCATGACTGAATGTCGAATGAAATATAATGTTGCCTCCTTCACAGTATATAGTATCTGCTATGTGGAGAGGCAAAGCGATTGCAACTGCTCAGGATATGATTTAGCCAAAATTGCATCACATTTAAAGTATTAAATCAGACCTTGCTTCTGGAGTATATGCAACAGCAATTTACAACTGTGCATGTTTTTGTGGTATAATGTACTTGCAAACTGCAAGACAGGAAAACTTCTGAACTGTGACCCAAAACATCATAATGAACATGCTTGACGAGTTCAGTACAAGTGTTCAGTTTCTGTTCAATCCTGGATGTGCAGTGAGAATCCTCAAAGGAAGGCATCAGTCCATTCCTTCAGACATTTGTAACAGTCTCCTGCTTGCTTGCTATTTGCTTGACATGTGTCTTTAAGCCAATCCACAAAGAGTTCTTCATTCTTCTTCAGGACAAGAAATTGCCCCAGGACTACATAGGCCTGCAATGAAAGAAACCAACAATGAATTAAAACAACCCTTCAGCATTTCATCATGTTTTGAACAACAGATCGAGACTACTCAGTTGAGAAAATGCCACCAGACCTTCCTGATCAACATGTTTCACATGACCTCGGTCACATTCCGAAATCTCCAATTTGAGACCATCCCCAATTAGTAATATGTATATAAAATGCTCTGAGACCACTGAATTGACATACTGCCTGTCTTGACAGATTAGTGTCACTCGAGCAAGTTACATATTGTAATGTCCTATTTCAGTGCTACCAGACATGAAATAAATTATATCAAGGATTCTTTTTTTCAATTATTTCTTGAAGCTAGGTTAGCGCTAGCACCAACCAAAATAGCCAAATGCTACTAAAACCTCAAAATGGCTACTAAAAGAAGTAAATGGCTATTAAATTTCCCAATAATTCTTTGTTTTAATGCAGAAATTAAACAAATTCAAAGTCTGTGTAGGTCTTTCGGGGAAAAAAGGAAATTTTGGCTAGTAATTTCAAAATGATAGCGCTAACCTAGTTGAAGTTGTGAAAGATGTCAAAATGCAACAAGAGACACATGGGCCTAATGCTCTGCTGACCACCATCACCAAAAAGTCATTTCCTGAAATGCATTCCCTCCACAACCTGGAAAATTAATCAAGGTCATCCATATTCTACAATATCAAACTTCTACGTGATACAAATTTGTAGTACATGTAGTATCATTTGCTTTATTCTTAATCAAGATATTGAATAAATGTCATTTTCTTCAGTGTTTAATAACCTTGCAAAAAAGGTCAAGGCCATACAATCATAGTGTCAAGGTGACCCAAAATGTAGGTCACCAGGTAGTTTTATGTACAATGTGCTTAAGTGCAATCTTGATCTGGCAGCTCAATTCTCATTGCCAATGATGTCCAAGCTACACCCTGCCATTACGAAATCACCTCTTCCAACTTTTCAAGTCTGGTGACCTAAAAAAATAGGTCAAGGTCACTGATCTTATATAACATAGAACATGATCTACATTGTATATATCCTATAAATTTGACATGTCTAGTTCAATAATTTTTCAATATTCCAACTGGCCTTTTGACCTTGACCTTTAACTCGGATTAAAAAAGCTGTTATGTTCCTAATGTGTGCCCCACATCAAGCTTTCTACACATGGTCTCTTCAAATCGGGTAAAAAACTTTCAAATTATTGAAGAAAAACAAAAAACTTGCACAGACACAAACTACATAATCACTGGGTCATGGTGACTCAAATAGTAGGTCACCAAATGCAGTTTTATGTACAGTATAGTATACTCAAGTGCAATTTTCATCTGGACGCTTAAATCTCTTTCCTATTGCAGTCCAAGCTACACCCTATCATTACAAAATCACCTCTTTGAACTTTTACAGGACTGGTGACTTAACAAAAATATGTCAAGGTTGCTGTTATTACATAACATACTAGCACTGGACATGGCCTATATATCCTGTACATTTGGCATGTCTAATTCAATTACATGAATTTGGAAATATGGAATTAACATATTTTGACTCATAATTTCAGTCAAATAATAGGTGGCACCACTAGTGTACTATGCAACTGAGATTTTGACCTCCTCCACAATCCCACTTCATTTCATGAAGATCTATTAAACATTGAGGGTGCTAAAGTGGCCACACAAGTTTCACATTTTGAGCTATATGTCACGTATATCACATTATGCTGTCTCTGGCGCCACCAATATGAAACTAGAGCTAAATTTCCAAACATTATACACTTAAAGTTTTATGGGGCTATCTTGAACTCTATAAACTGTATCGTGCTCACTTGCAAAAGTTTACCAACAAAGGGACCGACATAAATGATGTTATAAGATTTGTGAGAATGATCAGCACAGCTAAAAATAACAAAGTCAGGTTCTTTAGTATCCATCAAACAGTGACCAATCTACAAGTTTGGTCCCCTGTCAGAAATGGAAAAAAAAACACAAATCTGTTTTAAAGTCCATACAGTATTTTTTTCAACATTGATCACCACAAGGTTGTATCTGTTGGTATCTGTGCATTCTCAAGACTTTAGCAGCTACATGCTCACATTTGTTTACTCTATTTTAAACAGAATGTTGCAAAGACATTTTAGCTTTGAATTGCAGCCACTTTTCCCCATTGCTATCTTCCTTTTTCAGGAATATATTAAATATGCACAACACTTTTTGCTCCTTCATCATACTTAAAATGACTTGCACATGTTAAGTCTAGGCTTGACATTACAGATTTTTGTAACTTCTCCCAAAGCACCTAAAATATGCACCAGTGGCACATTTTTAAAATTTTTATTGAGTTCCAAATTTTCACATTCCCCGCCTGAAAATTTACTTGTCCAGGATAATAGGGTTTGCCTTAATGTCAGCCCTGGTTTAGCGTCCTTAAAACATTTCCGACAAAGATCACACGAAATTACATGTAATCACCAATTTACCTTTTGTTATGTGTCTGCAAAATCTCTTTGACAATGCACACTCATACTATGGAGATAGAAACTCTATGATGCAAACTTTGTACATGTACAAAATAAACATACTATTCTTAACATACCTTGCAGATTCCAAATTTTATTTCCTCAGAACTTGTAATCACCAGGGAAATTTCCCACGCTAGCAAAACTTTGTGTAATTTGCTTCAAAAGACATCACTTGGAAATACATAGATTAATCCTTCACTTCTAAGCAAATTACACCTAAGTGATATGTCAAATAACATTTGCTATTTTTTGTGAGATTGGTAATTAAAGTCCTTCCATTAAAATGAAATGCAATATATCAATTAAGAGACATTTGTTTGCAAATAAGCAACTTTTATTTCAAATTTGGATACTGTGCACTGTCAGTTTGACTTATTGACTACAAATTTTCCTTCTTTTTGATCAGGGAGAGTGATTGATTAGAACATTGTCATGACATTGTATCATAAAAATTCAACAAATTTGGTCTCAAAAGAAAGGATGAAGGTTTGATTGCACAAGTATTTTGGTCACAGTAACCTACATGAATTTTGCATGCATGAAGGTGAAATACTGCAATCCATGGAACCTTGGGTGATACATGTTCTCATACCAGTAAAGTTAGCATTAACTAGACAAACCACTTGCCTTATCAAATCCTTTTTCCTCCAACCGAGTTCCCAATACATCACCAATGCCTGCCAGCTCCTTCACAGGTTTTTCCCCCATGGGCTCAGACACAAAATTGCGGTGTTTCTGTGATGTTGATGACATGTTTGCTTTCTTTCAATCCCTGTGACCAGCTCTGCAAAAATGAGGGGAAAAAATATCCATGTGTATTTTATGCCATTTTCTGTTATCAAACAACACACTCAAACTGCAAATGTCAGGTGGATGTTGTGACGACACAACAGCACACAATGTAATATGATTATCATTCTGGACAATACATGCCTAATGAGTGATAGCCAGGTGACAATGATTCAGGCAAACTGTTGTTCTTACTGGCAACTTAGTTTACTGTTTTTAACTCCTGTCAAAACTGTCAGGTTAGTCTCAATGTGCCTTGTCTTGCAAAAACACACCTTGACATCACAATCTGGATATCAGACTCAATAAATTACTGCAATAGCAATCCCCATAATAATATTATTATCAGCATAAAAAAGCTGTGAATTAAATTTTACACAAATTCTACAATATTCGTTCATAGAAATGTCTGAAAAATCCCAAAAATTACAAAACCATTACAGCATGACCATCGAATATACTTGACAAAGACCAACACAAGGTACATCCCCACCAAATATGAGGTGGATCTGGTCAATGGTGTTGGGACAAAATTAGACGCACAGGTATGTTTCCTTTTGATCAGTTAAGTAAAACGGAAATGACACCAATCCCACTTGGTGATCAATTTTAGTGCCAATTGAGCCAAGTTATAGTTGCACCAAGTTTAATGAGAATGCAATGTGTTGTTCGGCAGAAGATGCTGAAAAATTGCAAAAAACACGAATTTGTAAAGAAAATAGGGGGAAGTAGCGTTCCTGACAAGAGTCTTGGATGCCCTCTGCTTGGATATTCATTGGTCTCTGCATGGAGATCACCGCATTGGCAGTTTGATATGGCTGGTGAATCATGAGTGTGACCCAAATACAGACATGGTGACACCAGTATATCCAGCCACACAATTATATATCCTTTTGTAAGAAGCAATAATCACATAAAGTTGGAGAAAGATTTTGAGTCCACACAAGACTATGTCAACCGACAAATGCTTGTCTACAAATGGCCACTGTGACCTTGACCTACATAACTCAAGGTCAGGGTTGCCTCATGACACCATGTAGTGAAGGAAAATAAGCATACAAAATTTTAAGAAGATGTGATTATTAATGAAGAAGTTATGCTCCAAACAAGGGTTTGGTGTTTAGAACTTAGATTATAAACCTGAAGGTCAATGTTATTTCATGACACAACTTTAAGTGATAAACAACAGTAATGTACTGTTGGAGGCAGATCTATGAAATAATTAAGGAGCTGTGGCCCAAACAAATCAATTGTTTCTTATACAGCTTAGTTCATGATTTTGTTACCATTAACAGTGATTGAACATTCATAACAATCTTCCACGTCTTTTTTTTTTTTTTTAAAGCATCTAACACCGAATTTAGGTTCTGGCACTGAAACCTAATTTGTTGACCCAGGTTTACACAAACTGAATCACCCACTCAGTTATGCCAACAAAATCCCATTTAAATTGGATTTTGGAAGAAGTTGTTTGATGACTTAATGTGTTAGACACACACTTTTTACATCTTTTTATAGATATTGTATAAATTGTGTATTTGAGTTTTTGACGCTTTACCAAAATCAGTCGCACATTTGCCATACTTCACTTTCTGGATTAGTTTTGCCAATGAAAAATGGTTGACACAATTGAGCTTTACCTGAACAAACAACCCACCCCTATTACAAATTTATAAATGCTTTCTAATATTGGTACAGGGAGACCTGTCTTGAAAAGGTACTAACCAAAATATCCTGAAAAGATGATCTTTGAAGACAGGGACCACTGTGTAAGCTAGTGATTCCCTTTGTAAGTTCTTTCATCTTTTTTTTTTTTTTTGTTCACTTTGATAACTTGCCCCAAATGGACAAACCTGGAACACAAATGTCTAGTGCTCAAGTGAAGAGTCCTGGTCTAGAATCTGTAAGCTTATGATAATTTACATAACATGATGTGATATATCAGCTCTTTTGACCCAGGGTCATTTTATTATGAGCAGGACATAAGCACATGTTACAAAACAATACCACCAATTTCTGACAGAAGTAAATTACTGAATATTCATTGTTGCTTTTTGACACTTTCAAAATGTCTTTATGGGCATCAAATGTGAGTAAAATCTAAGCTGACACACTTTATACATAATTTTAGGCACAGACAAATTTATTTTCATACCTGTATACAATGTATGTACAGACATTATAAGAGCCAATTTGAATTTTAAGAAACCAGGCCTATAACCTTGGTCTGCATATTGAAGCCTATCACTCAAACCAGTGTTCTACCAAAAATATGGGTCATCTATATCAGCTACATAGCCTGGGCCTGTGAGTTATCTCTTGTAATAATTTGGTTGACAAAGACAAGATTAATTCAATAGGCAGTACGCATATATTTCCTGCCACAAAGCACAGGTTTGATGCCTGGCGATCACGGGTGACATGCGGGTCACATCACTGTTACAGACGGGCAATATAATTTTTTTTAGAAATTTAAGTTCACAAATGTGAAACTTGTATTCATCTAGTACTTCCAGGGTCATACATAAAAAAAAAAAAATCCACATGCCTTTAATAAGTACAGTAGTCTGTATTTCCAAAATATTAGTAATATCCCACTTGTCTCCATAAGATACCGACCCCTATCTCGTCACATCTCACCAAGCGAGACTGGGCAATCCGGTATGCAGTTGGGGCAGGAACTTAATATGCATATATCTCCTATTCTATATGACATTTTTCCTCTTTTTAAACAAAAGGATTTGTCAAACGAAAAAAAAAAAAAAATCCTACCTACTTGTCCCAGAAATTTAAATTGTGATGTTACTACAAAGCAATTGTGTAAAAGTCGTATTTGAAACCCTGAAGCAGCATTATTAATAAAATTATGTTTGTATGGTCTATTCTTACTTTAATCAAGAAATTGGCAATCTGCGTATGTTGCACAGGTTCTTTGCCTTAAATTATGGTCCTGATAAAAAGCATTTCCTGAAATGCATTCTCGCCATGACCTTGAAAAATCAATCAAGGTCATCCATGTTATGCAATACAAACTTCTACATGATACACATTTGTGGTACATTTAGTATAATTCCCTTATTCTTTATTAAGATATTGAAATGTCCTTTTCTTAAATGCTTCCATGCAAGAAATTCATATAGGCATGGTGTCTGTTTTCCAATCCTTTTTTGGGATAAAATGTTTGAACCAAGTGCTTAATAACCTTGAAAAAAGGTCACAATCAGTCATGGGATCATAGTGACCCAAAAAGGAGGTCACCAAGTTGAGTTTTATATACAGTGTACAGGTGCAAGTGCACGTGAGTCTGCCAGCCTTCATACATTTCATTACTTCCCTTATTGGTAAACATATCATCCATTATTAAATCAGTCTATCAGACCAGACCAACTTGTAATTTAGCAATCAGTAACAACTATGAACTACACTTTCATTCTTGATGAAGGTCTGTATATGAAGAAATTGGAGTTATTGTCTGTATTGTGGCATTAAATGTATTATCGCTGGAGCAAAAGTGCACCAGAAATTAAATATCTTATTATGCAATGTTTAGTGCACCAGTTTGGCCAGTGAGAAGCCTGAATTACTTGCTAACCACTGTTGAAAGAAGACCTGTGCAGCAGTGTGACTGAACATTTGTTTGCTTGATGTGATTTTTTATTGATGTACAGAAAGTGGAAAGCAAGCCGTTAATCACATCCACAGATAAGGCTGGTCAGACAAAACTGATCAACTTGAGCAGTAATGCACAGGACTTGGGAATACATTATTATCGTAACAAGCGAAGCAAGCTACTACCATAAGGTGCAGATGAATAAAAACATCCACTCTTTGAAATGTCCCCATCATTCAATTCTCCTATAATATACATGAAGTGTTATGGCCCGATTTACTGGTGTGCTTTGATGCAGGACC
This sequence comes from Hermodice carunculata, assembly GCA_964020975.1. NCBI lineage: Eukaryota > Metazoa > Annelida > Polychaeta > Eunicida > Amphinomidae > Hermodice > Hermodice carunculata. The sequence continues at coordinate 48,698,608 of OZ026615.1, read as the reverse complement.
CCACAAGTAGGGGCATCCACAGAAATGTTGAAATTTCACCAGAGAAAAATAAAATCTCCTTTACAAAGGCATACATTTTGACATATGCCAGATCAAATAAATTTTTGTCTTGAGCATTTTCACTCTCTGTCAATCGGTAAAATTGTTTATGTTCACCTTGGGTTGAATGTACTTTTTGGCACAACCAAGATCACACTGGTTCTTAAGCCTGGCCAGTGTAGGCTGATGTGTAAGCACAACATCCATTTGTTATTTTCATGTGTAAATATGTTTGGGCATGTATAAAGACAACAATAACAACAACAACTGCACAGTGATCCAAAGGATCTATGGCTCCCGCCACAATATTTTGCAAAAGTTGTTGCACTTGTTGAAAGGATGCACAAAAATTGATATGATCTTGGGCCCTGTGACCTTAAAAATAGGTCAAAGTCAAAGGCAATACATGGCGCACATGCCCTTTGGTGTGATGCATCTCTGGTATAAATTTCATTATTCCATCTCTAACTGTTCTAGCGATATGCCGCCAGACACACAGAAATGGAAATATTCTTGGGCCCTGTGACCTTGAAAATAGGTCCAGGTCAAAAAAAAAAAAAAAAACACAGTGCACATGCCTGTGGTATGATGCATCTCTGGTATAAATTTCATTATTCTATCTCTTAGGGTTCTAGAGATATGCTCCTGGGTGGAAACACAGCCCCCTGTACTCAGTAACTCTATGTCCACCATCTCTTTCCATGACCATAGCTCAGGTTCCACTACAAGCAAGCATTCAAAGCATTAGCATACAGCAGAAAGCTATACCATGTATACAGCCTGTATGGATGCACAAAAATTGATATGTTCTTGGGCACTGTGACCTTAAAAATAGGTCAAGGTTGAAAGCAACACAGGGCACATATGCCCTTGGTATGATGCATCTGTGGTATAAATTTCTTTATTCTATCTCTAAGTGTTCTATAGATATGCTGCCAGACACCAAAATGGCTATGTTCTTTGGCCCTGTGACCTTGAAAATATGTCCAGGTAAAAAGCAATACACACCGCATATGCCTGTCGTATGATGCATCTCTGGTATAAATTTCATTATTATATCACTTATGGTTCTAGGGATATGCTCCCAGACAGAGGGACGTCTCCTTTGAAACTTAAAAGCTTCACACACCATTCCACCATACCAACACTGGTATAAACAGGTAAATAGTAATATGATTTTTAGCACCATGTAACGTTGACTAAAAGTGTTATGAGCTAAAGTGTACTAAGGTATTAGCTGTAAGCCACCTCTTCCACCATACTGGATGAAGGTACAAATGAAAGAAATCCTGCAAAAAGTGAGTATGATCATGGTTTTCCGACTTAAGACATACTACAGAAAATTCTCTAGATGGGTTAAGTATACTTTACCCCGGGTACTTATGGACGGAAACGGTCCCTATCCTCACTAACTCTATGTCCCTCTATGCCACCTTTGGTGGCAGGGGACAATAAAACATGGTTCAGACCCAGGACAAGTCAAATTTAAATCAAAGCAAGTTTACATTTGAAAGCACTTGCCCTGTTGGCAACCAGAAATGAATTTTTTACAAATGGAAAAGCAAGTCGGAATGGTGGCCTACTAAACCACCCAAGCTACTAACTGAGGACGACAGCAGATAAGAAAGAATGCTAGTATTGCTACGCCCTGGGGTGGAAAACAAGTGGGTGAAAGTTTCACAATGTTTTTCTCACTGTCCATGCTCTAGGTCCAGTCTTTTCAAATAGGATTGTCAGCAGACATTACTTCATCACTCCCAATTCAATCAGTATATATCCAGTGTTGCCAGCAACGGGAAAGTCCCTGAAGGTATTGGACCAGTAAATATGCTGTGGGTGCAGGTGTGTCATAACTTTGAGTCACGCAATGAATACAGGCCTCAGGTGACAGGCTATTTAAAAAATAAAGGAGCAGAGAAACTTTTTTCCATTTCTTGTCATGTAAAGGGAATAAATATGCCTGATTATATGTAGGTTTAGGAAGGGTGTCACATCAACATTTAAATCTTGAACCATAAATATTGTTGGGCTATTATTTCAGTTTGGTTTGCTTCAGAACTTTAACTATGGAGGTAAGCATAACCAAATGCTCGATTAGGACAAAAGTTACTTGGCTTTGACCCCATTTTCTATCGATAATACTGTATTAGTATCATTGAAGTAAGTTTTCAACAAAATGAGAGGTCCAGTGTCAACAAAACTTTTAAATGTCAGAGACAAGCCAGCAAATATAGCCACTTTAACATATAACTCTATTAGGTTTCATTTGCTGGTCTAAGACCTGAATAGGTCTGATGCATGGTTACCATTTTGAATAAATGAATGCCATCTTGGCAATTAAAGGTCAGCTTGATTGAATAGGTACCAGAAATGATGTTTAGGGTGGTTAGAAATGATATCAGAAAACCAAGATATTCAATTTCATTTTCAAATGGTCATGCGTCATGAACTGGTACCCCCAAAAGGGTTGTGGTGTTACATACATTTTTGGATCTAGATATTCAATTGCTTGGTTCGAACCTTTCTTGCAAATATATACTAACATAAATAGTACCATATTAAAGCATTTTTTGTCTACTTTACAAAACTGCTGACCATTTTTAATGGCTCATTCCAGTAAAAAGTTATACTTAAAAGAGTGAGTGCATATAACATGATTTTTAGGGTGGTGGCGGTGCGAAGTGGCGCTGCCGAGTTGCAAAAATCAACAGTATCATAAATTCTCAGAACACTGAGCATCATATTCTCCCAGAGTTGAGAAAAATGGGCTGCACTTTCTCTGTTCTCCATCAAAGAACAGATGGATGTGCAGCCCAATGCAAAAGCAAAAATTCATTGGGAGGCTTGAGCAGAAGTGAGGCAGACTTGAAAGTAAAACATGTTTTGAACTATAATGCCAGTGGTCACGGTAAAGGAGAAGTAGACCTGGCTGCAGGCTTTCTGAAAACTGCAGCAAGACATGCAGTCATGGCAGATGTGAAAACTTCAATCACAAATGCAAAGGAACTCTTTGAATTTGCACAGGCTTCTCTGTCAGAGAGGCAAATTGGTGAGAGTGCTACACTGCATAAGAGATGGTTCTTTTATGTTCCAAAAGGAGCTGTCAACAAGGATATAGCTGACCAGTATAATACAATTCCTGACACTAGAAAGTTGCATTCTCTGTCATCAGTTGGCCAAAATGGAAGGGTAAATGTGAGAGAGTTCACATGCTACTGTATCCCCTGCATCAATTAACAGTATGCATCTTGTGAGAACAAGAAGTATGTTGAGGATTTTAAAGGTGTTGTGTTTTCAAAGGTTGCCAAGAATGCTTCAGACATGTCAGATACTGACAAAATAGTTGATGACACTAATGTTGAACAGGGTAACGACACCAATGATAAAGATGACAGTGAGCATCTTTCAACCTTGATTTGCTATGATAGTGTTGTTGTCATAATGCCTTCTGTAAATGCATTAGAGGACTACTACCTCTTGCATACAACCTCAGAAGGTGTAGTGACTTTGGAAAAAGACAGTCTGAATATGGTATTAAATACTCCAAGGGTTCAGATGTGATATTTGGGCATTTCTATCAATACCAGAGATCCACCAGAGACAAGTGTATATACAAAATGGGGGAAAAAACGAGCTATAGTGCACAAAGACAGTGTCTTGTATGTAGGTGTGGAACTATCAGTAGACAAGAAGGATCTTCACCTCTATATTCTTTCACGCACTGATCATGAAGACATTTTGTGTGTAGTTTCAGTGAGAATATGAATTCTCATGATCACTTTACAGGTTGGTAGTGCAACTGGATACCCTTCAGTGCCCTTAGAATTAAACAAAAGTTTACTTTTGAGGGGCACAAGATCTCTTTAATGTGGCATTGAATATTTTAGCTGAAAATCTGTGAATTTTCATGAAAAAATATTAGAAAGTTCACTGCCATATTTAACTTATGTATATCTACCTAAGTCGGGAGACATATAAAATTTAACGTGTAACATAAAATGGACCAGTTCATGACGCATGACCAAATACTGGTTTTTTTTGGCCCAAAAAGTGTGCCACATTTGCTGCATGAAAGCGCTGGAATTTTCTCAAATGACATTGCCCGATGTGGGACAGTGTTGGTAACATCACAAACACAACACGCTGGCTAGGGTGAATGTGTTCTAAGCTGCAGTGCTTTTGGTTAGCAAAGAGCCATGGCAGATACAGCAGAACATACTCATTCCGGACAGCCTGAATTGAGTTTTTCATGTATGTGGTCTGATGAGGATTAAGAATTAATAGGTGAAGGTGTAGCAGCACAGGAAAAGATTTACAGACATGAGCTGTATACATCAGTAGATGTGCTTATTAAAGTGTGTGTGGTAACACACTTTTCTGTTTTTGTTAAGTTCCTTATTTCTTTCCTTCTTCTTTACCAGTGAATTTGTCTGACACTATTATACACAGAAACTCCAAAGCTGGCATCACTGTACTCCACACAAGGAGTTTTACCTTTTTATGCAGAGGAATGAAGATGTTTAAAATTATGCACATTAGGGGCATCTGAAGTGTTAAATCTTGAATATCTTCAAAATCATTATACATAGAGATGTCATTTCAACGTGTACTAGGTATTTGTTGACTATGGTGCATGTAATTAATTTGAAACAAAAGTTGTAGCAATTCAAATTCTGCTCATTAGCACCTGTAGTAATTCATTGTACACTGTTATACTGACCATACACTGTTATATCCACTGTATATTGTCATACTGATAAAACACCGCAGTACTGAAATGATCATATCAATATGCTTTGAAAACACATACACATATACACTAATTTGCTACGCAGCAAATCATCCTTTCTAGTTATCGTTTATTTCAGATGGTATCCATTATGTAACACTGGTACATGTATATACTTTCATCTGACTGACCTATTTTGTTTTGGTCCGTATTAAGGATTAAAGATACAATGAGATTGTTATTTTTTACACCTGATTACTGGAAGCTGGCTATTGACTGTCACAAACAGTGGTACATGACTGAAAAAGATCAAAGGCCAGCTGCCCACTGGTCTTGGCAGCTGCATAAATGGGGCATGAAAGTGGTGGCCATCCAAACAAGTGTTATCTGGTTACCAGATTAAACACCTGCAATATACAGTAGCAATAGGAAAGGTCAGAATTAGCTCTGAAGTGTGTATTTGCCCCAATACACAACCGAATGCACAAAAATTTGGAGAACTAGAGCTGTGTGTTCCCATTCATTTACATGTTGAAGTAACCTTATATAAACTGGTCCATTTCATAGCTGTGGTTATATGATTTTTGTGAGGTATTAAGTTATGCATCTATATTTACTGTGCGAAATTTGGTGTCTCCATGTGCAGTTGTTTTCAAGTTATTAAGTTGCTAATTACAATGTAAAATAATAGGAATACCAACCCTAGCCCTCCAGTGACTGCAGTGCCCTCTTTTAGGCAGGGCTAGAACATTCTGTGCTTGTTCTTGCCTATTCGACAAACACATTACAGCGGCCAGCTAACCCAACCCAGGGACCTGTTTTAGACTGTTCAACCCCTGACATGGGTATATGGAACAAGATTGGCCCATGTTTTCCACCCATTTTTTTCATCAAATAAATCAAAATGGTTAAACACACCAAGGTTTTGGTAAAAGTAATACTTTGTAACAACACCTAAGACCAGTGTTGCTACTGTGACACTGGCAGAACTACTTGGCCAATATTTTGCTGCAATGCAAGCTTTGAAATCAGAATCTTACTCAATATTACTTTGTATATACTGTAAAACAGAAAAAGATAAAAAAAAATAAATGATGAATTTTTTTTTCAGGTTTTATGAGTTATGCCTTGTTTTGCCCCAACTTATGACTGTAATCTTAACTGCATGAATCCACACTCTCTGTAATTTCAGGTCTTTGGGGAATGTAAACAAGCTAATTGTTGTTGAACTTGTACTAATACATATTAGCAGCAGCAACACAGGGACAAAAATGAATATTTCCGCATGTATTTTCACTCCCATTGATAAAGTGAAACTTGATAGCCATAGCTCGCTACCATGGAGTCTTTCCAGTCAGCCAGTGGTGCTGCATTTGTGACATCACTGACCTGTCACATCTTGAGGGTGTAGGAAATGAATGAAAAGTGAAAACTGGGGGCACAGTGTCTTTTTTTAATATAAAAATGTGAAAAGGATTATTTTCACATCTAAAATTTTGTTTTAAAAGTGCATTGTATGGTTAGAACAACCCATGAGTCACCTGTGTATCCACTGTGAAACATGCTCAATGAAGCTAATCTTTAAGTGCGTGACAGTCATTACCTGCAGCCATATAGCACAATTAATACTAATTGCTACAAGGGGTTTTTCTTGTTGATTGATTGATGTTATTTTATTCACATACAAGATACATTGTTCAATGCATAAAATTAGGTACAATGTACAAAAAAATAAAACAGTATAAAAATCATTTCACCGACTTGAGACCACCTTAAAATCCAACACTGGATTTCTAAAATCCTGAACCATGCATCAGTGAAATGGGAGCACCAGAAAGCCGAACATTTGTCAATGCTTATTTATGTAGTACATGTATAGATCACTTTGAAACTGCTTTACATGATAGAACTAATGACAGAAAGTCGAAAGTAATCTTTAAGCACCAGAGGTTATAATAAACATGTTATTTAAAACAATTTCAAATACAAATAAATTTACAAAAAGAAAAATATAAATATGTTAAATGAGATAATAAATGCATCTTATCGAGATATATCAAAAACTTAGAACTCAATAAGAAAATGTTCATGTCATTTTCTAGTGCTCTCAGTTCACTCAAAATGTGCTGCTTCGCTTCTCTCAAAAATATTATTAGTTAGTCTTTTGTATTTCTTCAAATATATCATTCCAAAGTTAAAAACATTAAATTTCAAGCTGTATGAACTGTGAGTTTTTACATCTGGGAGAATAAAAGCAGTTTTCTTTCTTCTGGCCATTGCATTCATAGAATTTATAGACACACAAGTTAAACATGTCCAACAGATCAAGCAACTAGACATAATAAAGACATAACAACAAGCCTTGGTTTCTGCCCCTTCCCAACAGTTTGTTGTTAGGCCTTTATTATTATGTCCAGTTGTTTGATCTGTTGAAGATGTTTAACCTACATGCCATTACGCCTTTCCGACATTCCCCTGCATTCTTCATGGATCTAGACCAGGATCTCCTAAAGTGACTAACATGTGGCTGGTGCCTTGTCATATTTACCTATAGTACAAGTGTCCTTCATGTACATGTATTCTGGAGCCAAACCTTTGCTAATTCTGTGCATAAGTGCAAGAGAAAAATTATCTACTCTCTAACTGACATTCAACCAGTTCAGTTGTTTGAACTGATTGACACCAACATGAAATCTGTAATGTCCACCAAGTATACACGGAATCATTTTGTTTTAAACTGTTTGTAATTTATCTTTAAGCTCTGATACAAGAGCTCTAAACTAAATATTGCGTCCATAATCTAAACTTGATTGTAATAAAGTTGAAAATATATTTTTCTTCTTATATCTTCTTTTGAGAAAACAGACTGACCTCAAGTATTACACCAAGCCTTTCCAAATATATATATATATATATATATATTGGTAGCACACAAAAATATGACATGGAGTCCTTTTCTATTTTAATAATTTAATTGCTCACACCTGTGGGACAAATTGCAGAGTTGCACTTGCAGTGACCAAGTCCTGAGCGTACACTGAACAATCCTTGCAGTCACTGGTTCTTCACAACGGGTAGCAGACTGTACACTGCCCATTTACATATGTGCAGTAAACATGCTTAACAGGAATTTAAATGACAAACTGACCACAATATTTACACATTCACAGTATGCACCCAGGAAACATCTTGTCTAAAACAGGAAACTGTCAGCCAACTGCTTCAAAATGATAACCAGTGTAAGAATTGCAGTTCATCTTCACTTGGGAGTTTAAAAGGTGTGTTGAATGAGGGAACTGAATTATGTAATTACTGAAATTGAATTGCAGATTCTCCATGAAGTTCTGAAGATGTATAGAATGCCGAGATCTTTACTCTGCCAATTTCCATGTAATGGAGATCAGTTAGTAGGACCAAACCCATGAATTTGTGGGGCCACAGGATGGCAAGGTCTACTTGCCGGAACATAACATAATTTACATAATAGGCGATATTATTGTAAAATGGCCTCACAGATGCCGAATTTTACATGCAACAGATAGAGAAACACCTGAATTCTGTTTAAGAGAGCCATATTCTTTGTAAAGTATATAATACATGAATTGCAGAGGTAAACACGTACATCGCACAGTGTCACAGAACGAGGGTCAGCCATGATACTACAGAACAGAATCGATGCTCTCATTTAAATTAAAGACCCCTTACTTTCAGTGCTTTTCACAGGCCCCTTCAGTCCACGGAGATCTTACTAGTAAATTTATTTATCTTCTCATATATTTGTGCGGGCTACAATCAGGGATTAAAGGAATTATCACGATAAATTCATACATCGCTCAACCCACTGAATGGGAGGTCCACCATGTTTGATGTTGTCAGGAGGGGAGCGTGTTTATTAGAACATTTCATTAAATACTCATATTGAGACAAAATTATCACCAGACCAGGAAGAAAAACATGCAAGGAAGGAATTACAGTGTTAAGTTTCATAATTACTTGATTTATTTTGACTATATCGCCGATTTATGTTTTGCTTATGTTCCGGCAAGTAGACCTTGCCCCACAGGATTCATCATCCGTTATTTTTTCTGAAAGCTTTTGCTTAAGCAGGCCACTGTTTTGAGAAAAAAAAACTGTGAAAAGTTTAACTGCTTGTAAGCAGGCAGCCATGGTGTAAAGTCCTGCAGATCTGATGTTCACACATCACAAATTCAAGTAAACCTAGGAATACCATATACAGGTTGTGTGGCGAGACATTAGCAGAGGTGCCTTCAAATCCATATTGGAATCCAACTAGAAAACACCTTACAATGGAATGCTCATACCAACTACATAACAAGCAAAGGCAGCCAGTAGAGTGCTGGGCCTACTACACAGGAACCTAAGTGCTACTAGCCCACAGCTCAAATTAACAGCATATACTTCACTCGTGCGACCCATACTTGAGTACAGTGCAGCTGCATGGGACCCACATACCCACAAAAATATAAAACAAATCGAGAGAGTCCAAAGACAAGCCGCGAGATTTATTGTTAATAATTATGAACGGATTCCGGAAACTGTTACAAACATACTCAAGGAACTGAATTTGGACACCCTGGAAAAAAGAAGGAAAAATTTTAGATTATACATGCTCTACAAGATAGTGAATCAAGAAGTCGACATAGACCGTGACAAATACTTATACCCTGCTGTTACCAAAACCAGTAGAAGCCATCCCCTAAAATTTAAAACTTGTGCAACCAGAATAGATGCATACAAATTTTCCTTTTTTCCTCGAACAGCTTTGGACTGGAACAAATTACCCTGTGATACGGTCTCTGCACAGACTCTGTCCGGGTTTAAGGAGAGACTACGTCGTGACTGACAGTACAGCTCCCGCTCATGCGTCCAGCATTGATACTCAATCTTGGGTCCTGCTGGAGTAATTGAACAGAAACAGAAACAGAAACCACTTTTTGAAAGTGAAAATGCCAAAATTCTTTTGCTCTCCGCGTATGTTTGAATGCGCAGTTATGGACTGATCCATGGCTGTGCTCGCTCCCCAACCCAGCTGCTACATAAGAACAACCATACACTTTGCCAGAAAACAATCTGTTTTACGCAGAAAACGGTATATCAGTGTATTTCAATCGAAAAATTGGCACTTGTTGCAGTGCCAGTGTTTTGTGAATCATGAATGTCTTTTCGTGACTCACGCGGGCGTGAGTGTGCCATCGCCATCGCCGATGGCATCGGCTCAACCCAATCTATGGACAACCGATCGGATGTGTAGTGTCCCTCGAATATGCTATGCTACTAACATATGCTATGAAAACGACAACCTAATCAAACTTCACAAAAAGAACACTTACCACCAACTGTTACTTGTGCAATAACTGGCTCCCACCGATTGCAGAGAAGTTTTGCTGCAACTTTCAAGCACCGGTACCCGCGCAACAGTTCCGCAGCAATTTCTATTATCTTCCAATCACACACTATGTTTAAACAGCTGCGAGATACTATTTCCGGTATTGCAAGCAATGGCGACAAGCATGTGTCAAATTCTCTCTGTTCCAGAAATTAATTTCAAAATCGCATCCTTTGTACATGTTTGTGACTCGTACTGGCTCTAGCATTGGCGTTTCTTCGACAATTATGGCTTTCTGAGGAGGAAGGTGACTGTATTGTAGTGTGTGCACTACGAACTGCTGACGGACAGTCCCTGGTTTAAGGCCTGACTGGCTGACATTTCAGGTTGTGTATAAAACTGTAATACAGTGCCCATTGATATACTGACACTGCCTCAGGATAAACAGTTACAGGCTGCAATTATCATCTAGAGTTTCAGTCCTATCAGTGTTAATTATTTCATTACATTAGTCAGAACATTTGGCTTGACCCTTGCCCACTTTCATCAAGCTCAAAGAGCGATCATCGACATTGTACCATAGCCATAGACATATTGCTAGTAGAAGCGTTGCTGTGATATACCAGACTAGAACTATATCGATATATTCCAGCTGGTAGGTTGTTGCCTATGTAAAAGGCTTTCTATTCAAAAGACTGTACACTTCAGGTGCTTGTTTAATTTTGATTTGCATCTCCTCACTGTGTATTGACCAGAATATATTGAAGAAAAGGCTTTGGTGCAATAATACAACCAAGATTTGCACATTTGTGCTCACTGCATATATGAATTGACCAAAGAGTTGTGAATGGCAGATTGTCAAGATGTCAAAAGCAACAAAGAGGAAGCATGTTACTAAAGAAGTGCTGGAAGATTACATCCTTCCAGAGGGAGATCAACAAATAATGCGGGTGTGTATGAAACTTTTGTTTGTTTTTTTTATATATATTAAGCTAAAGACTAGTAAAGGCAAGCCCACTGTATTATTAGTAAGATAAGATGAGTGGTAGTAGCCATTATGACAAAATTATCAGATATTTGGCAAAAAAGTTGTAAATCTGGGAATAATCATTTATGATCGTAATTTTTATTCTAATTCTTTTGAGAAATCATCTGAGGCAAGTTTGTCAGCACCCTGCATACTTGCTGTATACTGTAGTGATGTGAATGACTTGTTAAGTGGGGCATGCCACTGCTATCCTGTAGAAAGACTTTTATGGAAATTACAAGTGGACGTTTCCATTTGCATTGTTTCAGAAAAGAAATCGCATACAACAAAAACACCTGAAGATTGTTGTTTTCTTTTTAAATGTGTCAAGTACACACTAACAGTTCATTAAGTCTGTAGAGTGTAACTTTGCTCAACTTTTAATTGACTGATATGTTTTTTTCCATGTCTTGCTATGTACATGTGCTATTTTTATTTTATTGTATGTTAATTTTTTTTCACTTTTATTTCTCCAGCAATGAGGCTTCATAAAATAATTATTACATGCTTTAAGTTGCATTTAAATTCATTTCAATTAAATTTGGTTACCATGCAAATATGTAATCTTATTCTGTAGATAGGAAGAATAGATTGACAATTCTTCATTAAAGTGTGACACGATAGCAAAGACACATGCCTAAAAGTGCTAATATATTATGTAATGTCAGTGACCCCAACATATTTTTGTTAGCTCCACAGGCTTGATCATTCCACTTGGTGACCAACTTTTTGGGTCACAATGACCCAATCATTATGGACTTTGGCACTTGGTCAAGTTTGTCCTGTTTCTTCATTAACTCAAAAGTTATAACCCGATTCACATTTGTAAACAGACCATGTATGGAAAGCTTGATGGAGGGAACACATTTTGTAATTAACAATTTTTTAATCCAGGTTGAAGGTCAAGGTAAAATCGCCAGTTGGTGTACAAGGGTCAAAATATTATGAATGCTCTACCATCTGTATCCATCACTAGATCATTATTATGTTTGGTGGGATTGTGTAGGAGGCCCAAATCTCAGTTTACATGGATACTAGTTGTGCCATCTATATTTTGACAGAATTTACAAGCCAAAATCTGTCGAAAAAGATAAAATTCTGACTCTCAAAAAATAATTAAGGGAAATAGGCCAAAATTTTGCATCATATTAATCATGGCAGGCACAAATATATTATGTAATATGAATGACCTGGACCTTTTTATCCCAGGTTACTGGCACTGTAAAGTTTAAAGAGGTAATTTGCCAATGATGTCCATAGTAGAGGCAGGGATGTGCTATTCAGATGGACTACCAATGGACTGAGGCTTGTTTGATGTATGTAGGTTGTCAACATCTCATGTTATTACTGCTACATACACATCCCACTCATTGCACCAGTGGTGGACGCATGTGATCTATAAAGAGTCCAAGTTTAGAGACTGGTTTGTACAGTAGTCCCTCCTTTGAAAGACCACTCCTTTGGGAGACCGCCTCCTTTGAGAGACCACAATTGTCAGGTCTTTCTGTAGTACTTTTCATGTTATTTATACTTCCTTTAAGGGACCACCTGCTTTATGTGACCACCTTTTGGGTGGCACTATGGGCAGTCTCTCAAGGGAGGGACTACTGTAAAAATAGATATAGAACTTGTTGCCAACTGGTTCTTGCTGGTGCTGTGTGTAAAATTGTAAGTCGAAGCACAAGGTAATTTACTTTCATCGGAAAACTTCAAAGTAAGATAGATATTTGAGGGATGCAGGTGGGGTTGCCTTTAAATGTACAGTTTGAGATTGCCAGTTACAAACAGCTTTCATGAAGGGTATTTTATTTTAAAGAATAATTTTTGATTTATTCATCTTATTTATTTATTGATGAAAAAATGTTCTCCTGCAGTGCCATAATGCTACATTTGAAATGATGCAACAGATCCTCATGTAATGTGCCTCACTGGAAACTGTTCATGGATTTGTTATATAGGCAAATGTAGGTTGAAACTACAAATGACATTTTAATCCATGTCTCTGTCTACATTTCTGGCAAAAAAAAAGAAAAGATATTCTTTTTGCCTCAATATTTCCCAAACAGGTCAACAGAGTACATGCACTAGGCCAATGGACCTCTTGGGCTTTATTTTTCTTTTGTAATTGTGCCACCAAGGTCTGCTATTATCAGGAAGAGGGATGGAAGCTTTAATTCATTAAATCATCTTTCTATTATTTTTTTTTTTTTTTTCAAATTATTAAGATGCTCAAATCTGCAGGCAAATACTATATTTAACATTTTGGGTTTGTCATTTCAGGTTTTAGCAAGTAGAGGAAACAACTTGCATGAAATTGAAACCCCAAATGGACAAAAGTTCTTGGCAAGCATGCCAACCAAGTTCAGGAAAAATGTGTGGATAAAGAGAGGTAAGAGTTCTTTAACCCTGAAAAAGATAACACTGATGCTCCAACTTTGTTGCATTGAGTATGACAAGCAACAATTCAATCTTCTTTTTTTTTCTCCTTTTTGAAAATTCAGATTGATGATGTAGGTGGTTAGTCAAAAGTTCTCTTCCCTAAACTCACAGTGCTGTGTGTTATGGCAGCTGCTGTTGCAGATCCTGGAGGGATTAGACATAAAGGTACATATCAGTCCCGTAACTTACATGTATAGTCATGAAAATGTGTGCCTGAAAGATATTTTTTGAAACTTTAAACAAAAAAGTGCAAATTTGCCATTTTTTTTTCTCTCAGCATAATGAAGAAACCAAGCTTCTAGCTGAATCTTATGTACAATGCAATATCTTCCTGAATATCAAACACTCTTTGCCACTGATACACCTTCAAGTTACTGATACTAAGACATGTAGCATCCCTGTTCGAGCACAGGAAGGGTAAAAAAGTGTACGCTCAATATATTTAATGGTATATTTTGCAGCTGTCAAGGGGAGTTCTTGTCTGTGGTAACAATTAATGTCAATTATTTCAGAGGTTCCTGGTAGGGGGGGGGGGTGAGCTCAAAATTGCCAACATGAATAAACTAAATTTGATACAATTTTGCTTTAAATTCCTGTATCCTATTGTAGGAGACTTTGTTATCACCATACCAATAGAAGAGGGTGACAAGGTGAAGGCCGAGATCTACACCATTTTATACCCTGATCAGATCAAATACATCAAACAGGAAGGCTTATGGTATGTACAAAGTAAAATGGTTAGGTATAAAACTGTTTACATATGAAGAATACCTACAGTTATGCATATACTGCATGCAAGAAAGACCACCTGTTGTGTAAGACCACTGTATTTTCTGGACACTTTACCTTAGCAGTGCTAATTTTACTGCCATGAGAGACTGCATGTCAGCTTGCCTACCTTGGTCAAGTAGAAGGGAGCTGATACTCCTATAATCATGTTCTGCTGGAAATAAAGAGAACTAAGGCAAACCATGCTTAGAAATAACGTTTCTATTGATGCCAGCCATGGGTTTGATTTTGTGATGTCATAACACTGAACAATCACTACATGTTCTGCATGGATCTTTTTGAAGTACCATGTGCTTTTTCAGTTCTTGTTCGTCATTTGGTGTTTCGGTGATATTTCAAAAGCTCATGTACATATCCAACTTTCTTAATTTTCTGTTTGTCTGGTAACACTTCAATCAGAAAAAAAGGGATAGTGACTTTTCAGCTCAGCTGATAATAGGTCACAGAGCTATGCAATCACTGTTGTCTGTCAGTTCATCCATCTGTAAACTTGGTTGTAGACGTGATACAGTCCACACTTTTCAAGTTAACCCTCCATAACTTTCAGCACTACTCAAGTGCATGAAAATCTAGGTCAAGTTCGATATTGGTGGCACCAACTATAGTTTTACATAAAATAGCGGCCAATATTTGACAATGTCGAGAGTGTTAATTTTTGAAAAGTTTTAATGAATAATCACAAAACTTGGCAGGAATGTCAATCAGACTTATAGATTAAGATTAAAGGTTAAAACACATGAAAATTTACAAAAGATACAGACCAAAATGTGTTGAAAGCACATTAAAATCAGTTTGTTGAGACAGAATAAGGCTTATAATACCAACTAATACAGATATGTATCATATGCAGAAGTTTTGTATTGCATAATGTAGATGACCTTGGCATACTTTCTCAAGGTCACAGAGGGAATACATAACAGGATTATTTTTTTTCCTCATGGTCATTATATCTCACCTTGTGTACATGAATCAATATACTATGACAGGAATATTATACAGACAGAAGTCCATGGCATATGGAGTCATGGTGGCACCACCGGTGGTATTAAGTGGAACTGGCTTCATGGGTGTTAAAAGTAAAATAAATCAATATTTTGATTATAAATTGAGATGGAACTTCTAAGTTTACACCAAATGTACATAAGGCCACAGATAAAATTTTGTTTAATTGTGGGTGACTTTGATGTATTTTTCAAGGTTATTAAGCACATAGTAAAGGACGCTGAATTTTACATGTTGAGAAAAAAGAAAGCTAAAAATACCAAATGTACCACATATTTGTATCATATATACTAGTTTGATGCAGCATGATATGGATGACCTTGACTTATTCTGTCAAGGTCAATGAGGGAATACACTCTAGGAAATTGTTTTCAGCTCTGCTGACCAGAGGTCGCAGAGCTTATGCGACCGCTCATGTCCGTCCATCCATCCATAAACTTCTGCTCGTTAGCGCAATACCGTCCACAGTCTTCAAGTTAGCACAATATGATTTTCAGCTTTTATAAGGTGTATGAAAATCTAGGCTGAGTTCGATATTGGTGGTGTCATTTCCATTATTATGTAGTATATGGGTCAAAATGTGAAGAACCTTGTGAACACTCTAGCATCTTTAACTTGTGGCGGATCTTCACCAAATTTGGTGGGATTGTGGGGGAGGTAAAAGGTTAAGATGCTAATGATACTAGTGGCGCCACCTATGATTTGAAAAATTATGAGCCAAAAATGTGTTTTAAGATGTATAATTGCATATTTGGAAAAGTAATTAGATTACACTTGCCAAATTTATGTGATATATAGACCATGGCCAAAGGTAGAATGTTATGTAATATCAGTGACCTTGACTTATATTTGTGAGGTCACCATGCCTGTAAAGTTGAAAAGGTGATATTGGAATGGCCGGTTGTAGCTTGGACATCAATGGCAAAGAGAATTGAGCCTCCAGATCAAAATTGCACTTGATTATATAATACATAAAGCTGTACTTGGTGACCTGCTTTTTAGATCACTGTGACCCAGTAATTATGGAGTTTGGCACTTGTCCAAGTTTATTGTTTTTCCTCAATAACGCGAAAAGTTATTACCCGATTTGAAAAAAAAAACAGACTATGTATGGAAAGCTGGATGTGGGTCGCATATTTTGAACATAACAATTTTTTAATTTGAGTTTAAGATCAAGGTAAAATGGCCAGTTTGAATATTGGGGTCATTTCATGAATGCTCTGCACCCCACAATTCTTGAGATAGGCCCATGTTACGTTTAGGAGTTATAAAGTGTATAAAAATCTTTGTTGAAATCAATGTTGGTGGCGCCACCTATGGTATTATGTTATGTATAGGTCAAATGTGAAAATCTTGTGACCGCCGTACTGTCCACAGTTTTCAGGTTAGCCCAATATAATTTTCAGGACTTAAAGGGGGTATACAAATCTAGGTTACTTTTGATATTGGTGGCGCCACCTACAATATTATACAGAATAGGGGTCAAAATATGAAAATCTTGTGAACACTCTAGCATCTTTAATTTGTTGCAGATCTTCACCAAATTTGGTGGGATTGTGGGGGAGGTCAAAGTCTAAGTTGGTAATGATACTATTGGTGCCACCTATAATTTGGTGGAAATTATGAGCCAAAATTTGTGTTAAGATATAAAATTCCATATCTTGAAAAGTAATTGTATTAGACTTGCCAAATTTATATGATATATAGACCATGACCAAAGGTAGAATGTTATGTAATATCAGTGGCCTTCACCGTTTTTTGTGAGGTCACCATGCCTGTAAATTTGAAAGAGGCGATTTTGTAATGGCAGGGTGTAGTTTGGACTTCAATGGCGATGTCAGCACAGCACCAGGGAGGCCTCTGGGCCTCTTGTATTACATAATCTGGGTGTCCTTGATCTTCTGTCCCAAGGTCACTGAGGACATAAAGTTAAGGACTCCCTTGTTGTCTTAGCACATGCAACAAATTCATCACAGGAGTTGCACAAATAAGCTATGATTACATGTGGAGCGAAGTGCCATCTGGGGGACAATTTTTACATTGAGCTTTATATGTTCAGAAGCCACTTGAGGACTCGCAGCTTTGAAATGAACAGGTGCAGTATAGCCATGATGCCAGCAGAGCATTAGGCCCATGGGCCTCTCGTTTTAGTTATGGTCAGTATGCTTGAACTTGCGCAATATACAGTTATAGGAATATTTTACAAACAAAAGTCTATGATGTGTGGTCATGGTGGTGCCACTGGTAGTATCAAGTACAACTAGCATCATAGGTATTATAAGTACAGTGGTCCCCCTCCTATAAGGCCACCCCAAATGCAGTCAAACAGTGGATTTATAAGAGGACTGGCCTCACTGGAGTGGGAGAATATAATGAAAATACCTTACTTTCAGAATTCTGCACAAGAATGCTTGCCTTTAAGGGTGGCTTCTGGTGAGAGGGGCCTTTTAAGAGGGGGACCACTGTGGTCTCTGATGATTTTGTGTAATATCATAGTATAAGTGAGTTAATCTCCTTGGAGCCAAGTGTATGAAAAGTTGACTTAGCACCATTGAGATTATCTCTTGCATAGTTTTAGACAACCAGCAAACAGATTGCAAAGTTGCGTAGAAGTACAGTTATTGGAAAGAAACCAACACAAGCATTTTTCATGATAGGGTCAAGAGTCAAAGGTCAAGGTCACAGTTATGCAATTTTGGTACTAGACGCACTCCAATCTGAAAAAGTAGCCACACATCAAGTTTAGTACCTTCCAGTATTACAGCATAGGAAATATGGTGTACACAAGTTTCTTCTATGATCGGGCCAAAGCTTAAGGCAACAGTGACTTAGTTTTGCTGCATGACACAACCCTATCCCATGAAGTGTCCACACACCGAATTTCACAGGTTTAGGTGTCACGGTATTGGGAGTATGGAGTGGACAAGCTTTGTCAGAAGGACAGATGGAAGAATGGAGGGAAGGAAGGAGAGGAAGCAATTCTATAGTCCCTGGAAGGAGACTGACAAAAATGGTGCCTAGTGTACAAAAATAAAAACCACTGCAGCTGATGTGGTTGCCCACAAAACTGCTTCATGCAATCTCATGAAACTTAAATATTTTCAAACCATGCTTTGACAGCATTTACTAAAAGTTCATTTGCATTGCGCCGTCCTCTTTACTTCTTGTTTCTGATATGTTGCTTTAAGTTGCTTCAGATTATGATAAAAGGTAGTCTTTGCTTTTTTTTAGGCCCAAAGAATTTGATAATGATCAAAAAACAGAGCCACAAGGGATGATCCCCAGTGACATGTTGCCTCCCAGTGACGATGATTCGGATGCTGAGAATGACCCAGACCTTGTTGTTAATGCCAACAGGCCTAACATCCAATACTATGAAAGTAGTGATGATTCAAGTGATGACGATGATGAAGGTGATGAAGAAGAAGCAGAGGGTGATGTGGACAATAACAAGACTGTCAAAGATGTCAACAATATGAATGGAAATTGAGTTTTAAAACTCTTTTCATGTTCTTTGTTCAACTATTTCCAGAAAGGAAAAACATTTTTAAGCAGTCAATTCTGCATGATGTACATGTATCATATACTGCTGTTATATGTTTAAGTGAGAACAGGTTTTGTTCCATAATATTGATATGGTACTCTGACTGTACTGGGGATATTTTTGTTCCTGTATGTGAGACCACTAGTGAAGAATTACCACAGGTAGTACTCTTGCTTCACACTCTAATTTTCAGCAAAGGACACCTGTCTTCCCTATATTCAGGTAAAATAAGCAGCAGAGATATCTAGAATCATATATTGCTTATATAGAGGAGGTAATGGTGTTTTTGTCACAGGTGACAATGGTTGCCAAAAAATTTCAAGAGTGAGTAAAGATCTTGAGTGATCTTTTCCATCACCAACTGTCACAACTGAGAAAAGCACTGTATCTCTTATTCAGACATGTATGATTTTGTTAACTCTGGGTTGATTTGCACATATTGCACTGCCATGGTCCTATTTCCAATGCCGACTTGATGTTTCATGTTTGTTTATGTTGGTCATGGTATGTGTACATCATGGCTGGCATACAAACATTGTGCTATTTTCGATGCTGACTTGATGTGCCATGTTTGTTTGTGTTGGTCATGGTATGTCGACATAATGACTGACATACAAACAAGTGTCGTCATGCACGTTTGAAATCATGTACACACCAGTGCATTATATCATTGTAACTGGCATGCCACACTGCAATTTATGTATGTAATGGGAGGTACATTATAATAACACTTTGGTTTTACCTACAGGAACTGGTAATTTATAACCTAATATAGAATAAACAATTTCTTTGTACAGTTTGCATCTGTGTTCATGTGTTGCTAAATCCCTCCATTATAATTTCAGACCAAAACACATCAAAACAGAAAATCGGGGGTAGTTGTCAGTATGTGAAAAAGGCCAGACAGAAGCTGAATTGTGTCTCTTTGTCCCATATTTTTGCTCTGCTGGATCAAGGACATTCATTTATGATGAATAAGATCCAGATTAAAGATGTGCCCAAATGTACAGCAGCTTGAGTCCCACAAATGGAGCCCAATGCGAAAAGTGCAACCATTGTGAAGCTTGACACTAGCCACTATACTCTGAATAACAAGACTGGGGGTTTTGTGGGGGGAGGATTTAGGAATTTGATTACACATTAAATGCACATCAGTTATAATTGTGCTTATTGTGTAGAGTTCTCATTTGCTCATATGTGCATAACCAAGAGAAAATTGATACAGGACTTTGACAATATTTTGAAATTAAATATGTATAAAATATGTTTAAACCAATATTGTAACATATGTAATATAATAATAAAATAATATTGTAATATTGATGCGACCAAATGATGGCAAAGTGTTACATTGACTATGGTTATAGGCTTTTTTATGTCAGAAAAGTGGGATGAGTGAGGAAATGGTGTGCTAAAAGGGATAATAAATTATTCGGATTCACATGTGTAAATTCATACTAACTTGGTAATATAGTGTGTCATCAAGTCCAAAGAAACTGGGTCACACAAATAACATCCATCTGGATGCCCACTGCTTTTTTTTTTTTTCTTCTTTTTTTTTTTTTCTTCTTTTGTGTAAAATTTGTCCAGCAATACGACAGAAGTATTTTGTGCTGAATACCTTATGCATGTCTCATGCAGAAATTTATTTGCATGATAAATATTTTGAACATGTATTGCTCAGGATGAACAAGATACCAAAACTAAAACTCCAACCAAATTTATTGCCTAAAAGATTTACATTCCAACAGGTTTCATTTTATCATAGTATATTTACAGCATTTTATATGTAACTGAAGGTAATAAATTGTTATGCAAGGCAAGAAGAACATTTGATAGACTGTTTAAACTGTTCAAAATATATATATTATTGCAGCTTCCACATGCGTGAAGTTTTTGTCCTCCCCCTTCCCTGTTCCTTAACTATATGCATATTGTGGTGTATATTATGAATGTTTTTAGTTTTTTTTTTGGGGGGGGGGGGTTAAGGATTTGCTTTCTAGGATTGTACATTATGGTCATGGTCTGGCATTTCTATCAATTCATTATGAATGTTGGATCTAAGTAATAATAACTTGCATCAGTGTCAAAACTGCCCCTGGGTCATCAGATGATTGACATTGTGGTCACAAGCATGGTAAAAGATTGGGCAGTTGGATTAGCGAGTGTATTTTGCTGGTTCAGCTTCCATGAAAAATTTTTGACAGTAAGCACATATTTGTGAAAACTTGTTTTGATTCTCAGGTGTTATAATAAAATGCAATATACGATTCAATGTCAAGGATTTACTTATTTTCATCACAATAAAAATTAGAACTTTTAAAATATGAAATACTGAGTTACTGTAATTGAACATCAGAACCTGGGAGTTCTAATCCCCAGGACATCTTATGGGAATTTTTGTTTTTTAATTGGTTGATGCACAAATGTCCAAGATTGATTTTTGTCCTATAAACCTTGCCCTGGCCAGTTCAGGAGTTTCAAAATTCCCTCTTGTCCACGTGCATTAGGTGCATAACGTCCATAAATTTCCAGCTGACAATCTTTCCGTGCAGACTTCCAACCAATGAGTTGAGCTGTTGTGACTGGATATTTAGTTGTGGTTTTGGGGGCTTGTTTTGGCCATATTGGAGGTAGTTTGACAGGTTTCTTGTCCTCTGTAGTGGAGACAGTTGGGCCTGGTTCTGGACTGGGAGACTTTCCTGTTAAGTCTTTATTCAACTGAAATAAGACAAGTAGTCCTGTTTAAGTCATTTGATGTGTTAGTCAACCAGACTTTTACACTTTCAACTTGGCATGGTAATACACCTAGAAAGGAAGTTGTCTCTCTGATTTGGAATGGTCATGATGTTCAAAATTATGCTAATTAGGGGCAATTAAAATTTTAAAAGCCCCATATCATCAAAACTATTACAGATAGATACAAAATTCAAAGTTCAGCATAATGGTTTGTGACATCTGCCAATCTAATGGACAGTAAACAAAAGTTGTAAAATTTTAAATTGTGCTAATTAAAGCACTTTGAAGATTTAAATCTTGAATATCTTCAAAACTATAATAGATAGAGATGCCATTCCAATTTTAATATATAGGTTTGTGATAGAGGTGCATCCAATGAACCATGAACCAAACTTGTAGGATTTGAATCAATGCAAATTAGATGATTGCCTAAAACTTAAATCTTGAATATCTTAGACAATATTATAGATAGAGATGCGATTTTAACTTCTGCATATAGGTTTCTGCTGTAGGCGCATCCAATGAACCATGAACCAAAAGTGTAGGATTTGAATTTATGCAAATTAGGCGAATACACAAAATTTAAATCTTGAATTTTCTCCAGGCACCCAGACTGATTTGCTTACAAGCAAATTAAATTTTCTAGTTAGTTTTACCCTTCCACAAGTTATATTTGCACAAAATTTCAGAACCTTGGGACAGTTTTGGATAAGAAGTTGAATATAACTTGCCACTTGGTGAACATATTCAGGTCTTGGGGTCATCAGAAGTGTCCCAATGCAATTTCATGGCTGAGTGGTTTCTGAGAAGATTTTTTAAGATTTTGCCACACACACACACACACCCCCCCCCCCCCCAAAAATAGTAAAATAAAAACAAATAAATAAATAAATAAAATAAAATAAAATAAAATAAAAATTCCATAATTACTGGAGCATGACCACTGGAACAAAATTTGTAAAGACCCACCAAAGGTACATCTTCACTTTAAAGTGAATCTGATTGACAGTTTTGCAGAAGTCCAAAATGTGACTTGGCATTGTAATCAGTGGGAATGTATGCATTAACTGGTTAAAGTTACCAAATTGATTTGTTTTTTTTTACAAATTAGAGATGTGGAATATCACCACCTAATGAATAGTTTTGTAAGGTCTTTCTGAAAGCTACATTTTTACCAATTTTCAGAGTAATCTAAGAGATCATTTTGGAGAAGTGGAAAATAGCTTTAACACACAGAAATTTGAAAAAAAAAAAAATATGTATAAAAAAATTGCAGTACCACATGGTCAACAAATTAGGGTCTGAGGCTCCCCAGAACTGACACTATGCAATTTCAAGGCAATTAACCAGGCAGTGAGGGAGACAACTTTTTTTAAAGATTTTGCCAAGGAATGAACCAAAAGATTATAACAATTAAAAAAATCACTGGACCATGACCATTTGAACAAACTTCTCCGAAACCCAACACAGGTTCATTTCCACCCAGTTTCAAGTTGCAAGGTGAAATCTGTGGGTCAGTGATACGAGTATACTATCAGCGCAAAGTTCAGATCACCTCACTTTGGCTCTGCTCAGCTCATGTTTGGACTCCCCATCTAAGGACAAAAATGCAACATACAAACTGCAAAAATCCATCCGAAAATGTGAAGGAAATAAATATGTAATTTCACCAAAAGAAAAAATGACTTTCAAAAAACAAAACAATAACTGTAACATCACTGGCCGAACAAACTGGGTACACGTCCACCCATGGTACATTCCCTTACAGTTTTCAGAGAATAAATCGAAAATACAAGTATGAAGAGATGACGGACCATCCTTTTAGGTCAACTAAAAATCAGCATAAACACAATGGGATACATGTTTGGAAAGTCAAAAATCCATGTACATGCATTATGAACCTTTAATAAAACTTTACGAACAACCAGCCAGGGCAGGCCTTTGAAGAAAATGTGGTTTTGTACATAAAATAAATGCTTGTTGTGAATTTTTGTCTTTTCCAAAACTAAAGTGTAAAAATGACCAGTCATTTAAGAAAGGTTTGATTTATCTTTTCTCCTTGATGTTACACTTTTTTTTCTTCATGAAAGTAGAGACGGGTCCACATGTAACAAAAGACTACAGGCACATTGTCGCCCCCTGTGACAACAGCACAGTGTTTGGTGTAAAACATTTGCCTTTAATTACATAATTGGGCCAAGTTAAACAATGTTAGAAAAAAATACAAATAAAGTTGTTACTGAATTATTTGAGAATTGGCCAAAGCTGAAAAAATACCGAATGTTGGGCAACCGATTATACAAAGAAACCTTGATATTCCAATAAACCTCTTCCTTATTATCATGGGAGGCTTAATTACGATAATCATTAACCCTAAGAAGTGATATTATTTTTAAACAAGTGCCAAACGAATGTCCACATGAATGGCTTCATAAACGTCAACATTTTTACAATAATCAATGAAAAGGGAAATATCCAACAAAGTGATATACACAGTTATAAAATTTGTTTATAATTTTGTTAAAATATCACTTTTACCTGTAGATCTGTGTTGAGCTTGCAACTTACCTGTCGATACTCTCTTGTGAGAAACCCCCATTTGTCTGGCCATTTTCGAGTGAAAGATTGTGTTTCTCTACGAACATGGTCTTTCCTGGTTAACAGAGGTTAAAAGGAAAGTATACGTATCACTGTTTCGGTAGTTGTATGGGAAAGACTCCCTACCCTATCTCCCCCATTGTCTGAAAGTTTCACACGTGGCCTGGATTCATGAGATGAGATAGGCACTATATATAACAGATAGTTGCAGCTGAACTTGAACATATTATAGAATAAGAATGGATTATGTTATAGAAAAGAATGGGTTGTCGGAAGGTTACATCTTGCACAGCATCAAACCCGAGATATTTCCTACATTCCGTCTACAGAGAGTATGGTTTGTGAATAAAACTAACAAAATTCATCTGCGCTTGCGTTGTATAAAAGACTTGGATCAACAGATACCCCCCAATTCGTTTTGGATACTGATGAAAGTTGTGGTTTATAGTGATCATGTTTTGTATGGCATGTTCAGGTCCCATGTTCCACATGTGCAGCCATTTAATAGGAATTAAGTGGCCACAAGTATTTTTTCAATTCAATTTTTTTATTAAGGCCACCTGTAAAGTTTATTCTTTTGGTATTACCGTATATAAGACACCTATGTTCATTTTATGTTTGATAACCATTATAAGTTCCCCTTTCCCAGATAAATTGAGTAGGCCTAATCTTTAATTTAATTATTGTACATTAATACTTAACCATATCAGAGGACTGGGTCAAAACATGACGTTGCGTATACATTTCACAATCGTATTTGGAAAAAATGAAAAATAATGATGCCATTAACCTAAAGCAGCTCCATGTAGCCCACCCAGTCTCTTCGCAATAGCGTCTACCAGCTGAGTCTGTGTCGGCAGGCAGTTATGCTTTCACAGCATAACTAGTTTTGCAATTGCAGGTTCCCTTACAAAATAATGTCCCTTGACATATATGGTATTACCGTATATAAGACACCTATGTTCATTTATGTTTGATAACCATTATAAGTTCCCCTTTCCCAGATAAATTGAGTAGGCCTAATCTTTAATTTAATTATTGTACATTAATACTTAACCATGTCAAAGGACTGGGTCAAAACATGACGTTGCGTATACATTTCACAATCGTATTTGGAAAAAATAAAAAATAATGATGCCATTAACCTAAAGCAGCTCCATGTAGCCCACCCAGTCTCTTCGCAATAGCGTCTACCAGCTGAGTCTGTGTCGGCAGGCAGTTATGCTTTCACAGCATAACTAGTTTTGCAATTGCAGGTTCCCTTACAAAATAATGTCCCTTGACACCACAAGTTTGCTAATGATTTTAAATACGAGAAAACATACCCATAATTATGATAGGCTGCTCGGATTGATGCTTTGCAAAACAGCCATGGTGTGGAGATGCTTTGGAATTAAATATGTCATCCGTTTTATTGCTATGTTATCCACAAGGCATGACCAAAAGAGGAAAAGCGCCAATTTATATTTCATGTGCTGTTTCAGAATTTTTAACCTGTCTGACATATTGCTTACATGGGCCCAAAGTGTAGGCCTAACCTTCACCCTGGCTTCGTTTGCAACAACTTAAGTTTACGCGACACTCCAAGTTTGTCACACACACATACATACATACATACATACATACATACATACATACATACATACATACACACACACATATATATATATACATATATATATATATATATATATATATATATATATATATATATATATATATATATATATATACTTATTTATTTATAGGCCTAATTAAAGAACTATGTTATGATATATGTTCATTGATATCGTCGGCTTGAGCGTTGATCATATCAATTGCTTTTTTGACAT
Source organism: Hermodice carunculata (assembly GCA_964020975.1). Classification (NCBI taxonomy): domain Eukaryota; kingdom Metazoa; phylum Annelida; class Polychaeta; order Eunicida; family Amphinomidae; genus Hermodice; species Hermodice carunculata. Next base: position 48,672,523 of record OZ026615.1, on the reverse strand, counting down.
TTGTGTGATATGTTTCTAAATAAACCACAAGAAGATAAACAAGAAAAAGAAAACAAAAAAATTAAAAACTTACCATATTTCGTCATTATGCACAAAGTTCAGATGACGCCCCATAACAAGAAAACCTCAAGCTCAGTTACAGGCAGTATGGCAGATAAGAAGAACTACACGGTGTTTGTGGGGCTCATCGCTTGTTTCCATGTGAACTCTGCATAGCCCTATGTCTATGATGTTAATTGCGATGGCGTAAGAACGATCACAAAGTATTTGTAACGTGCATTGCGTGACGTAGTTGGCCTAAATACTATGTAGCGCTCACCACACGCAAATCCACAATCTTATTCTGTATGGCAACCGATTTGGAAACGTATGTACACATGTAGACCATGCTTGTACGGCTTACAGGTGAAAATCCAGGGCCTGGCGGGAGACCAGCGTCATCATAGCCAGTAACCCTGGTAAAAGAATAAATTATCAATCAATCAAAATAGTATATAAATGCCAGTACAGGAAGGCTGTTGTTAAACAACTAAGTACGATGCGGCTATGCCGATAATATGTATATATATGGCTGTGTTTTTCACATCTGCCTGTTGCCAGATTGTTTGGGGGAAAAAACAAAGTTGGAGAGAATACGCCTAATTTAATACGGTACACCAATGCTACGATCAATGTGAATAAATTGGACAAAGGCCTATTGTAAAGACGATGATACTCGATCTTCTTAATGTTAATTCTAATATAGAAACGTTAGCAAAAGTTTGTTTAATTCTTATGTAGTGTTTTTAAAACATTTGTAAGGGGCGATTTTTATAAGTCTGTACAGATGGAAATCCGCCCCACACGGCAACTGTCATCACTTCTTTTTTTCCTAAGTTATGGCCTCTCCTGTACAGACTGTAGTGGAGCATTCTAACTGCTGCAGTTTTTTAAACATGTAGCAACAGGGAGCTAACGAAATGCATATAAAATTTGTGTCGAATAGGTTCCTATATATAAGGCCAAATAATATATTTAGAACTCGTTTCTAGTTTCTGCGCGCATCAAATTTTACCGGCACATCTCTCCAGGGCCAGGGTTCAGCATGTGTGCATTAAAACTTGTGATGACAGATTTGCGTTGTTATCTTGGTAAAAGGCTTCTTGTCAGCGTATTATCACATACATACATACATACATACATACATACATACATACATACATACATACATACATACATATATATATATATATATAGGCCTATATATTGGGCATCTGGATAGGGCCTTTGACGGGTATCATTTGTATGACTCCCACCCATAATTTGTCGTTTTATTTCGACAATGAACACAAACAATTAATTTATTTGGCCTTAATTAGGTCTAATCATCTTTCTTTTGAGACCAAACTTTTATATGTATTGACAATTAAAAATGCAAAAATATCTATTTTCAAAATTGCTGAGTTGGGAAAATGGCAGCGAGTACGCATGCAGGTTCGACCTTATTTTATTGTAAAAATGTACACAATATTAAAAATATGTACTTTAAGACAAAAATAGTCTGCAACGAAAAGTACGGGAAGGATGGACGATTTAGTAGGCGGGCAAAAACATCAATTTATTTACTTTTTTAATATATGATAATTTCATTTGCTATATGTTACTAAAAGAGCTAGACTACCAAACAAAAGGGAAGCATTTAAGTATTGTGATTTAATTTTGGCACTAAAAATCATTTTCTTATTTCTAGTGGAATTTTAAGAGTTCGTCGAGGAATTGGGCATCATGTTTGTATCTCGGAATTTTTTTATCACCTAGAATTGGATATTAATTATGACGACATGCTTCATTCATAATGCATATGTTGGTCAAAACGGACGGGGTACAATGGATCTAGTCCAGGCCGTTTTGGTCTTTCCAGATTTTTCTTCGATCCGCATTGTAGCAGATTTTGGTCGGGTGGTGAAGAAATTCAATTCAAATGTTCGCATGTATTTTCTTAAAAGCTGGATTCGCATTTGCGTTTGCTCTTTCTCCTTGGATTAAATGTGGAAAAATGATAGAGAGCAGTTTTACATAAACTTCACTTTTGAACAAAATGTTATCCTTTTGCCCTGTTTTACTGTTGTAAACACTGGCAAAAGACTCCAATAGCGGGTTTAAAAGGATGTGTTGGAATAGTTAGGTGCATTTATTTCATAAATATCAGGTTCCACGCCAAGGTTTAATTCGCTTTTACTTAATCGGAAGATGAAGTCTTACACTAAATATTCAGAATGAACAAGGAAAGACTACTGTCGGAAAATAACATTGCTTTTCATCAACTATACGATTTTTTTCTGCTGATGGACCTGAAGTTTTTATATCTCTAATGCGACTGTCTCTGTATGCAAAATTTACAGTATTTCATAGGGCCGTGTCGGTTATGGCATACCGGCTTTCATTGAACCATTCTTGTCAAGAATGGGGATTTGGTGCAGTTGGTATGTGCGTTTCCCATTTTCGGCTTGCCAAAGGTTGCTGGCTCGAGACCCGGCCGTTCCGTGGTCAGAACTCAGAACTCTTTTATTTATGACCAACAAATGGTATAATACATAAATATTGATACAACAAGAAACCGTCTAAGTTGGTCAAGGGAGACTCTTGCTATAACATTATTTGTGCACGCACACACACACACACACACCACAACAGGAAACTGTGTTTTAGTTTGGCGAATTGGTCACCCCTAGTGTGACATAATCTTTATTTTACATGATTAACCCATTACACAATAATTTCATCAGAAAAATACTCCTTACACAATAATTTCATCAGAGAAATACTTGTTTTATATCCGCTACGCTAAATTTGGGGGGCGACTCGGCCCCCAACCTTATGGCAATTTCTGTTGAGTTTGGTGGCGAAGGGGCAGGAGGAGGGATAGAAAAACCTGTGAAGTTGGTAAAACTGAGTCTGAAAACTTCCACGAACTAAACTTGCAAAATTGAAAAAGATCACAAATCGAAATGAGAGATATAATTTTCAAAATTTTCCCAGGAACGGCCGTCAGATGTGCAGTGTTTGCCCGCTGGTGAACAACTGCACAATGCTTGACCAACGCTATAACCGACGCGTGCCCCACGGGTGGCCAAACCGCTGCGCGTGCGCATGCACAAAGCCAGCCACGCACTTTGCACGTGACTGAAGTTGCATGTTGCTGTCGCAAGAGCCACCCTTGCAACAAGAATTGTGGTTATCAACATGATGATTTTTTAAAGAAATATATTATACATCAGGATGACTAATAAATTCTTGTAACTATCTTAAAATGCTATGGTGTACAAAAACCTTTAGATTAATTATTTCGTTGATAAATGTAACAATCATACACAGTGCAATCATGGTTGTATTTGTTCAAAAAAAAAGTTTTCACATACTTTGAAAAACCTTTTAGGCTATGAGAATAGATTTAATTTAATATGTTGTCATCAGTCGAGTTTATGGCTTTGGAATATAAAAAAAGAGACTTTCCTGCGCAAATTTGTTATCAACTTGATTAATAAATAACCCAACGTTTCTTATACTTCTAGTATGGTGAGTATGTATATGTCTAATAGAAGTCGGAAGTTTTTCATGCACAAATTTGTAATAAAATTTAAGTTTGGCTAAAGTAAACAAATCTACCTTCAATACGTTCAAACATTTTAAAATTGGTTCACTATGTGCATTATAATTGCTACAAGACATACAACGCACTGCCTTCTTCTGAAGCTTTATTATCTTATTATGTTTGAATCCCCGGGTAAGTATGCCGTAATTTATATGAGGTAATATCAAAGAATTCTGTAATGTAATTTTTGTATTTAAGGGAAGAAAATGCTTTAACTTATTAATGATGCCAATAGTTCTTGATATTTTGGAACTTATTTTAGCAATATTATTATTTTAAGCAAGTTTCTCCTATAAAGGAAGTCCCAAGAAGTTATCTACATGCTCAATTAAGATATTATTTATTAAAATTTCAGGTACATTGAAAGATTTATTCGGTTGATGAAAAAAAAACATTAAAATAACAGCAAGGAAATGTTTGAGAAATATTGATTTTATTATACATCATCTTTACAAGCAGTCCCATACGATTCACACAAGATCATTTGTCGTCATCGATGATATATACCACTGGTTGGGGCAGGCGAAATTATCCTTCGCCAGCAATATTAACACTTTAAGACGTTTTCTAGTTAGCCAAACATTGTATTGGTGACCAATCAGGTTAAGCTGCATTTTCTACTATGAAAACAACACTTCTTTTTCTAGTAACATATTGAAATGTTCATTTTTGGTCTTTAAATACATACGCACTAAAAAAAAAAAAAGTAGGAAGGAGGAAGAAAGAAAGAAAAATAGGAAGATCACTTACGGTGATCGTTATGCCATGAGGCGTGATCCTTTTTGCACAAGCTCAAGGGCAAAACTATTCATTGTCAGCTGACAATTAAGTATCTCCTGTTGGTCTCTGGAACTCCCACGCACAAATATGGGGTAGATCAACAATGTAACATAAAGAAAGGGACAGATCTCTAAAAAATGCGTGTATGTAATTGCACTTGAAATTGTAACAGTTTTTCGGCGACCCGTCTTTTCAACCATTCCCCTTTACTCTATGTTTTGTTTGTGGACAGGCTTTTGTTTCTTGATGCATCTGTACAAGCATGTTTAAAACAATATGGGGACTCAAAAACACCGTTGGACTCGTTTGTACAACCTTCAGTTAAACATTCACCCCGTAAAAGCCATCATACAGAATGTGTTTGGGACCTGAACGGACGCCATGTAAGTCGTCCTTGTATATACTTTGTAACTACCAGTATTATATAAGACTGCAAGCTGCATGCATCAACGCTTTTCATTTATGCCCGTCTCCTCAACTGGCGGCCTGTGTGAACAGCCCGTGCTCAGCTGACCTGAGCTTGTTTTCAAAATCAAAATTGCAACTGAATAGAACTGTGATGGGATTTAGCCGAGTGCATAAGACATTTATAAGCATTAGTAATCAGTAGGAAAGGTGCATTTATCGATAAGCACCGGAGTTGAAAAAATCGCTAAAAATCAGACATCCAAAGCAGTGCCACCTAGTGAACAACTTTGTTTCACCCTTCCACAAGGAACATATTCATCCAGATTCTGCTTAATCTTACTGACGGTTCTACAGGAGTCAAAATAGCGAAAACACACAAAAAAGCATTGAAAAAATAAAAAATGCAGTGCCACCTAGTGAACAAACTAAGAACTAGGAGTGTTCCTGAGTGATATCAAAGCAATTGGGTGAGCAGTTTCGGAGAAGATTTTTTAAAGATTTGCCCAATTAAAAAAAAAAATCATAAACAAATCACTGGACCATGACCATTTGATAAACCTGGTAGACACCCACCAAAGGTACACTGTCACCAAGTTTAAAGTGAATCTGGCTGACGGTTTTGGAAAAGTCGAAAATGTGAACAGTGACCGGACGGACCGACCCACATACCAGGGATGACCAAGGCTCCTAAAACCTCAGCCTGACTAGCAAGTCAGCTGAGCTAAAAATCATTAAAACTTCGGAAAAAATGCAGCATTACCTGGTAATTCAATTAAGAACTAGGAGTCCCTTGGAGTGTTCCTGTGTGATACCAAAGCAATTGGGTGAGCCATTTCGGACAAGATTTTTCAAGATTTGCCAAAAAAAAAAAAAAAAAAAAAAGAACCCCCCCCCCCAAAAAATCATTAAAAAGTCCAATAATCACTGGAGCACGACCATTTGAACAAACTTGGTAGAGAAGCACCCAAGGTACATTGGTGCCAAGTTTGAATCATACTGGCTGGTGGTTTTGAGAAAAAAGTCCAGAATGTGAATTAGCATTAGAATGTCCATTGACTTGCATACTAATCAATAGGAAAGGTGCATTTACCGATAAGTACCTAAATTGAAAAAAAAATTGGTTTAAAATCAGGAATCCACAGCAGTGTAACTTAGTGAGCAACATTGTTTGACCTTTTCACAAGGAACATATTTACCACGTTTCAGCTTAATCTGAGTGACGGTTCTGGAGAAGAAGTTGAAGATAGCAAAAACACAAAAAAATCATAAACAAGTCGGTTGTTTGAACAGCCCATGATTAGCTGGCCTAGACATTCATCACACTTGCCGCTTTGTGAACTTGGGATGAGATCAAGGTCATCCATGTACTGAGTAAGTCTGACCTTCAAAGAAGAGCACTAACATGTGCAACATCAAGGTCCCAGTTTAAGTAGTTCTCAAGTTATAGTGAAGAGTAAAATTCATGTATGTTTCACTGTGACCCCAGAAATGAGGTCAAGGTCACTCATGTACTGTCTAAGCATGACCTTCATAGAGAAACATTAAAATGGGCAACATTAAGGTCCTAACTCAAAACAGATGTCAAGTTATCAAGTGAACAGTAAATTTCATGTCAGTTATCCTGTGACCTTGGGAATGAGGTCAAGGTCCAAACAACACTGGAGCATGACCATTTGCACAAAGTAGGTAGACACTTATATAAGGTACATCCATACCAAGTTTGGCACAAATCTGACCAGTTATAACCATTACAAGAAATTCCCATGTTAAACTTTCCTATCAAAACTTTCTTAGAGATTTAAAAAAAAATTCATAAAAAAATCCAAAAATCACTGGAGCATGACCATTTGAACAAACTTGGTAGAGACCCACCCAAGGTACAATGCCACCAAGTTTGAAGTAAATCTGACAGACAGTTTCTTTCGACAAGTCCAAAATGTGAATTACCATTAGAATGCCCATTGACTTGCATGGTAAGCAATAAAAAAGGCGTATTTGCGAGAAGTACCCGAATTGACAAAAATCATTAAAAATCAGGAATTCACAGCAGTGCTACCTAGTGAACATCTATGCTTGACCCTTTCACAAGGAACATATCCACAAAGTTTCAACTTAATCTGAGCCACAGGTCTGCAGAAGTGACACGTAACGAAACAACACAAAAATTCATAAAAAAATTGAAAAAATTGCAGCACCGCCTGGTAAACAAATTAAGAACTAGGAAGCCCTAGGAGTGTTCTCATGTAATATCAAAGCAATTGGGTTGCAATTGTGGAGAAGATTTTATCAGATTTGTCAAAAAAAAAAAAAAAAAAAAAAAAAAAAAAAAAAAATTCAAAATCCAAAAATCACTGGAGCATGACCATTTGAACAAACCTGGTAGAAACCCATCCAAGGTACATTGCCACCAATTTTGAAGTCAATCTGGATGATGGTTTTGGAGAAAAAGTTGAAAATGGAATTGTGAATGGACAGATGGATGACTGATGGCTGAGCATCAGAAAAGCTCAGCCTGACTAGCAAGTCTGCTGAGCTAACAATTCATACAATAAAAAAAATATTGTGAGCACTGTTGCTAAATTAGTGGTTGGGATTGCTTCCCCATACCACCTCGGGGTGTGTAGAATCATGTTTCTATTTATTTTTTTCCTCGCTCTTAGTGATCTTTAGTTTATGCCCGAGTGTGTGTATGCGATTGTGTAATGTGAAAGCGAGAGAGAAGGTTAGTTTGTGTAGCACTTAACAAATCAACTTATTTATTGGTGCCCAGCTTAGTTGAGTTCAACACCTCTGGGAACTTTCATCGCCTTGTGATCAATAATTTATGTATGTGTATTTTGTATTGATATGAAAATAAAGTTCAATTCAATTTAGATAAGTTTATCCAAAATATAACAGAGTTGCAAACCCTCTCCCTCTCCCTCTCCCTCTCCCTCTCCCTCAGACCCTTAAAAAGGGCTGTAAAGTTGCAGGTTTGTGTATGCACAACAATTGCAACAGAATCATCATACACCATTATATAGTAGATTTTGTTTAAATGTGAATAAAAAAATAATGAAATGAAAAAAAAAATATGCCAGCAGATACATGTTAAAACTAGAATGGATAGATTTGCAAGCAAATCTGTCTGGGTGCCAATTGGAGCTTGTTTTGAAACCTTCTCCGATACTGTTTTGTGACATCATCAATCATGGGTTATCAGGTAATATCTGCGGAACAGTAGTAGTAGAGTAACCAGGCAACAGGGGTATTGTCACTTGATGCAATGTGATTGACTAATACAACTACCATTGTTTTTTTCAGCCAATAGCGGAATAGGATTTTCAAACAAAAAATTTACCCATGACTTGAATAAAGAACTCCTACAAAAACAATATGTCTGGTTTGGCACCCAGACATAACTATATAACGACACAGAAATCTTGGCACTTTGAATGGTAGGTAATGAAAGAACTCACTCGTGTTAATTTGCATATTCAAGTGGATTAAATTTGTGATTGGTGCTTTCTTTTTAAGAAGAGTTTGACCCATGTTTCATTACTTGAAATAAAACTCTCGGACATTGCAAGGAAATGAGAAGTGACAGACATATGCTCTAAAATTCCGTAATTTCTATTGTGCAGTCCCGGAGGGAAGGTATATAAGCTGAATATTACACACAGAGAGTGGTGAATAAAGTGAGCACAGGGGCACCCAGAAATGTCGGGTATTATTTTGAAGTAATTTGAACAGCTGTTTCATCAGTTTTGTTTTGTTTTGTCATGTTTTAACAAAATTAAGAAACATATATACTGCCACCACACATCCAGCAGAAGGAACATGCACCTTAGATTGACTTTGATTTCAATATTTGTACCCAAAATGATTTACGATTGCAGTTATTAGTCTAAGCACATGAGACCAGCTCAGTATTCCTCTCATTACGTTCTGTTGTCAAGCTGCACTTACTGTAGCTTGAGAGCCCTCATAAAAAATTGTAATCATGACATGACGTAGTCGTAGCTGGAGGAGTAATCAAGTGATATCACCTGGTTCTGGCATGGGAGAGTAATCAAGTGATATCATCTGGTTTTGGCATGGAGGAGTAATCAAGTGATATCACCTGGTTCTGGCATGGAGGAGTAATCAAATGATATCACCTTGTCTTGGCATGGGTGAAGGGCAATAATCATCATGAGGCTTGTTTGCGGACTGTAAAATAAGGGAATATTAAACAGAGTCAACTCAGGACAGTTTGGGTATTGAAAGCGATTATCTAACCTCCAAAATGTGAAAAATCATATTTTCATGTATTTTTTAAATTCAAATTTATGTAAAATAAAGACATAATAATGATAACCGTCTCTCACTGCCATCAAAGCAAATATATATCTTGATTCATTTTTGTATATTTTATAAAATGTCAAATTAAAGGTCCTTGTGGTTTCACTTCACTTAACATTTTGGCTGCTAAACATGCATCAAAATGTTTGTGTATCAAGTTTTAAATTCTCATCATAATCTCCAACTGAAAATTAAAATGTTGTGATGTTCTACTGTGGATAAGATCTCTATCCTACTTAGTTTAAAATCAGTGATTCATAAGTATGTGTCGCTGTTTGTCTTCTATTAAGCATACTCGCGAGTTACCTTACACAATGATTTTTTTATAAACCCTGTCAAAATACAAGCCAACATATACATGTAACATTTGAGAGAGAGAGAGGGAGGGAGGGAGGGAGGGAGGGAGGGAGAGAGAGAGAGAGAGAGAGAGAGAGAGAGAGAGAGAGAGAGAGAGAGAGAGAGAGAGAGAATTTCCTGCATAAATTTACACAAGTTTTCAAGATAAGACAATGACAAAGAAGTTTTCCAACAATGTTGTATTGTTTGTAACTTGCATACCATTAATATGACACCACACATTTGATCCAATTTGTTGAGGTTATCACACAAAACAGCACCATATAATATCGCAAAAATGGTTTTTACTTTAGTCCATGGTAGTAGAATCACATTACCTTTGACTTTGAAGAGCAAGAAAACACGTTAGTGTGATAAAGTTATGTACACTTCTTCACAAGCCCCAGCCAAAAGTTTAAATGTTGTGCAAACAAGAATGTGAATTTAGACTTAAAAATGGTTTCTCAATATATGAGAAATGATTATTAATGCTGTGTCTTAGCATGTGGAAATAGTTTGAATATATGCAACATCATCCCAGAATATAGAATGTTTTATATAAATAGAGACCAATCAAAATGTTTTACACATGCATATATACAATGGTCCCTTTCCTGAGAGACCACTCCAATGAGAGACCACCTGGCTTGAAAGACCATCTTTTCAAGGTGTTTTGCTTTCTACTTTTCATGTTATTCATATCATCTACAAAAAGTCATCTGTTTGGACAGACCACAATGTGGCCATCCCTTGGTGTGGTCTTTAAAGATAGGTTTCACTGCATTACATCTGACAAATATAATTATTAATCACTTGAAATCAGAAACTGCAAACTATGACACAGTGATGAACATGTTTTCAAAGTATCAAACCTGATTGGGTATATTTAATCTGCAGTTTGCTTCCTATATTAGAGATTGCCTGGCACCATGGCATCAGCCTGCATTACACGTTTCTCAATGACAAATCAGAAAATGAGAAAATATGTTTTTTGTATTGCCTCCAACACAGACCAAGTTACATGTTTCTTCTGCTCCACTGAAGAAATGGGTGTAATGAAAATTGGACTGTGAACATGTCCATGAAGTGGGACAGATATCATCAGATATCAATAGATACACAGATCATTTACACCTTTTTTAACAGTTTCCTGAACATACCCAGCTGCATGTCCCCTCTGGCTACTACATCTCGGAGTGGAGAAACTGTTTAGCAGGCAACTTTGTGGGCAAGAATATTGAAGTCACAAACTCAGATCTCACATTGTAAATCAAAATTTACAACCAGCTTTTACCATTACTGTACAAGCACAAGAGCAAAATCTGTTTTCATTATTCCCTGCACAGAATTGGTTAATGAAGGCATTGGCCACCACATAAATGAGTCATCTGCATGTAATTAACATATTACTGTTTGTTATATTACAAAGTTAAATCTTGCAACAATAAGCTCCCATGTGTGTACTGCAATGGCAATCTTCGAGGTAAACTATGATCCCCTCTTCATGTAATTTAAATTATAAGTTTAGAGTGTCCACTATTCAAAAAAACATTGTATTTATGCATGTTGTGAGTAATGTGTATATTAACCAACAGACTAAAACATTCATTGAATATGTATGGAACAGCAATCTCCTTCATTAGCAGAGCCTCCAAGCTAGCCTGGGAGATCTCCCTCCTGCAAATACATGTACTGAAAAGTGGCAGGGCAAGCGCTGTAGGCATGAAGCATAGCATGGGGGGTCTTGGGGCACGCTCCCCAAGGAAAATTTGGAATTTGCACCTTCATTTTCTGCATTTTGAACCATTTTAGGCAATCTCATAGACATATTCCATGCCTATATATTACAACAACACTGCAAAACAGTACAACTTTACAGTCACCAATAAAATAATGCTTTTTTTTAAATTTTACAAGAAGCGGGAGACATTATATAAAAAGCTGGAAAGCACAAGATCTCCCACCTCGGCAGGAGACTTGGCGGCTCTGCATTAAAATATCCTATTTGGAATATCAAGATTGTGTCCTTCTTGTATAAGTCAACTCCGTCAAGAGGGCAAGGATTGCGTTTTCTGATTACTTTCTGGTCTAATTTGCGACTGCATAACTTTAAACCTATCGCATGTAGATATGCCAAATTTCTTGTCAATCTTGGGGCACAATTGACTTTTCAGGAAAATTGTATTTCCACAGCTGCAGAAGTAACAGCTACATTAATGTAACTTTTATACTAAACAGAACAGGAATACACACATATGGCCTGCAAACATTTTGTGTTGTGTATCCTGCTGAATACACACAAGTTGCTGGCTGTGTTCTCTGTAATCCATGATACATGTAGTCGCAATTAGCAATTTTATGGGTATTCAGTCGAATGCACAATCCAATACACAAAATTCTTGTGGGTTAGAGCTGTGTATTCCCATTGGATTGTATGCTAAAATAACCCAGAATAAAGTGCTTACTTTTGAGGCCAATAAAATATAGTTTTCAGAATCATTTATGTTGTTCATCTGAATTTCCATTTTGGTATTTTCACATGCACTGGTGTTTAAGTTATTAATTTACAAATTACAATGGAAAGGGATAGGAATGCAGAACTTTAGCTCTCCTGACTCAAGTGTCCTCTACAAGAGAGACATGAGATACATGAACCTTCTATTGTTGCCCTTCCCTTTTCGCTGCAGAGCTTAGGATGTAAAGTTAACAGACAATTAAAAATAAAAAAATTTATGCTATGCATGTTTGACTGTGGTATAGAGATGAACTCAAAATAAAAATAAACAGAAGATAAAAACATCAACAATTAGGATCTTCCACAATTGATAGATATAACTGCAGCAATGATTTATAAATATGTAACAAATACCATCATAGATGCTTTTGTGATCACCATGAGATTTGATTTAGTTTGAATTTAATACCAACATTGAATATATATATATATATACCACAATGCATGTTTGTATTGTCTGCCAAGTAGATCCCACTTCCAAGTCAATGTTCTGGACCATTTGGCATGCAATGGCAGGTCATATTAGTAGCCAAGCCTGAAGGATAAAAGCTACCACGTGAAACATGTTCCACACAACTGTGTGGAACAGTGCTCATTATGCCATTACATGTTGTGGACCATTTGGCATGCAAAGGCGAGGCGTATTGGTTGCCAAGCCTGAGGGATAAAAGCTACCACGTGAAAATGTTTCATACAACTGTGTGGAACAGTGCTCAGTATTGCATTACGTGTGCAAAAACATTTTTGTGACTCTTGTAATTTATACGGTTGACAGTTGAACATTTTAAAGAATGCCATCCGTTTACTAACTCGTCACACATATATGCTGCATCAGTAACACTTCAGCGCAGCATCCACGTTTTTGTGGATCTCACTCTTTATTTATTTATTTATTTAATTAATTAATTAATTAATTAATTAATTAATTAATTAATTAATTAATTAATTTATTTATTTATTTATTTATTTAATTTTTTTGCTTACTTGATCAAATATTTACGAATGCTTTGTGTCATGTAACCTTTGTTTGGCAAGTTTATATAAAAATGCATGATTTTGCAGCAATTAAAACAGAAATTGATCTTTATTTGGCAAGTTTACACCCACATACAATTCAATAAACACAGCATTTCTCAACCAGACCTAGAGCAAAAACAACTCTGTCTTCATTTGTGAAATTTTCACCTAAGTACCTGCTATTAACTTTTTCCTGGCATACTTGGCTGAGTCTACAGCTTCTTTCCTTGGTGCAGGTTGGGTGCAATGAGCCCAATGAGCCCGAAACACACCAAGGAAAGTTGTTGATCTGGGAAATGTAAACATGCTGGTTATCATCAACAATTCTCATTAAAAATACGAAAAAGCATTTTAATTTAAAAAACATTCAAGCATACTGCAATTCAGGCACTTTTGTGTGATTTAAGCAGGAAAGGATTAAAGCAGTAATCAGGCAGTAAAGGTTTTTCTCAGCCACACTGAAATGTAGCAGCATTTTGTCAGCGATTGGCAGATTTTTACCTACTAGATAAACTTCATTTTGAAGCAGTAGTAAGCAAAAGTTCTGCTACCTAGAGACTGCCACAACTAACTGGTAGCAGTGGACCAATAAGCAGTATATATTTTCACAAGCAAAGAATATGCTGAATTAAATTCCAGATGTGATACTGTATATTGCTTTATTTTTGTGTGTTTAAATTTTCATGGTTTTTGTATTCTGACATTTAACTGTAGTTTTAATTTCACTATTTTGACCATAAATACTATTCAAACAATATTAAAACACTATTTCACTGTGTTTTTATTTTTATGGTGTTGTGCCATCAGCAATATAAGCAAACATAAGAATACAGCGAAATTAAAGCAATTTACAACAGTATTCTTTGAGGCTTCAGAATAATGATGTTGGGTTCGGTCAAGTTTTGTTTTTCTTAACGACCAACGGCCAGGATCCTGGTTATGTACTCATATGTGTCCTGCATGTTCCATGACATGAGCATTTGATGATTACGTCTCAAGAAAATAAATAAACAAACAAAAAGGTTGTACATATTAAATGGTTTAAAGTGTGACTTCCTGCAGCAAAATTATGTTCCCTCTCAGAGCTTAAAAAAAATTTTGAAGTCCTAGCCTCAAACCCAAACTGCAGCAGTGACACAACATGGTCCTTGTGTGTAGAGATAAAAATCATAACAATACCCTATTTACAGACATTGTATGTATAATAAAGCTATGTGACAGATCAGAAAAAGCACACACACTTTTAGCCTTTGGTTTTGAGGTTATAACAATCATTCTTACCTCTGAAATTACATATTTATAGTTTTGTTGTTTTTATTTTTGTAATATATTGTAACAAAGAATAAAGGCACATGAAAGTATCTCACTGCTACCAAAGTGTACATGTCACTTTGATAAGCTTTCTTCTGCAAGTAGCTGAAGTTTATGGTATCCTGAGGGGTTGGTATTTAATAATACATAGGGGTAAACTTGCAAATGTTTTTAATTGTGAGAGCCGGGTAAAAGGTGCATCAAAAAAAAAAAAAAAAAAAAAAAAAAAAAAGAAAGAAAGAAAGAAATTGGCTAATCTGCCTTCAAAATTGCCTCATTTTAACAAGTTTTAGAATCACAAATTGGGAGAGTTGACACATTTGAGGATAGCTGCACACTCGATATATACCATGTGTTTTAACTTGCATAACTTAAAGCTCACCTTGAACAAAGCTAACACTGTGTGATATAATTCACAAAGAGCAAGTTTCATATTTGTAGAGGTCCCAATCTTCATGAAGCATAATAGAATCGATTGGTGGTACTCTTGTACTTGTCACACTGACCACCTATGGATAAACGGACATTTCAAATGGAGCATGTATATGGATGACCATTGTATACGTCACAGGTACCAGTATGACACAACACTTCATTTACAGCATACATTAAGCACCAGACACTCCACATGCACATTACATAGAGCACCACAGGTTGACAGTACCTTTTACTCAACAAATATGGATGGCATTTCCACACCACAATGTACAGTAGTACCTGCTGCGTACTGTCACCCTTTTTGACAAAACCAAGTGGCCACAGTTAACAACAAACTGACTCTTGTGTTCCAAAAATTGTTACCACAAAGGGAAGGTGACTTTTTGTTGCAGTGTCCACACACAGCAGATACCACTGTATTTCTTTTCAAGTGTACAGATTTTCATATGAAATACAACACAAGTTCCTTGAAAAAAGGTAAACATTTTCATGGTTTTAACATTTGACCAAAGCTGTATATTGGACGTATTTTCTATAACACCTAGATGTAAAGATTTTTTTGGTAGTGATTTTATACTCAATATGTTGTTTCATTGGCAAAAAAGTAAGAGTAAAATATAGTAAATTCACAGCATTTCCATGCAATATACAGCATCATAATGGCTGACAGAATACTGCAAGTCGATATTGAATATATCACAATACATATCTCTTCTTTTCACCTACATAGCATGTGTGCATGTGTGTGTGTGTATATATATATATATATATATATATATATATATATATATATATATATATATATATATATATATATATATATATATATATATATATATATATATATATATGCACACCACCATCAAATATGACACAACTGAGCACAAACCAATGGCACTTAAAACATTTTACAGACACCACATCCAGCACCACATGTGGAATGGTGTTCACCTATAGGGTCTACATGTTGTGACAGTGGTACATGTATATCCTACCACTGCCAGATCCTGCTGACAAAGAAGGTCATTACTTGAAAGTCTCTCAATAAAGCTGATTTGACATTTATAATTCTGGCAATTCCAGCCAATTAGAAATGCCCTTTTATCCTCCAAGGTAAGGCTTCATGACACAAATAAAGATATGATGATGATGTCACATAAACTACACACAAACACACTTCACCATATACTTTTGGACTCTTGGAAGCATGATGATGACTTTACGAATAGCTCCCCACTCCTGACTGGCATCTCCCTGAATCTGTTTCTCTCATTAAAGTACCAGTATATATGTGAATTAACATCTGTTGAGAAGTCTTACGTTGGGCACCATCCAGGCAAATGGACTTGTAAAGCACCTGATTGGTGGAAGCACTTTACGGCACAGGTGTTTGTGGCTGTGCTTCAGGGTGGACATAAACAATGACAAAAACGCTGAATTATTCAGTCACTATCATCCAATCTATTCACATGACATTAAAGTAAATCTAGACAGTTAAGTCTACTATGTCACCCGTTTTTTCCCTTAAGGATGCAGTACAAGTACAATGGTACATTTTCTTGTGGTGTTCCATGTAGATTAACTTAACCTTATGACTGACACCCAAATGCAGCCTATATTCATGAAGCATACAGTGGTCGCCTCTTATAAGGCCCTCCTGAAGAGAGGCTACAACCTCTACAAAGGCCATTTCTCTGTGCAGCAAGTATTGCATTTCCATTATATTTTACCCCTCAAGAGAGGCTACCCCCCTTATAAGGCCACTTATTCTAGTGCATTTGGCATGGCCTTACAAGAGGGGGACCACTGTAGCACAAGTTCATTTTAACCTGGGTATAAAATTCTACTGTTGAAAGAAGACTGTGACACAGGACAACTTCACCTGTACATCACATGCAGCTACAGTCACCAAGTGCTTCTCATTTGATGATAAATCACTGACAAAACTGCTGGTAATGTTAACCTTTCCTCCCTTTAATAAAGTGACCAAAATTGCTGGGAGGTAAAATGTCATCTGTTCAAAGGACCTTTAATTTTAGTGTTAACAAAAACAGATTTGAATAAGAATTGTAGAAGAGCCCTGCCACAGTAACATGCCCCAAAGAAAGCTGTTGACCCACTCTTAACCCCTTCCTGCTCGAATTGCCCAGAAGCACTCAGATGTAAATTGTCATCTGTCTTAAAGTTTTTTCTTAAATTTCTTATTATTAGAAAACACTTTAGCTCAGATTTGTATGCAAGGCCATTTATAACATGCACTAGGTCAATAGCTTTCCTTGGCATGGAATGGGTGCAATGCACCCAACCTGTGCCAAGAAAAGCTATTGGTTCCATGGTACTCTGAGCAGGAATGGGTTAAGCATCTTGCAGGACTCATGATATCTGTTACTACAGAAAAAGGGGGTAAAGGGATTTTCCATACTGGCAATTTTTATTTTCTTGGTTTGTGTACTGGAATCCCCTTTATTTTATTTTATTTTTTACCTTTTTTTTTTTTTTTTTGAACTTTGTACCAGCAATCATTTCTAAAATTGCTTATTTTCTCCACTTTGAACTTGGGAAGTTAAGGCCTGTACCAGTGTACTACTCTCCTTTCTATAGACATATGGAGAAAAGGAAGGGCGCTTTAAACAGCATCACAAAATACCACTGAAAGGCACAATGGGCTTGAATATATTTGGGTATGGGAAGTTGGGTCAAATTTACTGGGTAAGTTGCAAATGTGTTGTTAACATCAGTGGCTAGCATTCTCTGTGTTCAGCATGCTAGCACTTCTAAGTAGTATTTTGTCAACCTGTGTTGTCATTCACTTATATGTATTAAAATAAATAGTATGTCAACACTTGTTAAATTTATCGACTTGTGTTGTCATTCATTCACATGTATTACAATAAATGTGAAGAACCCAGACAATGGACAGAATCTGTGTTTGCAGGTAAACCTGATCTGCACTATACAGCACATGCATGAATGTATGAAAGTGGCATGCAAATGTGGAGCATTTAACTATTTATCTTCACGGTCCTTTATTTGCTCTTGTGAGCAATGACTGTGAAAGTCTCTGTCGGCAGATGTCTTGGGGGATTTATAGAATTCCTGATTATAAGGATGGACCAAATGAACAAGTAATCAAGATAATCTGATTTTGGCAGACAGCATGTATTGCAACAATGCAGTGCAAACAACATGCACAACTGGGTTGTTACATTACAGCCTTATTTTTTTTAATCCATGCTGGATGAAAATATCCTTTCATACATCTATCATATACTTAATTTGCAGTTAATTCAAAATTGGTAAAATCAGCATGCTGTTTGTTATGTTTTGTTGCTAATCTAATCTAATGAAGCCAATTTCACAGGAAATCAGTGACTTGAGAATCCAGCCTATCATGATGAACAAAATAAGTACATTTAGCTGATACACATAGGTGAACATACTGTACTTGTAATACATTTTTTAAAGATAATAAAATGAAATATTGTATAATGAACAATTTAGCACAATTTCCCAGTCATTTTTTGGGGGTGAGGGGGGGGGGGGGGTGGTTAGTCATCAGGGCCCTTGCAATATACAGGGTGGCAGTTATGCTGGCCAAGCCAAACTGACCCAAAATCTAGTGATCAGATGATTGTTGAGGGTAGCACTGCCTGGCAGCAAGTATTTGAATGCATTGGTGTTGCTGTGGTCTACTGCAGTGATTTCAACATTTGTCTTGTGAAAGAATTATCACTCTAAATTATATGTGGAAGAAACGGTAACATGCAATAAAGACCCCACAAAAAGTTGGCATTATTTTTGGTCATATTAATACAAATATGGTTTCTTTTTTTATCCCATGTAAACATGTAATACAAATCAATCATTACATGTTTTTCAATGGAGAAATTGTTCTAGATCTCTTTTATAATGTCATTAAACACCACTTGATCGACAAGCCACATACTGATAGCAACGATTGTACATCTGGTCTTGGCACTATATGTTGTACAGCAAGAAAGGAATATAGAAAATGCATCAGCCATCAGCACAACCAGATAATCAAGAATGAATCACAGATGACCATGCTACACTGCAGAAAGAGGTGTTTGGTCAATGCCTCGCCACGAGCATTTACATCAGACTGAGGGTAAAAGTTAATAAAAAAAGGACACAGTTACAAAGATATTTAAAGAACTTATCTTTCTGTCATGAGCATCAAATCTGCAACACCAAGCACAAAGCTTCATAACATTTTTGAGTTGACACAAGACCCAAATGACCCAATGGATGAAGGAACAATTTCCTTACATATATAAGATATCCAGATGTATTGTGAACTAAAGGTATAAAAATATAGGTCTATGATCAAGGCAAAGCAGTGAGCATCTGAACTTTGGATGACATCTGTATTGAAATGAAGTCTATTTCAAAAGATGCAGGAAATCTGAATGGGAATGGAAAACAAATAACATGCAAAACACGAGAGTTTTACTAATCACAGACATCATGATATCAACCACAAAGCACCAAGCAACAAGGCAGATCATCTGTGTAAAGCATACTGCCATTCACAAGTCAAGACCACGGAAAAAGGCAACACCAACTTCTACGGCAAAATATGATCTGTTAGATGTCAGCTTTATGGTGCTTGTGAGGTACATTCTTCAGGGTATCACCATTGTTGACTTTTCATAGATTTAAAACATGACAAACATAGCACCATCACTTCAACCTGTCAACATATGCCAGCTTGTTCCAAAAAGTTATGAAAAAAATCACTGAAAGATGATCTGAAATACAAACTTGTTATGGACTTACCCAAAGTACAGCCCTCCAAGTTTGTAGAATATCTAGCCAATTCTTTTTCAGAAAATATTTTTTTAAAAATGTTAATTGTTGATGGACATCAGATAGATCAACTTCACGAAAGCTCAGCTGAAAGTCACTTGAGCTTATAAAATAGTATTGAAACAACTGATTACTCTTGATTGCTTTCAATTGTTGTTTCTTAATTAATATCATGTTACAGAGCTTTAGTTCAACTGGCTTTTTTCAGTTTAAAGTTGGCAGCTGAAGCATAACTTGTCCTCAGATAACACAGAAACCACTGACCAATGTCATCAGCATAGGTTAGAATTTGTTAAATTCATAGGACCTTAAATATCATTCAGCCATCAAATTGGCCCCACCTGTCAACTAAATTTTAAACGATAAAAAAAAAAAAAAAAAAAAAAAAAAATAATGGATTTTGACAAGAAGCAGCCAGTTTTCAATGCACACTGTGGTCTATTTTAAGGTATATCCATGAAAAAAGTTTGAATCTACAGTCAATTCTTGGGATATTCCAGTAATGTTGCCCCCTTGGGCACCATTCAGATGGCCTCCAAATAAATACTTTTACAAGGAATTTGTTTTCCAAGACATTTGGTTGATCCTCAGGTAAATCTCTGACAAAAATTCTGTAAAGCTGCAGTCAGTATTTTTTTTATTTAGATTCCATGGTAACAGCATCAGGGTTGATGGACAAATGCATAGACATACCACACAGGGGGCAACAACACTTCCATGCACTCTTTGTGCCAAAGCTGAAAAATGATTGCATTACATGTAAATTTTCACAGCGAGTGAATTCCGTTGTCACTTGTTCAACCAGAGCAGTAGCAAACTATGTTTTGGCAGTCTTTCCTCCAACATGTTGGGACACGTTCTGCACACATGTATCATGCTGTAATACTTTGTGCAGGCACATGTCCTTATATTATACAAATGTACTGCACATCTCAGAGCCCAAGCAGCAATTTCTTAATGTAGCCAGCAGATTGAAAGATATATCAATATGGAGCAGCATAATTATTTACAATGTCTGGATGACAAATTTGTTCTACACAAAGAATGTATTGATAAAAAAATCAAAACAACAACAACAACAACAAAATTGCCACAAATGATGCATTCTGATATAATGATCAAACCTGGCTGACTGTCTGTTCCATAAGCATGATGTATTCACTTCTCTTGCCTGTTCTGACAGACCTTTTAATTCTAATTCCATCTCATAAATAATTGACAGACAAGGAAAGACAAATTCCTAATTTCCTCATGTAAAAACACACATAAAAGTTTCTTCATCAAAGCTATCAAAGATTCCATGAATATTTGCTGGTAGGAATAAGAGTTGGTGAATTTTAAAAGGCAAACAGGGAAAGCCTCTGATAATTGGTTTGTCTTCTGAATCCATCTGCAAACATTTCAGATAAGCTTGTGTACATAACATAAACAGCCCTCACAGATCACAGTGTTGACAGAAAGTCATAACCTCAATTACTAGTTATTTCAAAATCAAAACAATCCTTGTGCTGGCAATATACAAGTACTTGCATTGCAAAATCCAACTTAGATTTACAAAGTAAAAATTCAGTTTAGCTTTACAAGATACCATGACCACATTAACATAAGAATTGTGAAATAGTGTCTTTGATAAGTAATATAGTACATAGTATTAACAGTATCCAAGCAAGTCAAATTGGACTGACTCTTCAATTCCCAATATCTAACACATTACACATATCCACGTACCGTAGTCTCTCTTTTGAGAGACCTCACCATTGCAGACATGAGCCTGACCAAGGAAAAAATTCCCTGAGAGTATCATATAAAGTACTCATCCTCAGTGAAAAACAACATTTGAGTTGGGAAAAAATGTAACTTTCTTTAGAAGTTCAACCAGAAATCAAGGAATTTCTGTACGTCTAAGACACAAAATTCCCTGAAATCCTGGAATTCCCTGAACAGGCTCATCCCTGGCATTGAGAGACTACCTGTCTTTTAAGACCACATTCACCAGGTCCCAAAGTCTATCTTTTCCATGTTATTTTGCCTTTTATTTGTGTATTTTTTTGTGCATCTTGATTGATGCTGGCTCTTATATATCCCATGGCACAAACTAACTCTGAAATGAACACAGTCGTGAAAAGTGACAGGTGTAGCCACAAGATCACACAAGCATTTATATGTGTGAATACACGTATTTACAAATATAGAGCCACTTTTCTATCACTCAATTAAATGTTACACATGTGAAGCAGTTTATCACAGCAGTGAACACAATGCACTGACCAACTCTGATCACAAGGATTTCACAAATGGGAAGACATGGATTGGTTATACTGGCAGGAATATTGACCAATCACCTTGGACCATAGTTGGGGAAGATTGCAGTCATGATGAAGAGGGCCACATCAAGATTGGTCCAATAAGATGTATGAGAGGTTACTGCAGACAGGTAAGCATTCTCCATCTTACCTTCCTTCAGCTGGTAGTCTAAGCGATAGTCCAGCTCTGAAACAAACAAAAAACCCCACATATTTAGCATTTTCATATGGTTCTGCCTTCAAAGCAGCTCTGTGTTACCCTCAAACATGAGGACCCTGGCAGCACTATGCTCAGTTGACCTTCCATGGACAGAATAATGAGGCCCTGTTACCTTAGGAAAAGTGGAATTTAGGACCCCCAATGGCAGCATTTGATAGCGTTCATACCATGAATTTGGCTGTTTGCTTCACAAAAGCTTCAGCAGTATATCCTGTTATGCAAATATATAAAATCATGCAAATGATCTACCAAAGTGCTACCCTCTGGGGTGCTGAAAAGGTCTATCAGGTCAGTTATCCATGTGCAATACTTAAGGTCCAAATGAGCTAGTACCACCAGTAGCCACTATGGCACTATGGTCATTCCCCAGTGCACTTTGAGGCAGGTTAGGTCGCTTCAATATAGTAGCCATATTGCACCATAGTTAAAGTACAGGGAAAAGACATTGCCAAAGTTGATCGCTATTTTTCAATGTATGACGGGACTATTAACAAGGTACAATGACAGTCTACAATTGCAAAGTTCCTGACTGTAAGTCAGACACAAGAAAACTGAGCAAATTGGATAAATACCCCTGGATGCAAGGCATAACTTTCCACAGTTTTCCTCCAAAGAAAGACAAACAGAAATGACAGGAGTGGTTGAATATGGTGAGAAGACCAGAAGACTATGAAACCAGGCAAATTTGACAAAATTTGTTCCAAGACTTTTTGTTAGGGGTAAAGGTCTGACACCAGAACACCCAGTGCCCACGTTATTTCTATATAACAACTGGAAGACTGCAGAAAAACAACCAACAACAAACTGACGGCTGAGAAAGTCTGACCTTCCCAGCAACAGAGAAAGGCCAGTTGCCAAGTGGAGAGCCGGGGTGTGATCGCTGCATTGCAGTGGTAGCTCACATTACTAGCTAATTTGGACCAAAGGTATTTCAACTTGGCCCTCATAGACTACCTTCCCTCTGTGCAACATCAAAGTTCAACTGAAACAGTTCTTTAGTCATGAAGCAAGTATGAAAATTTTAAAAAGGGTCCATGTGAACTGGGTCAGTCATTTATGTGGATACTTTACCTTGCCCAACCAGAAGACCATCATCATGTGCAATATCAAACTCTTAGTTTCAGCAGTTTGTGACATAATACCCAAACACTAAATTAACTGAGGTGGTCCTGTGACCTTGGGACCAATGTCAAGGTCACTCATGTGCAGCCTCAACTTGACCCGCACAAACAAACATCATCATAAGCAATATGAGAAGCTATTCAAAGATTTTCCCCACAAAGGCACAATATAAATCTAACAAATTGCCGCTGATGCTAGCTTATCCCTCACCCACAATTTCTTTTTATTGGTACATTAATATGCCATTACTAGAGGTCAAATGACCAGTAGCCACATAAAACTATGCTAATACACACCTACTATATGAGATCTACCCACCCTGGAAATTTCAGAAGGCTAGCTGTTATATTTTCCGAGATATGGGCAATCAAAACTGATGCACAACCCATTCCTGAGACAAAAGTCACCAGCACACAACAAAAATCACAAACATGTACAATATAGATAGCTTCCAGCAAAGACACACCTGTCACAGGATAACTTGCATGCACTCTGGTAACAAGTTCTAATGAACATCTAATTAGACTGCCATTTGCTTAAATATGGTCATCGTGACACCAAAATCTAATCAGATCCAGCTTCTTTTGTAAAGATGACTGCACAAAATCCACCCTGAAAATTTCAAAAGGCTAGCTGTTCTAGTTTCTGAGATATGTGGTAAAAAATTTGAAGGTGCTTAATGATTTTGTTAATTATCTAATGAAAGACAAAAAGTAGCCATATAAAACTATGCCTATGCACACCTAGCATATGACATCTTCCCACCCTGGAAACTTCAAGAGGCAAGCTGTTATCATACCTGACAAAGTGACAAGTCTCCTCCATAAGGTGGGAGTCTCCCACTTTTTCACCCCAATTTGTTTTATTTAGGTGCAAAATTTTGCAAATTTGGCAGAATCTCCCCCATGAAAATTAAGTATTTTCTATTATATTCTTTGTTAAAATACAAATCTCCACCATGGATTTCTTAAATTTACAAAAATCTCCCTATTTTGAGGTGTGGAATGTTGACAGGTATGTGTTATATTTTTCAAGACATGGGAAATTAAAATTATGGGGAAAACTTTGAGGCTACTTAACAAACTTTGTTAATAAATTAATGAAGGACGATAATTAGGCACAAAAATGTGCCAACATACACCTACTACATAAAATGTACATGTCCTGAAAATTTGAAAGGGCCAGCTGTTATATTTTGAGAGATATGGGCTGGACAAAATTGTGGGAAAGATATAGAGGCTGCTTAACAAACTTTGTTAATTAATCAATGAAAGGGGATAATTAGGCCAAAATTAATATGCCTACGCACACCTACTACAAAGCTGCTCCTACCTTGAAAATTTAAAAGAGGTGGCTCATATATTTTTCGAGATATGGGCAAGAAATTATGGGGAAAATTTGTTGGCTGCTTAATAAGCTGTGTTAATTAATTAAAGATGGAGGATAATTAGGCACAAAAAATTTGCCTATGCACACCTACTACAAAAGATGTAGCCATCTGCCCTGAAAATTTACAAGGGCCAGCTGTTATATTTTTAGAGATATGAGCTTGACAAAATTGTGAGGAAGATATTGAGGCTCCTTAACAAACTTTTATAATTGATTAATGAAGGAGGATAATTAGGCCAAAATCAATGTGCCTATGCACACCTAATACTATATAAGCTGCACACACCCCGAAAATTTGAAAGCGCTGGCTCTTATATTTTTCAAGATATGGGCCCGACAAAATTGTTCCGCAAGGACGGAAGGACGGAACTCATTACTATTTCCCCCACCCCCACCTCGTGGGCAGGGGATAAAAATCACTGGAGTTAAGATCTGCTGAAAAAACTTGGTAGAAACTCAGAGAGATCCAGGAAACAGTTTTTGAGAAGTTGAAAATATACGCTTAAAGAACAAATGATGGAGAGACAACCACCAATAATGTGAGCTCAGCTGACTGACAAGTCAGCAGAGCTAGTTACTGAACTACAGTCTCCCTTGCAGGCAACATGCACATACAATAGTGCAGGTGATGAACTGACATACCACAGGGTTCTAAACAGTGAAGAACTGCTGGCTCTTACAGGCAATAAAAGTGGGTGTTGTCTTAATGAGTAAAAAGCAGTTTTAATGGGTAACATTGATGGGAAAGTGGTAAAATTAACCCTTTGGGGAACTGAATCAACAACTTTCTCAGCAATACATCCATAGTGGACTCAACAGCTTTCCTTAACACACTCTGGGCCCAACACATTACCAGCATGTTACTTTTTGTGCCTAAAAAGAAAAAAAATAAGGGGAAGTGAGACGCAGGCAATATTTATGATGCAGCACTGTCTGTAATTTGCAATGGAAATGTTGACCCATAAGCATTGGTCTCTCCAGAGTTAAGAAAATTAATGTAAAAAATTAATATGATGCCCATCTCTTCAAGACTTGATATACACTACCTGTCTGTTCAACACCTCCATCAAACCGCTCAAACTTGACTTCCATGTTGACCCACTCATCCTCCTCACTTTCAGTTTCTGGAGTTCGTTCCAGCTTTTCTAGTACCCGCATTTCAGCAGCAAGAGGATCAGGAGCAGGCGATTTGCCCTGGAACTTCTTCCATAGACCATGTAATGCACCTGGTGAGAAAAAAAAAAATAAACAACTGCTAAACTGTATGACATGCCTTAAAACCAGTTCCATTTTCCATCTCTTTGATCGTGGTCTTTTAAAATTCACCAACTATGTTACACATTTGCCTGCTGAGCCAGACCATCTTGTACAAGCAACTTCTGTGCCAGGTGATGAATTAAGTCAGGCACCCAAGCCATATAAATTAAACCACCACAAAGTCCATTAAGTAGGCAAGTTTAACACAAATTGTGTATTCTATGAATGTATGGTAACCAAAACCCTACCCCAAACACAAACACACTTTGTGATCACTTAAATCAAACATAGTTATTTATATTCAAATATGCTATTTGAAAAGAGCCTAAAATATTGGATTCCAAATGTGTGATTTCACAAAAGTGAAAAATGTAGATAATGTAGTTAAACATATAGCTTTTATAATAAAAAATAAATTTAAATTATAATAAGGCTTATACTTCTAAGTTTGATACCTTGATACCATGTACAGTGTATCATTCTTTACAGTCCTGGGATTGTTTGTCACAACTGTTGTTACTTGATATCAGATGACATCACATCAACTAGCAAAATGCTATTTTGATGAGAAAAAAGGTCCTTTGGCCCATATACTTGCATGTTGGAAACATATATTATTAAAATGTAACGTTACCTCTCAATCATCATTACCAAGACCTCTGTGTCTGGGCATGACGCCCAAGAAACCACGTTGAGAAGCTTGCTACTCACACTTGATCCTGAAACCTGATGGTCTCGTGCCATCTCTCAGTCCATGTGGAACTGATGGTGACATCATGCACACATGGACCCCGTATCATCCTTCTTCTTTTGGGCACCATTACTGGCTTGCCTTGCAAGTTGAAGCTCTGTGAATAACCATTCACACTCACAGTTTTTTGTGCTTACGCATGCTCTATTCTCTGGAAAATCTTTTCTCAGCAGTCCGGGCATCTACAGATACCTAGACAGCTGATTTCTGTGATCGGATACCACTGAAATAGTAAGTGCAAAGTTGGTTGTTTGACTTGTACTTAGATTTTTCAAGATGGTGTGCCCACAAACAGAACCCACAGAGGGGGAAAGCAATGCACACCAGGCTATTACTTCCTTTTGGAGGCAGTCCATTGGTGTTGGGACAGATACCACTATGTCTACATCCTCATCTTTCCTGGATCGCAGACAAAAGTTGGATTCTCAGAACCACTATATGGCAGCCTGGGAAGACCATCCACACTGCTATGGTTGTCACCTGAAACAGGGCCAAGTTTGCTCTTGTGGGCAAACTTGCAAATACTGCCAGGACTGGGGGGAGGACAAGTGGCTGCTCTGTGAGCAGGCAAGGAGGAAGTCAGATTGTGCAAAGCATAGAGGGCATGTTGCAAGAGCCGCCGAACGCCAGGCCGAGATGTTGGATTCCGTTGAGTCCTCAACTATGACTCCCCATGGGAAAAAGTGTAGACTTGCTTGGGCTCATCCGTCTTCCCATGTGCCTCATATGTCTAAGGGGAAAGAGCGTAGACCTGCTCTTGCTCGACCGCAGTCCCGTAAGACAAGACCCTCTTCTCCTGATACCCCTTGGGAGAAGGTGAAGAGACATCAGAGTCAAAATCCCAGTTGCAAGAGATCTTCTCTCGGAGGTCACCAGCAAACAAATTTGCTCCCAACGACATCCAAATCTGTTCTTGGCACCAATCCAAAGGTGGTCACAGCCTTGAAAGCGATGTCCGAGAGTAGGATACTGAGATGTTGCGTGCATTGTTTGCCCCCTCTCAGCAGACTGTTTCTTCTTTGGAGTCCACTCCAAAGAAGTCGACCAAGTGATAGCTGCAGCTGTCAAGATCTCGGTCCTCCGGGTGCGAGTGCTTGACCAGACAGCAACTTTGCAAACCGGTACATCCAGAATGGAAACCCACAGGTGCCGCCCTGGTATTCCGGAACCCTGGCCAGTCTGCGGTGTGTCCACACCTCCGGCCTGGGCGGAACCTCATGTTCCCCCAACAGTGGCACCGGCAGTCCCTTCTGCACCTACGGTGGCTTTGCCCCAGAGTGACAAGTTGGCAATCCTGCTGGTTTCCACATTTGAGCCAGGTACCCTGCCTTACTCTCTTGAGTGGCAGGCGAATTATGAGCTCCATGAGGATCAGCGGTTGTGTGAGGAGGCTCAGTCTTCCTCAGCATTGGCCGACGCTACTGTCTCCGAGTCTGAGCAGACTCGGTGGAGCAGCTCACTGCTTTCACTTTGAGTCAGCTCTCTCTCGGGCCTCAGGTCTGGGAGTTCTCTGAACTCCCTCTGGACCCCTCCTGCCAGCAGATCTGGCTACTTGAGGCAGGGGCAACTCCTCCCTAACCCGAATGTCCAGGGGAAGTGGTACTCTGCATCAGAGCAGATCTTCCCATCGGGTTCACTGCCATTGGACTTACGACTGGGAAGAGTTTGATGCTAGGCAGATGAGAACCATGACGGCATCCGGGGAGGCCTTCAAATGTTTCAAGGAAGATGCTCTGAGGCTCCTTCCTTGCGCATCCTACTCAGATGTGTTGTTGGCTGTCTTGGGGTCACTCCTGGAGGACCTCAAGGGCTCTGTCAAGATCATGGAGGCTGTGCAAGACTGGTTAGACCAGCCAACACTCCTTGCGGCTTCCTTGTCACGAGCTATTGATCGCCAAGTGCGGATTGCTTGCACGCTGGAGGCGAACCTTTGTTTGTTACAGAGGGACACCTACCTCCAGGGTCAAAAGCTGCCTGACCTGATCTTTTGTAGAGCCCGCATCGGGCCACTATTCTCTGGAACTCTGTTACGAGGAGAGATTGTGGAAGTTGTTCACCGGGCGCACTACCTTCGGGCCCGCTCAGCAAACTAGGCATGCTCCAGGGTGCTGACTGACTCTGCTCAGTCTTTGTCGTCTTTGGCTGCCTGGGCCCCAAAGCTTCTCAGACCGCGTCTACCCACCCCTCATCTCATGTTCCCGCGGGGGCATGACGACCTGTGAAGGGCGGACAGCAATCCAGGAAGGGCAAGCCTTTTGGTAGATGGAAGAAATAAGGAAAACCTCAGCGTTCCTGACTCTCAGTTCCCGGGAGAAGTCTCAGGATTGCCAACCGCCACATTGTTAGACTCCGTGCAGCGCCCAGTCGGCGGCTGCCTCGCCGCATATCGCACACAATGGGAGTCTACCATGGATGATTCTTTCGTCCTAAACATCCTTAAAAATGGCTACATGCTGCCTTTTGGGGAAGATAGCCCTCTGTTAAGCAGAGAACCATGTTGGTTTGCTCCATCCACCTCGGAACCCAAAGCATCGGCATTCCTGGAGGCAGTTTTGATACTTCAGAGCAAGTGAGCTATAGAGCCCGTAGAGAACCAAAGTTCTCCCAGCTTCTACAACCTACTCTTCCTGGTCCCCAAGCGGGACGGAGGATGGTGCCCAGTCATAGACCTGTCGATGCTGAACGCCTATCTGGAAGTCCCTTCCTTTCAGATGGAGACACCCCTGTCGGTGGCAGCAGCCTTATGGCCCCTAGAGTGGACGACATCCCTGGATCTCAAGGACATGTTCTTCCATGTGCCAATCGCGGAGTGTTCACAGAAGTATCTGCGATTCACATTTGCGGGCCAAATATACCAGTTCAGTCTCACCATGGCACCGCTGGTGTTTACCAGATTTGCGGAGAGAGTTGATGCTTACCTTCACTGCTCAGCCGTTGGCATTCACGTGTATCTCGATGATTGGCTTATCAGGCTGCTTTGGCAACTGGATTTGCAGTGTCTCATCCAGAATGTTCTGAACTCCACCAACACTTGGACCTGATAGTGAATCTACCCAAGTCCAGTCTACAGCCAGAGCAGATCTTCGTCTTCCTCGGCATCCAGTTTGATCTTGTAGCCTACATCTGTCAGAGGACAGGTGGAACAGACTGCAGTCTGCTCAGGCCTTTTCTGACTCGAAAGGTCTGCTCGGCGCAACAATGGCTCGCGCTGCTGAGCTCCCTTGCAGTTCACCACATAAACTGGTTGAAACTGGAGGGGATATGCTTGGCACTCCTCCACTCCCAAGACCTGGTGGGGCACAAACATGTCTTCATAATGTGCGACAACAGGATCCCGATAACCTACCTCAACAGGCCAGGTGAGATGCAGTCCCGGAAGCTGACGGAGTCATCACATGGTGTTATGGCCACGATGTCCACACACATGTGAGGCACCTCCCAGAACATGCGAATGTCCTGGTTGATCAACTTTTGAGGAGAGGTAAGTCGGTAGGGACGGAGTGGTCACTCCACCCCATGGTCATTCAGGCCATGTGGGCATGTTGGTGGACTCCACACGCAGATCTGTTTGCAACTCGCGACAACACAAAACTGCCAGTTTATATCTTGCCTGTCCGAGACCCCCAAGCCCTAGTAGTGGATGCTCTAGCCATGGACTGGAGCAACCTGTAGTCCTACGCTTTTCCGCCTAGGCAGATCCTTCCAAGGGTACTGCGCAAGGTTCAGTCCCATGATTGCAATCTGATCCTAGTCACCCCCTGCCGGCCTAAGAGCAATTGCTCGGTCGACCTGTTGGAATTGAGCGCTGAGCCTCTGCTACAATTACCAGCATGGCCGAAGCTCCTGGTGCAGTGATTTTTGATAGGAAATGTCATTGCCCAGACGGCAAGTCGGGATCGTTTTGCTGTACCACGGCTGCACTCCCCGCAGTGCTGGTGACGCCGGGGTTCTGGGTGTCCCCTCATGTGTGTAAGGCTCAATGATCTTTTCCTTTTTAAAAAACTAATATTAACTTGGAATTTTGATAACACTTGTAATTTTTCTGCCTGTCAATAGTTTCACTGCGATCTAAATATCTGGATGGCTCGAAACTACATGTACCTCCTCTGAATAATTTTAGTGCTTATTCTGTGATAATATATTTTATATACCTGTACAATCTGTTTTCACTGCAACCTAAATATCTGGATGGCTGGAGACTACCTACTCTGAATAAATTTTCGTGCTTATTCTGTGACAATATATTTTATATACATTCTGTTTTGTTTCATGTGTTCATTAAGTTCAGCCTGAGCTAATTTCCTACGGTCGGTTGTAATAGCCTCTGGCTAATGTTCTGTAATTTTCAACGTACCGACTTTAAATAAAGATTTGTATCCTGTATCTTGTCTCTTGTATTCTCTGCTGCTTCAGCTTTTATTATTAATTCTTCTTCATCCTTGTCAGACTATGTCGACGAAAAACTAAATTCAGACTCTCCAGAATCATAATGCTCTAGCTGCTGTTGTATCTGCCATGACTCTTGGCAAACTGAAGGCACTCTGGCTTATAACACATGCACCATAGCCAGCGGGTTGCGTTTGTGACATCAGTAACACTATCCCACATTGGGCCATGATTGGAGAAAATTTGCGCGCTTTCCTGTCGTAAATGTGGCGCACTTTTGGAGCTAAAAAAACACTATTCAAAAATGAAATTTAACATTTTGGTTTTCAGATATTATTTCTAACCACCCTGAACATCAACTTTCTAATTTGTGGTACCCATTCAATCAAGAAGATGTCCGTGCAATGGATGCTGCTCTTCCTCTCAAGGAGAGAGCCCTGTGCCTAGTGAGAGCTCCTCCCTGGTACCTTTCCCGCACGGACGGATTAAGAGGACAGGAGGTCTGCCCTCCTTCTACCACTGACTAACCCATGGAAGGAGCAAGTTTGCAGAAACACGATTTTAGCGTGGATTAAGCAGACTATCCTTAAGGCCTATGAGACCTCACAGGATATTGAGCTTGTTTCTGCCAGAACTCACGAGCTGTGAACCTTCAATGCCTCCTGGCGTGCCCTGCGGAACATTGCGGTTGTCGACATTTTGCGGGCCCGCCGATGGAAATTGTTCACAACCTTCACCAAGCACTACTTGCGTGACATCATAGTGCTCGAGGGGGGTATGTACGCCTTTGCTGGCATAAAAGGCTCCTTTGCTTAGGTTCTGATACTGGTCTGTAAGCCTTCCCGATCCCATCAGAGCTGCCACCATGTTCCAGTTTATGGCACTCTCGTGGTTGAATCCGATGCTGGCCTCTAGGTCGGCACATTTCTTAGTGGGCCTTTTAGGGCACCGTGCCTAGTAGACCCAATCTCGGACAGTATCAGGCAGTTTGTCCGGATTTCCTGGCCTGTTGCTGGTTTTGACACGGGTATTACTGCCCATGGAACCTTATAACCGCCCCCCCCCCCCTCGTGCCCGCCAGTTTCGCGACTAGGACCTGACAGATCTCCAGGTCCGATGGAGCTGAAACCGATACATCCACCCATGAAGCGA
This sequence comes from Hermodice carunculata, assembly GCA_964020975.1. NCBI lineage: Eukaryota > Metazoa > Annelida > Polychaeta > Eunicida > Amphinomidae > Hermodice > Hermodice carunculata. Next base: position 48,640,354 of record OZ026615.1, on the reverse strand, counting down.
GCACCGGGGGGGAGGGGGGGGGGTCAGTGCGGTCCCATGTGGGTCGGTAAGGAAGGTTTCTGGTTTAGGCCAGATTTTGCTGTCAGCGGTCTCATCTTCACGTAGCTCTGAGGTTTTCCCTTCAAGACATTGCCTCTTCACACGAACCGATGGTTTCCCCCGAGCTGCCAGTCCCAATGGTCTGTAGAGATCAGTGTACCTGCAGCGATTATCCTACCGCCAGTGCGTTTGTATATCGGCAATGGTGGTCAAGAGGTAACGTTACGTCATTAATACAGGATATTTGGAGAATGTTAGCATTAATAAGTACAGTTACCTCTCGACCACCAGAGAAGCCCGCCTGACCTACCCGGCTTCCTCTTACAGCTGATGTCAACTGACCAATCTCCAAAAGAGGAAGGATGATACGGGGTGCATGTGCACATGATGTCACCATCAGTTCCACATGGACTGAGAGATGCCAACACGGGACCGTCAGGTTTCAGGCTCAAGTGTAAATAGCAAGCTTTTCAACTTGATTTGTTGGGGGTAATGCCCAGACACAGAGGTCTTGACAATGGTGGTCAAGAGGTAAGTGTACTTATTAATACTGATATTACTCCAAATATCTTGTGTTACCTGCAAGATAACTACTGGTCTGTTTGCTCTGTTTACTGTATGTGGTTTTAGACTGCCAAGAGAGTTTTAATTCCACAAATCCCCACAGAAAATTTGTGCATATTTCTGGTCTCATATGAGCCAGTCTTGTCTGTGGGGGCAACCTGGGTGGGTGGGTTGCAAGTGGTTTACTTTCTTTGCAGCAAAATGTGCACAAATATTATGCTTTGTGACTGCCTTATTTTAGTTTCCATAATCAACAAAGTATACTTTCTACCTAAACTTATTGACACCTTCCATTAAATTGACAGATTAGCATACTGTCCATATAAAAGGGTTCTAGTAATAAGAATTACTGACTTGAGAAAAAGATCTGCTGCACAGCAAATCTTTCTGGGTGCCTTCAAAATGAGAACAGTTTTGAAGCTATTCAAGATTTAAATTTTGTGTATTCACCTGATATGCATAACTTAAGGACAGTTAAGAAACCAAAAACCTTTGCATTGCCGATTTTGAAATTTAATGGTTTTTACAAGATGAATGTCCTTCCTATTAGTTGTCAAAATTTCAAGCTTTTAACTAAAGTAGAAATATAAGAAAAACGCCAAAAACCACACAGGCATGTGGACATCCGAACGTCCATGTGTCATTCTTTTGGTTTTCAGCCCCCAAACGGAACAATGCCACCCGTCAATCATACTTAACAGCCTGTCACGTGGCTGCAGGTAGCAACGGCCCATGGCAAAAAGACAGTGGTATCAGGGCGGCAATACGGAATAAGGCAGCATGCCGAAAGTATGCTTGTGAGCAGGGAAAAGATGCAAACATGCTAACATATAATAGCCTTAGTGGTTTACTTTATAGTTATCTTGCTTGTTTTGCGTTCTAATGAAGGGAGAATTTAAATGTTCAAGAGGAGCGGGAATCGTCAGATGATGTCCCTTCAAACTTCAAAGGCCGTGCTGCGATGGATTACCCCAGTGGTCCTTCACACCAAAGACAGGCGGGGAAAAAAACTGACACCCTAATCAACAATACCCACGTACATAATAATACTTTATCGGAACCCTGGGATGAGGAAATAAAAGTACAAATAAACACATCAAAATAAGCATAAACGTGAACAGCAGAGAAAACACACAAAATAGCGTTACAACGCTCAGGTTGGAAAGAGAAATGAAACTCATTGAGAAAACAACTACAAAATAATGACAAGCTAACTAAGTAAAGAGTACAGACAAGTCTAAGAAGCTAACTACATAAAGTATACAGATAGGTGATGAGTAAATACAATAAAACACTATCCCTAAAAACGGGATGAAGAGGTAGGGGGCGGAAGACCAAACCCGCCATCCGTACACTGACCACAAGCGGCCGCAGGCCGCCCCACCGAAGCAAGGCAACACAACTTTCGTTGCCAGGCTTGAGGTCACGGGGTCGGAAGGGCCGCCTCCATAACGTCACACTTTGAAACCAGACTGTTGCCATCGCGGTTTGACAGATAGCTGAATAATGTTTTCCGTACTTTAAAGGCTCTTTTCTTCATGTGGTTGGCCAAGAATTGATTGACAACCTCCCCAAATGTTCAGGGACGATGTTTGCAACGTTTTGTACAAATATCAGCTCAACTTGAGCAAATGGTATTGTTTCACAGGCAAATGATCAACATCAAAGGCCTTTGAAGCTTGTTTTCTCAGAAAGGATAATAGGACAAGAGCCCCACCTAAGAATGGTTATTCCAAGAAAACGGCTGAGCGAAATTTAATCCGGTTAACGGCCTTTGATTCTTTAATGTCTGAACTGCAAAAATGATTCAGCGATTTTCTAAATTTTGCTTCGTTCTTTTTCTATGAAATGAAGAAAATAAACATCCTGAAAATCAAAAGGAAAATTGAAACATCAAACTTTGAGGGAGGATAACAGAAAAACAAAACCAAACATAAAAAGTCGCAGGATCGTTTTTTTGTAGCCAATATGTCAGGATTAAGATCCTAGTGTAATTATGATTTTATCACAAATAATTAGTGACTTATATCGACATTTATGGGGTGGATGCTTTGCGGTCAACTTTCGATTGTTTATTCAACAATTAAAATCACAGACACCCAAATACGGGACATATAAATTCTTTGGAGTATGTCGAGTACACACATATATGATATGTTATCCTAATGCAAATACATTTTGAGCTAGGATTGACTAAAGTGGGATTTAATAAGTTTGGTGTCTTACCTGTCCTTAAAATGCTACAACTTTGGTTCTTGGTTCATTTGGATGCAGCTATGTCACAAATGTATGAATTGAAATTGGAATAGCAGCTCTGTCTACAATAGTGTTGGAGATACATGTATTCAAGAATGAAATTTTGTGTATTCACCTAATTTGCATGAATTAAAATGCTAGAACTTTGGGTCATGGTTCATTGGATGTGGCTATGTCACAAACCAAAATTGAAGTTGGAATGGAACCTCTATCTATAATAGTTTTGGGGATATAAAACTTTAAAATTGTTCAAGTGCCCCAAATTAGCATAATTTAAAATTCTACAACTTTTGTTCACTGTCCATTTGATTGACAGTTGTCTCAAACCTACATGTGTAAGTTAGAACTTTGTGTCTATCTGTAACATTTTTGAAGATATAGAGCTTTTAAATCTTTAATTGCCCTTAATTTGCACAATTTTAAACATCATGACTATTCCAAACAAAATGCACAATTTCACTTGTAGGCAGTCTGTCACCATGGCAAGTTTGGTGGGTTTTGGAATAATAGTGTCCGAGAAAAACTCAAGACAAATTTGGGTCTGAGGGAGGGAGGAAGGGATGAAAGAAAGAAAAAAGAAAGGAAGGAAGAAAGAAAGAAAGAAAGAAAGAAAGAAAGAAAGAAAGAAAGAAAGAAAGACAGAAAGAAAGAAAGAAAGAGAGAAAGAGAGAAAAGGAGGGAGGGAGGGAGGGAGGGAGGGAAGAAAGAAAGAAAGAAAGAAAGAAAGAAAGAAAGAAAGAAAGAAAGAAAGAAAGAAAGAAAGAAAGAAAGAAAGAAAGAAAGAAAGAAAGAAAGAAAGAAAGAAAGAAAGAAAGAAAGAAACGTCTGGGTTCCCATCGAGACATTATAAATCTTCTTGATAATCACCTGAAGAAGACTTTGGAATCTCTGGAATCTTATTTTTCTCCCCATCAGTTTTATCTTTCCCGTCGTCCATGTTGGTTTCTGTTTTTTTCTGCTTTGGCATGGCAGCTGCATAAGCTACAGCTTTCATTTTCTCGTAAGCTTCTTTCTTTGTGGAGTCATGGCGGTGTATTCTCATGGGCATGATGGTGGCATAATGTTTCACTATGAGAGGTTCTATTCTGTATGCCTGTACAAACAGAGGAAATGCAATGTGCTCACATCTGATACCAAAAGTATATATTTGTTACATTTCATCTTAATAACTTTTAAACATTTGTTACTTAGATCATTTATTTCCCATAGGAAGTGTCATTCACAAAACAGAAGCAATTAAGTTATTATCATGAAACACTCCAGTCACATTACATGACCTTATGGCAGACCTACACATCTCTAAAAAAAAAAGCCCAACATTTTATGCATATGCTGTATTGGCATGAAATGCATAGAACTTTCACAATACATGTGTCACCATGCATTGGTGGAGCATTAAGCTGAAGCATGGTAATGATGGACTAAATGACATTCAACCCACTTACATCCATGCTACACTGCACTATGTGAGGAAGAATTCATTTAAGCAATGCATGTAAGGCATGTTGGGTTTTCAAACACGCACACACTATGGCTATAATTGCCACAGTAGCCTCCCACACGCTAAGTTGCAATGTTTGAATCTATCTCACTCAAAATTATCACTTTAACACAAAATGCTCTTGATTTCCAATAAATGTGATGAATTGACAATGTATGAATTCTTACCAACTATGCTAACAATAACCAGATATCATTGCAATAATCCTATAACACAGGGATCACTTGAAAGTGTTAAGTGTCTTGTGATGTGGTGTGTTGTGATGTCCCTCAGTATGTCCAAAGGTAACATCTACACCACTGGGTGTGTCCAGCAGTAAGACTAAATACTTGCACATGCTCACAGGAACTCTTCCCTGTGGTTTGGGTCACCAGGGTTTCTTAGTCAAAATTTTGCCTACAGCAGTGCAGCAACCAGTTTGCATTAGTCCCTGATGAGCTGATCAGGATTCAGACTTTTGCCTGGTTGTCTCTTCTCAGTAGAAATAAACAAAACAAGAGGACTGTGACAGTCCTGTGCTCAGCTGACATGTACATATACCCTTGCCCTTTTTGTAAGATTTGCCCTAAAAAGAACAAAGAAATTCATAAAAAATCAAAAAATCGATGAAGCATGTCCATCTGACCAAATCTGCTAGAGCCGCACCGAACATACATTGCCACCAAGTTGAAAGTCAATCTGACTGACACGTTTGGAGAACAAGTCAAAACTGTGAATTAGCATTAGACTGCCCATTCACTTGCATAGTAATCAGTAGGAAAGGTGCACTTACCGGTAACTACCCGAATTGAAAAAATCGTGAAAAATCAGGAATCCACAGCATTGGCTCCTAGTGAATCATTTTGTTTGACCCTTTCACAAAGATCATATCCACCAAGTTTCAGCTTAATCTGAGTGATGGTTCTGGACAAGAAGTCAAAAATAGCAATAACACACAAAAAATCATAAAAAAATAGAAATAAAAAATTGTAGCGCCACCTGGTGAACAAATTAAGAAACTAAGAGTCTCTAGGAGTATTCCTGTGTGATATCAAAGCAATCGGGTGAGCGGTTTCAGAGAAGATTTTTTATGATTTGCCCAAATCAAGAACAAAAAAAATCATGAAAAAATCCAAAAATCAATGGAGCGTGACCATTTCTACAAATCTGCTAGAGACCCACCCAAGGTACATTGCTACCAAGTTTGAGGTTAATCTGACTGAAAGTTCCACAGAACAAGTCAAAAATGTGAATTAGCATTAGGATGCCCATTGACATACATATCAATCAATAGGAAAAAATGTTAAAAATGAGGAATCCGCAGCGTTGCCTCCTAGTGAACAACTTTGTTTGATCCTCCCACAAGGAACAAATCCATCCAGCTTCAGCTTAATCTGAGTGACGGTTCTGGAGAAGTCGAAAACAGCATTAACACACAGAAAAATATGAAAAAATAGATAATAAAAATTGCAGCACCACCTGGTGAACAAATTCAGAACTACGAGTCCCTAGGAGTGTTCCTGTTTCATATCAAAGCAATTGGGTGAGCGGCTTCAGAGAAGAAGATTTTTGAAGCTTTACCCCCAAAAAAGAACAACAAAAAGGAAAAAAAATAATAAAAAATCCAAAAATCACTGCATGATCACTTGAACCAACTTGGTAGAGACCCATCCCAAGTACATTGCCATTAAGTTTGAAGTATATCTGGTTTCGGAGAAGTCGAAAATGTAATTGTGGACGGATGCATAGACGGATATCTCTATTATGTTACACTTATGTACTAACAATAATTGTGAAGTCAGTGTTTAATGTTATTGACTACAGTCACCTCTACACCCAAGTAATGAAATAGGAGGAGCAAACAATGAATGATGGTTTCTGACTGTAGACAGATTAGAGAAAATCTCTAGGTGGGAGGGACGAACGGATGGACAGAGGACGGACGACAGACCATCCTAAAAATCACATATTCATCACTTGAGAAAGTGAGAATGAGAGAAAAATATCAAGCCTTTTAAAGAAAAACATGGACTCACAATGGGGTCTGATGGATGATAGATGTTGTAGACTCGTGAACAAAGGCGTTTGTCTAGGATGTGGTCCTGCGTACGGTTGCTTTTGGGAAGCACTCCACGTAGTGCCAGGAACACTGCTAGTGGTGACCCCAGGCAGAAAAAGTTGTCAAGCTGTGACCAGAGATACATGTACATTGACATTTTTAATTTGTTTTTTTTTTTCAAAAATATATGTATGTACAGTATATACATGTATGGTTATATGCATGTGTGTGTGTACATGTATATATACACATCATAGATACAAATATACATAATACATATATATATATATATATATATATATATATATATATATATATATATATATATATTTATATATACTTGAAAGGACAAGAACAAAGCCTTTGTGCACCCACTTTTTCTTTCCATATAAACTGTCCATAGCGTACTGGGGCTTATAAGACATGCAAAGAGTTCATGAGTGTACAAACTGGGTACAAATACATGTACCATCAAAGGACCCCACTTTATGTTATCAATACAGTGCTTTTCCTGGGTACATGTATGTTATTCAGAGACAGGATAGCCATATTGAAGTTTCCTGAAATACAGACTCTCTACGTATAAATAAATTAACAGACATCTGTAAATATGACCCTCTGGTCACACTGTTACTCACTTTGAACCTGAGTGTGGGTGTCTTGAGATGCTGTTTTTTTGCCAGGCTCATCAGCTCAGCCTCCAGATCACTCACCCTACAACATGCAAACACATCACATATAAACACACCAGCACTTAATGATTCCAAACTAGTCCTATTTGTTTACCTAGATTTTAATGGAGATTGCATGTACTAACTTTTCCATAAAAGAAGCTTCCAGGCAAGTATTAAGATGTTCTGTAAGTGTTTCTTGCATTGCCTAGACATGGTCCAACTTTCACTTCTCACAAGTCACTCCAATTATGATAGGCAAGCACATACTGAACCATCAAGTGCAGTTACTGTCATACATTGACCAGAGCTCACTAAAAGCTAAGCTTTGCAGAGGTGCCAAGCTGCCTGGCATACGAAGTGGGAGCCCAAGCTTAGAAATGTTTTACAAAAAGTGGGAATCCTGTTATTTCATAATGGACAAATACAGACTTATAAAAAAAAAAAAAAAAAAAGGAGACAAATTCAGGTGAAGTGTGTCACTAGAAAAATGGGAGATCTCTCACCAAATGGGGAGACTTGTTGGTACCTTTGGCTTAGCTAAATGTACACCATACACAATTGCTCAGAGCTGCTCAGGTGCATTTCAAATGTGTTGAATTTTCAGGGGGTAAAGGGGTTTTTCATACTGGTGGTACCAGGCATTTTATTTACTGGAAGGCTCTTTATTCATTTTTTTTTAAACTTTGCACCAGCCATTATTTCTAATTTTTCTTATTTTCTGTACCTTGCACTAGGCAAAATCATTACTTGTCACAATGTGCTGGGACTCCCACCTCAACCCCCCACCCCTTTCCATTTTTAGTGCTATCCAGGCTGCAAGTAGGCCTGAAAGTCTATAAAGTATCAAACAAATAACAAAAGACTTAGCTATCATGTATTTTCCTGCTGGCAGACTGAATCTTGCGTATTTTTAAGGCCTGATAGGAACTTTACAACCTAAAATGCTTGGTCTGCTATGCAGGTAAGCATTCACCAGAGGGATACAGATGCACATACAAAGCTCTATGTGTGTTATGTTACCTTTGCCTGGCCTTCTCCAGCTGAGATATCAAGTCTCCAGCACCTTCTGTTAATGTTGACTGCTCTTCCTGAAAACAAACAGTAGGTACCATAAAGCTACATATTTTTGGAGACAAATGTTGCTCTGAAATGTTTTAGTATGCACTAACATAACATAACAAAGATTCTGTTGGCGGCATACTTGTATATCACATTCATGATTAATGTTAACTTGTAATTCAAAAATATTAATGCATAACAATTTTGTAACGTATTTTTGCCTGATGCTATTAAAAAGGAATGGACTGACAAACACAGTAGCTTTGCGAATCATATAACATCACATATACATTGTACATGTATTGCACATATAATTCATCTAGTTATAGCTGTGCTCAAAATTAAGATTTTCTTTCTTTTTTATAATCTTCATAACCAAAATGAGTAAAATTGAAAAATCAACTAGGGTCTTAAGGTTACATTTTAAGTAAAAATCCCTAGATTCTTCTCCTGCAAAGGGTACAAATTTACACATCAACTGCAAAATTTGCCAGCATTTGGCTGGTAGCGTGTGCTAATTTCTTGTCCTGTGTAGTTACATGTATGATGGCACTGATGAACGCAATTAGTAAGAGCCAAGTACAGAGCATATTAAAAGATATATGTAATCTACATGTAAGGGTGAAAGGATCAAAGAAATTGATGTGCTTTTTCATCAGACTTTTTTGCCGATTCATTTGTTTTATGTATTGACTAGCAAAACCTGGACCCTGAGATGTGTGAGACTGCAATATGTAGGCAGTCACAAAAGATTTAACGCCAACACCTTACCAAAAGATTTTATTGTATGACCACAAGCAAACTACCAACAACAACACAAAACACTTCCCAAAAAACAAATAAAAGAAGAAACAAACAAACAAACCAAGGGAAACAAAACATCTATCATTAGACCAAGGAACGGTATATTTGGTGCACAGGCATAGTGGTTTTTAATGATAGGTATTCAAAACCAGATCCCCAATGTGCACAGTTTGGCCACAAAATGGAGGAACATACATCCAAATCGGTACCCAGACTGAAAAAGATCTGGCCACCCACTATGACTGATGTACTCTGAAAAATTAGAACATAGTTATATCACATACTTCAGCAGTCTCTTGACAAAGGTTTCAACTCCATGGCCTCTGCCTCTGTCTCTTCTTTCAATTACATGTACACTGTATTGGTTTATGATGTCACTGTACAATGCAATCTCCCTATTAAGACCATCTTGGGACTAAAAAGTTATTTTTATTGCGGAGCAGTCCTATAGGGACAAAGATTAATAATAAACAAAAACAGGAGTCTAAATTGGTGGTCTCAATATAGCAATGGCCTCCTTGTGAAAGTAGTCTTTAATTGGAGATTGCACCTTTGGACTTTTTTTTTATTCTTGGTGTATTTATTAATTAGTATGGGTATAGTTTTCAAACTTGATACAAAAAAAAAAGAAATTGAAACAACGAATTTTAACATATTTTCAAATTTGACACAAAAAAGATATTCAAACAAATAATTTTAACATGCAACTTCTACATAAATACAAATTAATTGTGTTGTGAATCTATGAAAAGATCTACACATCTTTGCAGTCAATAAAAATAAATCACATGCAAATAGTGTGAAAATTAATGTCCATGCTTTGTCCAGAATCCTTAACCCTTTAACCTGAAACGAGCCAAAAACTGGTTGGTGGTCAAATGTCGTCTGCTTCATTATTTTAGACTAATTTCCACAGTAACGAAAAACAATTTGATTGAGAATTGTAAATAAGACCTATTAAGATAAAACGACCCAGGTCAACAGCTTTCCTTGGTGTGGGCTGAGTACTTCGTGCCTAACCCATGCCAAGGAAAGCTGTTGACTCAGTTTTAGAGGGAGAAAGGGTTAAGTCTGTGAATCTATTTAACATTTTTTGGTGACAGCAAATCTGCGTTCCAAGTAATGCATCGCCAAACAGTCCTTATGCTAGGAAATTTCTAGAGTCACTTACACACAAGCATTTTACAAGGTCCTGATATCCAGACCTTTGTTGCAAAATAAACATTCATTTTGTAAAAGCTAAAGTGAAATATATAACTTAGTGAGTTTTGTTCCTTTCTTGCAAAATTATTATTCAATGTGCAAAAGCTTTACAGAAACATCTAATAAACCCTTTTCCCACAGCAGAAGAAATGAAAATCTCTTATAAATAAAAGAAAACACAATACCCAGAAGTGGCATCTCGATGTACTAAACTTCTCTACCTTACAATGTTTATATTATGAGCCTATAGAATTAAAAGTGAGATATAGAGTACATGTACTACCATTGCATAACTATGAATTAGCCTTTTGACCTTCACGTTAATTATGTTCAGCTTTCACACTGCCTGCCTCCATAGCAGCCCCCTGGGTCATTATAGCCTCTGATAATGCAGTTTGCTGGGCACAATGTTAAAACTATAGCCTAATTCTGGCTATAGTATAGAGACAATCACATTGAGGACTGTTATAGATCATCATAGTATATGCACATGATGAGGTAGCTTTACACCATCCAGGCACTGACAGACCGCCTGCCTAAAACTATGATGATGTATCAACTTACAACTTTTCCCCATTACAAATTTACCAGCAAGTCTCTGATGTAGTGTTGTCTGTCTTCCTATTGTTATGAAAAGTTATGCGCAATAAGTCATTGACTTGGTCTCCAGTGTGGCCATATTCACAAAGAATTTGATCTGACCCTGACTTTGATCCTAAAATTAAATTGGTACACCTTTGACCCTGAACTACATGTACTTAATGCTTGGCCTAATATATGAATCAAAATTTCCAGGAATACAAATCTGTGTTCTTGGCTACAATACTGACTCTGTTTTCAACATTTTCACCTTATTAAATTTATCTTAGTTTAATGCAGCACTTTATCTTTTAAGTTAAATCAAAATCTGGATCAAATTAAGATTAAGCTATAATCCTGAAATGTTCATGATGTTTTATACATTAGCCATAAAAAAAATGGTCCAAGTGCCCAAGATTAAGGAATGTGGGATCAAAACAAGTTTATTTTCATTTTGATCCCAAATTCTTTATCAGATCAAAATTCTTTGTGAATATGGGCATAGGGAATTACGGACATGTCATCCAACCCTTGTACCAGTATATACATGTCTTCACACTTAAATCAAAGATTTATATTGATTTTTTTCTATCCTTCTTTTCCCATCCAGGAATGAAGTGTCGAATATTTAATGGTAAATACCAAATACCAAATAAAATGGCCACCTCTCCCTTAATCTGAATAGCACCTGCATGAAAATAAATGTACACACTGTCTTTTATGTGTAAATGTTGCAAGTTAACATTTCAACAACAGAAGCATAGTGCTCAGATACATTTCCTTGCTGTTCTCCTCATTTATTTCAAAGAGGGTGCTTAGCAACCTGTCAGAACACCCAAACAAGCAAGGCCTTTACCTCAATAACAAGGGGGGTGTGACCATAAATCAGAATGGCATACATCACCAAATCACAGGTTCTCAATAAAGAATGATCTAACTATTAACTCACAGTTTCTTTAGGATTGACAGTTTCACAATTACCAAGGTTGTCCTTTCATGAGAAAATAAGAGAATGAAAAAATATAGATAGCTTGACTGACTTGCACTTAAAAAAACAAACAAATAACTATCAATAAGTTATATGCAGAGGCAACTGTGCATGAGTCAAAATTTTCAACACACAAAGCATTAAGATATTTAGTAGTTCTGGTTTAGAGGCTAGTCCCTCACTACATCATTTAAAAAGCAAATTTTAATGGAATCATGGATTCCTAAATGAATGCTCCCCTTGCTGTGTTGTGCTGGCAACCACAGCCTCTCGGCAAGCGTTGTGAAGTGACGCAAAAAACAAGTGGCCTTGTAGAAGAAATGGCAAACTTCAACACTTGATACAGTGAAACCTCATTATAACGACACTCAGATATCTGACATATTCAATATAATGACACAAGTTTTCATGGGGAAAAAGTTCATTTTCTTTGTTATTTGATTCATTTGTCTGACATATTCAGTTATCTGACACTTTTTTAGGGAACAGATGGTGTCATTATAACAAGTTTTCACTCTACAATATTTATTGACAGTTTGTATGGCAAAATTCCGTCCTTAGCTTTACAGGCAAAAAATGCTACCTCCTTCTGTTTTCTGTTGAAAAAACTCCATATCCAAGAAGCCTGTTGTAGCCTGTAAGACTGTGTATACAGCCGAAGTCTGCTGCCAGCTTCAGAGGCAAGGAATGCCAGAGCTTTCAGTGCTCACAGAAAGGATCACCTTCAACTGCCCATGAATTTTTTTTCTTACCATATTTCATACTATATGAAAGTTTCCTTCTTCAGCTTATGTGATCCTGTGACCTTGAGAATTATATCAAAATCAGACTACCAAGTATCCCAAATGCAGTTTCCCATCATAATGTTACCTAATGGTCAAAATGGCTATTGTGCAGGTGATCTAGCAGACAGTGTGATGTTAAAGGCAAACTATCATGCAGAATTATTGAATGTATGTATAACAATGTAGCAAACAAGATTAAAATCTGTTATACATTGATTTGAACAAGTTATAATCATAACATCAAACAATACAAACACAGGTAATGATGTCTGCTCATGTGCATTCTTTGTACCTTTAACCCATCTTGTTGTGTTGCTCGCAAATGAACTTTCAACAAATATATTTGCCTGCTCAGCAGTTCTTACTCAAGAGTATGGGGTCAATGAGACAAGCAATGGGATGGGGAGGTACATAATTCATATGAATCCCACAGGACAGCCTCTGTAAAGACCTGTAGCGTGGGTTTGTAGGTACTTCACCTGACCAAAAACAAGGAAATTTGCTGACCTTGCCCATTATTTCCAGTACATCTACTGCACTCCTAATCTATTCTTGTTCAAAATTACTGCGAAAATCATGCAACGCCACTGAAGCAGCTGACAGTAACATCTGGGGGCTTTTCATCAGTTTCAAGCTAAAGCACTGTTATAGTGCTAGTGTTTTCAATGCAACAGGATTTCTTGGTATGCAATCATCCTCCCACTCACATCTACCTCTGTGTACCACTGAGCAGGCAATGGCACCAGCCTCTAAGGTCACTCCACCACATGGATTTAACCCTCTACTGCTCCAATCACAACAAAGTACCCAGATGTAAATTGTTATCTGTTTTGATGCTTCACTTTAATTTATGTTATTAGAAAAACTTTTTTTCAGTAAGTTTTGAGAATAGTCGAGAAGATCTATCATGATGGCGCACCAATGGTCAACAGCTTTCCTTGACTCAGGGTGGGCACATTACGCCCAACCTGTGCCCAATATAGCTATTGACCCAGTCTTATTCTGACCAGGAAAGGTTAAGAACTGACAATTGTGAGTTCTATAATTTTCTGGGTCATACACAAGTCACTGATAAAGATCAAAGGCTGAATATATTGCAGCATTATAATATAATCAGAAAACTATTACATGGTTAGAAATAAACCGGAACTGTTAAGTAAACAGTAAAAAATTATGATTTATGTGGTGCAAAGTAAAAATTAAATGGCAACATTAACTTATAAAATAATATAATAAACAAACCAGGAGGTTCTCAGCAAAGTAGTGTATATCTAACATATAGCACTCAGTCTGTAATCACATTATGGAAATGCAATGGATACATAACATCTGAACTAGGTATATGCTGTGGCAAACTGAGTGTAATTTATATCAGTATGACTCTGAATACTGTACAGGATATATAATACATCAAAATACCAAGGAACAATATGGGAGTGTGGGGGGGGGGGGGGGTAGTTACTGAGGTACACTGAAATCTAGGCATTTCTGGATCTTTTTAGAAGATGAAAGTAAACTTAAAACACACAGACATTCTTCTGATGCAACAAGAACAACAAAACATATCCACTAATAACTTCTCAAAAAAAAACAACAAACAAACAAAACAAAAGAAAACAAAAACAAGAGGCCCATGGGCCTATGGGCCAATTGCTCTGCTGACCACCATCAGCAAAAAATCATTTTCTGAACTGTACTCAATCTATGAACTTGAAAAATTAATCAAAGTTAGCCATATTATGCAATATCAAACTTCCACATGATACACATTTGGCATCATTTGCCTTATTCTTTATCAAGATGTTGAATTAAATGTCCTTTTTTAAGACCTTAAAGACATCTAAAAAGGTCAAGGTCACAATCATTGGGTCATGGTGACCCCAAAAGTAGGTCACCAAGTACAGTTTTATATACAATGTATACTCAAGTGCAACTTTGATCTGGAGGCTTAATTCTCTCTACCATTGATGTCCAGATTACACCCTACCATCACAAAATCATCTCTTCCAACTTAAACAGGTCTGGTGACCTTACAAAAATAGGTCAAGGTCACTTACCTTCTATATCACATCTAGATATCCTATAAATTTGACATGTCTAATTCAATTATTTGTTGAGATATGGAATTTTCTATCTTTCATGACATTTTAACTCATAGTTTCCATCAGATTATAGGTGGCCCTACTACTTTCAAAAGAAACCAAGATTTTGACCTCTTCTACAATCACACTAAGTTTCATGAGGATCCATCAAAAATTAAGGATGCTGGACTGGTCACAAAATTTTCACATTTTGACCCCTATATTACATAATACTATAGGTGGCACTACCACCACTGACGTCGACATAGATTATCATACACTTGATAAACCTAAAAGTTATATGGGCCTCACTCAGAGACTGGGTGATGCACAGCATTCACAATATTACCTTTTTTCTCCAAATGGCTATTTTAGACCTTGACCTTGACCTTCAACTGTGATTAAAAAATTGTTATGTTCAAAATGTGTGCCCCGTATACAGCTTTCCATACATTGTCTGTTTGTTTAATTCGGGTGATAACTTTTTGAGTTATTGAAGAAAAACACTAAACTCAAACAAGAACTAAAACCCATAATTATTGGGTCACAGTGACCCAAATAGATCACCAAGTACAGTTTCAGGTACAATGTAATCAAGCAAGATTTTGATCTGAAGGCTTAATTCTCTTTGCCATTGATGTCCCAGCTACAACCTGCCATTACAAAATCACCTCTTTCAACTTTACAGGCCTGGTGCCATTAGAAAAAATAGGTCAAGGTCACTGATATTACATAGCAAGCCAGCACTGAATATGGTCTATATATCCTATACGTTTGGCAAGTCTAATCCAACTACTTTTTAAGATATGGAATTTTATATCTTAAAACACATTTTGGTCATAATTTCTGTCAATTATAGGTGGCGCTACTAGTATCAGGCAATTTAGACTTTGACCTCCTCCACAACCCCATTCAATTTCATGAAGACCTATCAAGCATTAAGGATGTTAGTGCGGTCACAAGATTTTCACAATTTTGACCCATGTATTACATAATAATGCAGGTGGTGCCACCAATATCCAACTGGACCTAGATTTTTATACACTTGATGAGTCCTCAAAATTATATTGGGTTATCTTAAAAACTGTGGACTTTATCACGCTCACAAGCAAAATGTTTATGGATGGACGGCTGGACAGATGGAAGGATGGATAGACAGACATGAGTGATTGCATAAGCTCTGTAACCTTTGGTCAGCAGAGCTAAGAAAGAGAACAAAAAACAAGTGGGCTGTGTGAACAGCCCGTCCTCAGCTGACCTTGACATTTAACCCATTACAAGTACCACTCTGATCTCGGACACAAGGATTTTGGAGAGAAGGTAAAAAATGTTACTTTCAATCACAATCCCTATTGACTTGCATGAATACATGAATTACCAACAGGTATCGAAATTGAAAAAATCCTTAAAAATCAGGGATCCAGTGATCCAGAGTATCATCACCCCGTGAACAATTCTGTTTAACAATCCCACAACTTATATTTCCAACAAATTTCAGAATAATCTGAGAGACAATTTTTGGGAAGTTGAAACAGCAAAACCAAAAAAAAAAATGTAACAAAATAGAAAAAAATCGCAGCACCCACACGTTTGAACAAATTAAGGTCTGGGGGTGCCAAAAAGTGTCCCTACGCAAATTCAAAGCAATTGGGACTAATACAGGACATTGTCCTTTTCCCAACTGCTACATATTATTTGATGAACAAAATTATTGTTGGCCATAATAACATAACATTTAAACCAAAGCAACTGGCTGAGCAGTGTCAGAGGATTTTTAAGATTTCGCCAAAAAGAGTGTTTTGTACTTCCACATCTGGTAACAAACAGGTTTGTGGCTAAAATCTCCTGTTTTAATGTGGTGCCTAAACAAATATGTCAATACGGTTTACCAATATGTTGACAGAGTCAACAGAACACATAGCCTTCCTGATATTTAATTTTTGTAACAACAGATATACATATACACAACTTTTGCTAGCTGGAATCTTTGTGTATTTGGCAGAATACCATAATAGCGAACATTTCATTGGATAGGGCTATGGATTTCCATCAGCTTTCTTGTTAACTAAATAGGAATGTACATGATCCTTCTTAGTCCAGACAGAGAGAGTGACCTTAAACAGAAAGAGTGATATTGGCTGGTGTGTACTTACGATGACGTTGGACACATATTGGTCATACAACTGTATGGGGTTCCAGCCAGTGACGATGTCATAGGTGATCACACAGCCTGCAATACAACCATATACAGACAATCTATCAAAGATATGTAACAGGTAAAATGCTTTCAACACACCATTTTTGCTACTTTTTGTATTATTTGTATAACTAAGAATGAGTTATAACTTGCTGAAATTAAATATAATCTGCTGAAAAAGATTGCATTTGGAGGTAAAACAGTGGTTGGCACCTTGATAGCAGGTCTGTATTCAGATATTGAGTATTAGGCCATTACCTCTGCCCAATAAAACCACCAAGGAGCCAAGGTTGACTATTCACCTGTGCTGCCAATATCCTTTTTTATCCCCATCTAAACCTATCAGAACCAATATGAGAAATCTAGTGTGACAAAGATTGTGTGTGTGTGCATGTCTGTGTTAGGGGCATCATCGTCTTCATTATTGTCATCATCATCATCTCACATTTTTCCTATGTTTCACAGTTTGGGGGCTAAAACACACCAAACACCAATACCTTTGTGATGTGTGATGTATCAGTGAGGTGTCAAATTTTCAAGCATAAATACTAATAACTCCAGAACAAATTAAAATTAAGAAAGAAAAAATGTGACATGCTTCTTGAGAGAAACAACTAAGCTTGTCTCCCCCCCCCCCCAAATAAAGATCAGTTCCCTGAACTGTAAAAGTTAAAAATAAAATAGTAGAATCAACATGATGATTTATTGTACATGTACTTGTTCTGTCAACACAGGATCAAGAACACTAATATCTATATGAAACTGTCACAGCATGCGTCTCAGGTTTGCTAGCTTTCAGAAAACCTACAATTTACAGCATATTTACAGTAGCCCGATAGTTTTATAGGACAATTATGACTCACTGAAACCTGTCCGTTACCCTTCACAACAACTTATATTGGCAATCACATAGCCTGCAATACACACAGCCAATCATTGTTCATGTTGCACAGCGACAGCTTTACTTTGTCCTACATGGAATGAACAGTGACATTTCACATACTTTTGCATTTCATCTCCTGAAATGCTGCCCAGCATTTATGTACATGTACTCAAAATATAAACATTTCTCTTGTTGTTTTCTACTGACTCGATTTCGTCATAATCATAAGTTTTACAAACTACCAGTCCAACACCCCCAACACCCCCAAAAATAAAATCAATAATAACAATGACATGTACGGAGGCAATTTATCTGTTCCAATGTTGAAGTATTATGACTATGCCAGTCTACTTCTTTGGTGTAATTAACGCAGACATCTCCAGACTGGATGTGATGTGCAAATGGTATGCTCCTTATCTTGTCTTGCAAGTGCCTGCTCATCAACAGTCTCAGAGTAACTTTAGCCATACCTCATCACATGCCAAAAACATAATAGAAACCAGCTTTTGATTTTGCAAGGCAAATTCAAATGTCTCCCAGTGGAACATTTTGTCTCTGTGAGTCTGATGGAGATAATGGAAATCATTGCACAGAAACCAAATCCACATCAGTGAACCTGTGATCTTGAGAATTAGGTCAAGGTGACCCAGATACGATCCCAACCTAGGTCTCCCCAAGATACACATTCCTACCAAGTTCATTAAGTTGTCAAGATCATTACCAATGTCTGCAGATTGATGTAAAAAGTTTGACAAATTTATAGCTTGGACACACACATACCTGCACACACACTGCAACCTGTTGCCTGCATAAGCAAGGAAGTGGTTAACCTGCTTCAAATCATTTTCATACAAGTGTTCACATGAGGAAGACATTCCACGAAGTATTGACATAACACGCACAATGAACAACAGATGATGCAACCTGAGATAAAGACTCAGGAATCTTCATCCAATATGATGCAAGGGAGTATTCTGCAATATCAGACCACAGTCATTTGATACAGAACACCACAATGAGCCATCACTTACCTAACGAATGAGCAACAATGGACACCTTGCCTCCCGTGGCCTCGAAGTAGGGATGTCTGGCACAAAACATGCTGTACAACCTATTAAGTTCTGTCTGCAAGCCTTGCGTGATCTGAAACATACAGAGGCAGTTTACGAGGCTTGCTTGATACATTTAAAGACATGCTGACTAATGGTTGCAAGGACAAGACTGGGCCACTGGCTGGTACATGTACATGTCATTGAATGTCTCCAATTATAGCTTTAATTCTTTCAGTGCAAACTGTGAATGAAGTTGAACTCCTCAGAATGAACTGCTCTGAATTATAATATGGGAGCTACATTCTTGTTCCTTGTAAAAAAAAAAGATATTTCATTCAACTATCAGCATGCCTGTGGTTACAAAGAATAAAATAGTCCCAGTCAACAGGTTTCTTGCGAGCTTCAAGTGCAATGCGCCCAAATTGGAAGCCCAGCAAAGCTGTTGACTCAGCCCAAAATGTGGCACTGAAAGAGTTAAGGAGCTGTGGCAGCTTATCCCTGCCAATACTTATACACACTGTCACATGCCCTGGTCCAGGTTGGGACGCAATGATTCTGGGCAGGATACTGCGAGCCGCAAAGTGGTGAATGGTTTCCTTGCGCAGAATCATCGAGTCCCAACCAGAAACACACGCAAATAGTGGTTTGTATTTATCTCATGATGTTTATATGGAATATTCTGTTTAATTAGACAACAAACAATAGTTTTTAAGCAAAATAAGAGGCAAGAAATACTTAGGAAAGCATAACCACCTAACACTACCATGCATGGGTAAATCCGTCTTTTTTTCTAGAAAAGTAATGCCGTCCAATTTCAAATGGCGTAGCAAGTTGACAACTGGCCAAACAGTTGGCAGTGCATGGCGAGGAATAAGAAACAGTGGCAATTGAAAATACATAGAATGATGACTTTATTTGCAAACCAAAGAGCGGCATGAAAGAGGAAGTGGCAATTCACTTCAAAGTACTTAACCCTTAGAGCGCTGATTTAAGATTGAGTCAACAGTTTTCCTTGGGACACTTTCCGTGCAATGCTTGGAAAGTGCCCCGAAGAAAGTTGTTGACTAAAACTACTTTTTGCTTTAGACTAGGCTGGCTGGTATTTGAATGAAAGGTATCTTCATGAGGTATTTGAATCTTTTAACCGTTATATATTTAACGGTAATGAGAAAATTACTATAACCGCGATTAGCACCTTAAGGGTTAAAACAGCAACAGGTCGCACCAGGTAGTCCAAGAACAAGGTGACAGCCAAGTTAGTACTGGCGCCCGTTACCAAATATGGCACATGTACTGTACTAAGTGATACAGAACAGCAGACATGATGGCCATGCCACATGCCTTTGTTACCCTCCCACGGCCTCCATTATGTGCTGATTACTTTCACCTTGAATTAATGCTGTGTTTATGACTATGTCAACAGTTTTCCTTGGTGTGGGTCAGATGCTAACCCATGCCAAGGAAAGCTGTTGACCCAGGCAGTGTTATCTTCATAGGTTTGATCTACAATTCTCCTTCAAGTCATTTTTCCTGACTTTTGACACTAGCCAAAACAATGAATCAGACAAAATTGACCACCAGCAAGTTTTGGTTCTGGGTTGCTTTAAACTGGGGAGTAACGTAAAATTGCTGACACAGATCTGTTTAGGTGGTAATGCATATCCCATTCTTCCGTGAAGACTTATTTCTGGTGAGGAGACAAAGTGCACATGCCAAGTGGACAGATTGATTGATTGATTTTTACCGATTTCAGACCGATAAGCAGCCCACCCCTTCCTTAATCCCTATAAAACCAGATGTTTCATATTTCAGATTTTACACAGAACAAACTAATCAGCAAAAGAAGACATAAAAGCTATCATAGATGTGCCTGTGCATGAAAATTCTGCTTTATAAGCTATGCTTACCTCTGCTCTGTATAAGGGACTCGTATAATACAAAATATCCATGGCACTGCTGTTGAGAATTGTCCTCAGACCCTTCACTTTGTTTGGTGTGATAGATTCCACAGTGTCTAAAATAAAAGAGCAACGTATTTATTGTCTACCTTCATGTCTTCCATACCTGATGGACGAGGATTTCACAGGCCGTTAATGCCAATTAAGTTTTGTGATGTCTGGGGCAGAAAGCAATTCATGTCACAACAGCAATCACACACTATGAACCAAAGGACCACATGCAGTAACATAAGATGCACAGAGCAGACCACTACTGTGTATTTTGTTTCAAAGTTGGGGAATGGCTCAGATAACGGATCCTCAGGCACTTGATGATCCTTTACTAGAGAAAGAAAATATTGAAATCTGTGAATAGTTTGGAAAATGTATGAGTGACTTCTTTTTCCAGTTACTTTCATGCTTTTGAGAAGCCACACAAAACATATTGAAACCTACCCCAGCATTATCCTGACAACTATATGATAACGCTAATGTTGCCATGCCAATTGTGGACATCACTATACATATAGGCCATGCTGGTTTGATCATGTTTTTAAAAAAATTCTTTATTTATGAATTAATAATTTTTTCACATCATAACACTGACAAAAACATCAGGATAAGCGTAAAACATTCTGTGACTAAATTTCAAATATTTGGGACATACTAAACATATACTATTACTGGTACAAGCATCTCAGTTCAGCATGCTGGCACTTGAATGAAAGGTCTTTTTACAAGGAACACAAATCTGTGATTCTAATGATAATTCAGACTAGTTTGACTGAAGAAGATTGACTTTAGACATGATTGGTACTGAAAGAGTTAATGGGTGGTCTTGAAAGGGAAATAATACTGTAGCCATGAGCATTTCAATCTGAATTTTTCATTCTGAAACTTTTACTTTATCAGTAAATAAATGTTTCCTACCCAGTATTTTTCTTTTGTTTCAAAATTGTAATAAATTTAATAAAGTATCAAAATACTGTGAATTCATTTAATTTGCTCTGTTCTTATTTTTGCAAAACTGTGAAATTAAGAATACAGTGAAAAAAGTTTTCAACATGGCATTGATTGGAAGTAAAACTAAAATAGTAAAGTTAAAGTCTTAGGAAAAGGCCCAAAATGCAAAAATGTGAAAACAAAACGCTCTTGAAAATAATGTGTTCACAGTAGTTTTGATCAGTATTTCATTAAGCTTATTGACACATGTGCTAGGTAGATACTTGCAGGTTATACTGCCTGTGAGTCTCACATATAGTGCAAAATGCATTGACTTATAAGGTTATGTTCCACAGCTCAAGGTATTTTTTCATCATAAGGCTTAATGTATATATTTAAGCAGCATGCAAGGACACTGTGAATAAAGATGATTTTTTACACTGAAATCCATGTATTAGGGTAAGCAAATTACAAAAATGTATACCAAAAAATTCACAATGTTTTAAAGGTTTAAAAATGTCCAGACATTTTGCTGATTCATGTCAAAACTGTAATAATACACATACATAAAAAGTGTTATAATTGCAACAGGACATTCACTCATTGATCGAGTGACATTTGATGGGAAATCCCACACTGACTGGAACGCATTGTTTCCTTGTTGACACACTGCCATGTGTGAAGGAGGTAAACGGGCTTTCCTTTCTGGTGTACAAACTGAACTGGCATTTTTATGCCCACTGTAAAAAGGCTTTGGGGGTACACTGTTTTCAGCTTGTTCAACTGTCCGTCTGACAGTGAGGCTGTCTATCTGTAATAGAATCGTTGTGAGGAAAATATCTCATTATTCACAAGCCACATCAAACTCAAATTTCCCTCAGTACTCAGTGGAGATTATGCACCAAGAAGTGCACATTCACTGAATTTTTGACTTGCATACTGGGATTAATAAATTGTAGTACGCAAAAGGGGTGGCTATATGAATGTTATGTTGTAATACAATTGAGAAGCACAAAGAAACATTGCTGTAATAGCATGGTAACACCAGGATAATATTTAAAAGTAAGACTTGAGAGGACACTATGCGTGTTACAAATATTGTGTTTTAAAAATGGCACTTGTTTTCAACACTTTGCTTTAATACAAGAAAACCTGTTGTGCATGAGCAGCCTGGTGCAAGCAGGGATGTCTAGTCTGCATGCCTGGTGCAAGCAGGGATGTCTAGTCTGCATGCCTGGTGCAAGCAGGGATGTCTAGTCTGCATGCCTGGTGCAAGCTGCGAAGCTATGTTTATATGCATGCACCTTACAAAGACATCAAAACACTGAATGAAAGTTAGTAATGTGTACTTGATTTTTGAAATTGTTGACATTCAGCAGCTTTAAAGCTAATTTTTACAAAAATATCAAAAGTTTGAGTTAGATATTTAGTAATTTTGCTGATGATGACACTATTATGCAAAATAAAGACCTAATAGATAAAATTAAATGTATTCAAGATAAAACTCATGTGTGCAAGTCATTCCAAGAGACAAAATGCCTATAAAATGGAAATAACTGGTATTTTGATACTAAGCAGGGTACAGTATTCCATAACCGCCTCTGATGAGGTTCTTTTGAATCCAAACCGGTCAGGATCTTTCCACAGTTTTAGTCTCTACGCCATAGGTTTTGTTGGGTCTTTCACTGATAATAATAATAAACTTTATATCAGGGATTAAACGAAGTTTGTTTTTTGTTTTTTTTGTTTTTGTGTGGATAGAATAAAGAAAGATATTCTTGTCATTAACTAAATGATCCCATGAAGTTTGGTGCATTCCTATACATGCAGCTCCAAGGGGCTCTTATTTTCACTTGTTTCGCTGATGGCACAAAACTGTGAAAATAAAAACACAGTGAAAGAGTATTTTAACATTGTTTGAATAGGAATTATATCCAAAACAGTGAAATGAAACCTTCAGTGTAATGTCAAAAATACAAAAACCATGAAAATTTATACATGCGAAAATAAAGCAATTTACAGCATCATTCCTTACATTTTTGCAGTTCATGCACATATATATGTCTTCTCTCATCTGTATTCAAAATACTCACTTTTTTTAAAAACTGAGTAACAAAACTAACATGATTTATATGAAAATAATGTATACACACATGAATGCCAAAGTACATATGTTGACCCAAAATATTAATCCCTCTGTTGATATTCTTGCTGACACACAGTTGTGAAGCGCTTAATGTATTTTACCAGGCAATGCTACAAGGTATAAGAAAAGAGACAGAGCTGAAAAAATAGTGTAACTTTTTGGTCATTATCCATGAATGTATTTGTTTGGAATGTAGAATTGTATACATGTACCCCATCTTTGCAATAAGTAACATTAGAGGTCTTTATTATGTTCTCTATATACACTTCTCTGTCCCCTCTGAGCTTACATTAAGATGTTTATTGCTGTAACAGTAGTCAAGCAACAACATATGTAACTGAGCATGCATTTATCAAAAACGAAGTAAAATCTACACACACCCTTTAGTTTTACTTCATTTCAGTCTGGCTAGGTAGCTGTTGGTCAAGAAAATTGCATGTTCATCCACTTACTAATTATTAATTTTTATTATAAAAGGCCACAAACTGCACACAAGATTAGATGGTTGTATGTAATACTTCAGCTAGGCGACAGGTGCCAAAGGTTGCAGGTTCGAGTCCCGCTCGTTCCCAACAAAAAATATATATTTTCGGCATTTCCTTAATGCTGGTGGATTTAAGTCCCCGATTCTGGAAATAAATGCCGACTCAGTAAATATGCTGCAGAACCGTGTTGATATGGCACTCGCACATAACTACATCCATTGAACCATTCTTTTTTTAAGAATGGGGATTTGGTCGAGTGGATATGTGCGTTTCCCATTTCAGCTAGGCGACAGGTGCCAAAGGTTGCAGGTTCGAGTCCCGCTCGTTCCCAACAAAAAATATACATAAATGCACATACAACTTTAGTCACATAAGTATTTTTTCCTAAAAACTGTAATATAGTACTTTGCAATTTCCAACTTGGCACTAATTTATTCAAAAGGGTGGCCATGCACCTGGACATTATTTCTTGACCTGATTACTTTTTTGTAACCTTGACCTTATTTTCAAGGTCACAGAATCCACGTATGTGCAAAGCAAGGGTATTCAGTGTGCAGGTGATGACTGTTCTACTTATTTCGTTTTTGTTTTTGTACTTGCATGCTGGCAGCCCCTTTACTTTCCATACATCATGCCAAGCATTATTTCAAAATTTTCTTCTTTTCCATTCCCTGTACTGGGACAAAATTATTACATGTACCAGTGTACTGGGACCCATTCCCCTTTACCCCCCTTCTGTAGGATTAGTTTGTTCACACCATAGTGTGCAGAACATTGATTTTCGTGAATGTTACACAGAAGCAGCAGTACTGCTGGTTGATTGAAGTGCATACTGATATTTCAGATTGCCACATTCTCCTGCAGGCGTGTTGGTCTGTGAGGTGACCTCCATATTCAGTGATACTGTCTGAGCTGAGATGCTTGTAACAGTAATAGTATACATTTAGTCTGTCCTAAATATTTAAATTGTACAAACAAAACTTAAAACTCGCACAGCACTGGTTGCATAGTGTTTGAATACATCAAATAAAAACATTGATAGCATGCCCCTTGGAGCTACATGTATAGGAATGCACCAAACTTCATCGGATCATTTAGTTAATGACAAGAATATCTTTCTTCATTCTATCCACAAAAAATTTTGTTTAATCCCTTATATAAAGTTTATTATTATAATCAGTGAAAGACCCAACAAAGCCTATGGCGTAGAGACTAAAACTGTGGAAACAGCCTAACTGGTTTGGATTCAAAAGCACCTCATCAGAGGCGGTTAGGGAAAACTGGATGCTGCTTAGTAGGCATTTTGTCTCTTGGAATGACTTGCATACATGAGTTTTATCTTGAAGACTTTTAATTTTATCTGTTAAGTATTTATTTTGCATAATAATGTCATCATCAGCAAAATTACTAAATATCTAACTCAATCTTTTGATATTTTTGTAAAAATTAGCTCTTAAACTGCTCAATGTCAACAATTTCAAAATCAAGTACACACTACTAACTTTCATTTGGTGTTTTGATGTCTTTGAAAGATGCATGCATATAAACATCGCTTCGCAGCTTGCACCAGGCATGCAGACTAGACATCCCTGCTTGCACCAGGCATGCAGACTAGACATCCCTGCTTGCACCAGGCTGCTCATGCACAACAGGTTTTCTTATATTAAAGCAAAGTGTTGAAAACAAGTGCCATTTTTAAAACACAATATTTGTAACACGCATAGTGTCTTCTCAAGTCTTACTTTTAAATATTATCCTGGTGTTACCATGCTATTACAGCCATGTTTCTTTGTGTTTTTCAATTGTATTACAACATAACATTCATATAGCCACCCCTTTTGCGTACTACAATTTATTAATCCCAGTATGCAAGTCAAAAATTCAGTGAATGTGCACTTCTTGGTGCATAATCTCCATTGAGTACTGAGGGAAATTTGAGTTTGATGTGGCATGTCAATAATGAGATATTTCCCTCACAAGGATTCTCTTACAGATAGACAGCCAAACTATCAGATGGACAGTTAAACAAGCTAAAAACAGTGTACCCCCAAAGTCTGTTTGCGGTGGGCATAAAAACGCCATTGTAGTTTGTACGCCAGAGAAAGAACCCTTTGCCTCCTTCAGTGTGTCAACAAGGAAACAATGCGTGCCAGTCAGTGAGGGATTTCCCATCAAGTGTCGCTCAATCAATGAGTGAATGTCCTGTTGCAATTATAACACTTTTTATATATATTTTTGACATGAATCAGCAAAATGTCTGGACATTTTTTAACCTTAAAAGCATTGTGAATTTTGTGGAATACATTTCTGTAATTTGCTTACCCTAAAACATGGATTTCAGTGTGAAAAATCATCCTTATTCACAGTGTCCTTGCATGCTGCTTAAATATATACATTAAGCCTTATGATGAAAAAATACCTTGAGCTGTGGAACATAACCTTATAAGTCAATGCATTTTGCACTATATGTGAGACTCACAGGCAGTATAACCTGCAAGTATCTACCTAGCCCATGTGTCAATAAGCTTAATGAAATACTGATCAAAACTACTGTGAACACATTATTTTCAAGAGCGTTTTGTTTTCACATTTTTGCATTTTGGGCCTTTCAATAAGACTTTAAATTCACTACGTATTTCAGCTTTACTTCCAATCAATGCTATGTTGAAAACTTTTTTCACTGTATTCTTAATTTCACAGTTTTGCAAAAGTAAGAACACAGCAAATTAAATGAATTCACAGTATTTTGATACTTTATTAAATTTATTACAATTTTGAAATAAAAGAAAAATACTGGTGAACAAGTGGTCTTGCATTAAACATGGTCATAAAATGCAGGTAAATTTATTAGAGAAACCGACTCTAGTGTCATGAAAGAGCAGTGTTAAAAAGATACAGAACTTTATATTAAGCCTGCATTAAACTTGACAGTCACCAAATGCATCAACCTTTTGCAACCCTTTTCCACCTATCTGAGTGAAAAGCAAACCTTTCCAAACCATTTCAAAACCTTTTCCTCTTATTGCATTAAAACCCTTTTTAACCTTTCTATAATGGTTCACAACCATTTCACACACTTTCTCAACCTTACTGATGAAATTGTTGAAATGGTTTAAAATAGTTTGCAACCGTTTCAACCATTTGAAACCATTTGTCAACCTTTTACAACCTTTGCAAACCCCAGTATAACACTTTGCAACACAAAAAATGCATTTGCTGTTAAGTTTTAGATGGGCTGAACTGTATATGGTCTTCAGAGCAGGTACCACTATTATACTGTGTTAGCAAGGTTAAATGCGCACAAGGTGACCATCAAAGACATTCTAGTCTATCTTGTTTACAATTCATTTAAACTCTGCAAACATTTCTGTTGTAGCTTTTTACAACACCTGCCAGCAGTGAAACATGCCTGTGGGTCAAAGCAGCTGGAGATGACAGGATTTACACACAGAGAACATGTATTCCCCAGCCTTGTGGATCTGGACTACAGCTACCATGACACTAAGTTATTGAAACCCAAAATGGAAATTTTGTTATAATGCAAGGACAGATCAATCAAATCTGGCACAATACTTACATATTCTCAAAATCAAATAACCAAGTGACCTAATGACCTAATGACAAGAGATCCTTCACACTAATACACACACACACAAACACACACACATACATATTATGTGACAGAATTCATGTATTCTATTTTACAGCTACATATCACATACTTTGCCACTTATATGGACACAATTATGTACATGTACATACAAACACAGAAAGTGAATGTAAAATGTACATTGAAATAGTCACTGATAAATTTATCATCAGACATAATTGCATCATTGCAAAGTTTAAGCATGTTACTAAGTATTTCATAGGAACACACAACCTCAGTCATTTTTGACCTTCATAAACATAATGCTAATGTTTCCGCATACAAATTCGCTTTTTTGTTTTGTTTTGTTTTTCAATTTATAATTACCAGGAATGGTCCAATGTCCTGAATGTCATTTGTTTCCTTTTTGGCTAGTCAACAGTTTTCTATGGTGTACTCTGGCTACATTGTGCCAACAGCACACCAAAGAAAACTGCTGACCCATTCCCAAAGGGTTAAAATCATTGGAACAGGCCAATTGTTATACTTGGAAGTCAAATGTGACCTTTCCTTCTGCCTTTTTTCACCCTCTCACAGAACATGGCACAAGAAAAATTTCACAAATGGAACTAGAAATGAGTTTTTCATGCAAAAAAAGATTATGCATCCCCCGAAGAGGTGACTCTCACCAGGTGCCATCCATCTAAGAGGGCCACCATTCTTCTGCAGAAAGTTTGCCCTTGACCTTTGACCTAAAAGTCCTCTCTTAGTAAATTTAAGGGAAGTCTCCCTGGATAAATAATAACCAAGTTTGATGGACTTCAATCATACTCATTTGAAGATGTGGCAAGGAAACCATTTTATTTTGCAAGGCATTCTGACCTTGACCTATGACCTGAAGGTCATCCACAATCATATGAAAAAAAATCCCCAAATCTATGGAGTATCTGCACCAAAAGTTTCGAGTGAATCTGGCTTACGCTTTTGAAGAAGTCAAAATGTGAACTTCAATTGCAGACCCCATTGACTTACATGGTAATGATTACGAATCCAAAAATTCACCTACCCACCCACCCACCCCAAAAAAATCCAGAAATCATTGGAGCATGACCATTTGAACACAGTTGGTGGATACGTATCCGATGCACATCCCCACCAAGTTTGAAGTGAATCTGGCAAATTGTCTCGGAAAAGAAGTTGAAAATGTGAATTAGCATTGCAATCCCCATTGACATTAAATACGCGAGGGAAATATGTGGAAATAGTTAATTTTGTTGAGACACGACCAGAAAACGGCTTTGCCATTTTGTTCTGTTGTGAACCATGGTTTCCTCCATCTCATCATCATCATCATCTTTTTTTTTTTTTTTTGTCTCTTCCTAGGCCACCTGTGTCACACAGGACCGCGGCGCATAAGCGGAGAGCCACAGTATTATTATTATTATTATTGACTTACATAGTAATCAACAAGAATGTATGCAGTTTGACCTTTTAAGGTCAACCATACCAAATTTCCCAGACCCATAGATTATCTGTACCAAATTAGAAGCCAATAGGTCGTGAGGGGCCAGAAATATAAGGAAAATAAGATACGTGGAGGCGGCAGAGACTGTGGAGGAGAAGACTACACACTATATGCATCCCCTCCTGCAGGGGATGCATAATGATGCACTGATAGCAAGCCATTGGGAGGGTAATGCATGGAAAAGATGGTTCCAAAATGCCCAGAAATTTATAGGGGTATCTCTCACCACAGTTAACTCATTGGATGCTAGTCTGATTTGCATGCATTATCTCAATTGATGACACAATTCCATGTTCATATTCTTCATAAAAACAGCTTTCACTCAACCCTTAACCCTTTCCCCCTTCAACCGGCCAAAACTGGCTGGTGGTCAAATGTCGTCTGCTTCAGTGTTTTCAACTAATTTCAACAGTTATTCAAAAAAAAATTCACTGAGAAATGTACATGAGACTTATTAAGATCACATGCCCCAGGTCAACAGCTTTCCTTGGCATGGGTTGGGCAGTGCACAACCAATGCCAAGGAAAGCTGTTGACTCAGTCTTAATTCAAGGGGGAAAGGGTTAAAGTGCTTATTTCTTGACCGAGTCAACAGCTTTCCTGGGTGCACTTTGGGTGTATTCACCAACTAATATTGTTGACCTGCACTACATGCATTTACTTTCCCTGAAACTGCCCACTAGGCATGCTGGTACTTGAAGGAGAGGCCTTTGTGTGAGGAATTTGAAGATGGAGTCATCATTAGTCAGATCAGTACTGTATAATTCCTATTTTAGTGCCTGGGGTGCTCAGGTAATTTTCGTAACATGAAACTGAAGTTCCTATGTGCTTTGTGTATTAGAGCATTATCTTCAGACAATTAATGTCGACAATTTGAGACATTTACATTTTACTGCACTTTTGACTCAGAACAGTAGGAGTGACTCTAAATACATGGGACTATTTTTGAAGTAAGCCAACTGTACGGTACTACTTATTGATGCAATGGTAGCTAAAGCATATATTTTTGGGATGGTATGGTCATGAACTTCAGATTGGTGCAAAGATCAACACTTGTCCTGGACTAATTGTTAAACAACCACAGGCAGTGATAAAGAAATGGTCAGGTTTATGCTGCTTATGTTTTTTTCTCTTCCAAAACAAATGGCAAAACTGTAAAAATGGTTTGGTTTAGTTCTTAACAATATTATCCAAAAGAGTTTGCCATATTTTGTGGATATCTTGTGTAGTTTATGAAATATTCCTCTGCAAAGTTGAAAAATCTACCTTGTCAAAGAAAAACACGACAAAGTCAGATTTTTTCAACTTTACAAAGCTATATTTCCTAAACTATATAAGATATCCAAAAAACATGGCAACATTTTTGGGATAATATTAGGAATCAAGCAAAACCATTTTTACAGTTTTATCATTTGTTTCATAGAAGAAACAGACAGAAACAGCATAAAACCCAACCATTTCATTATCACTGTGTTTATTTAACAATCAGGCATGAACAATGATTGATCTTTGCATGTATCTATAGTTCATAATTATACAAACCAACAAATGTATACTTTAGCTGTCTTTGCATCAGTAATTAGTACTTTATCACGCTCTTAAGTCAGTTTTCTTCAAAAACAGTTGCATGCATTTAGAGTCCTTAAGGGAGCAAGGGCCCTAACAGGGAAAAATGCAGTATGACTATTGACATGACCACACACTCCAAGGGTTACGTACCAACTACTTGGCCTAAAGTCAAGTGTGTGTTTTTTTGCATTATCTGATAAGTCATGCTCCAGCTGCTGCACAGTAACCTGGAGCATGACCTACCAAGCAGTGAAATACCACTCAGCGAGGTCTATACCAAGTTGTATGTCATGAGTTGATAGTTGAGTTTCAATGAAACTTGCCTCCATCCAGTTTGAGAGATGACCGCCATTCCACTGGCAAGAACTCAACTCTCTTGTTGTCCAGCTCTAGGTCGAGAAAGTATTTCTCCTTCATTCTCCTGCATGCCTCTCTTAAACTGTAACATATAGTAAAAACAATAATTGTAATTTATTTCTCAAATAAAAAATACATATTTTCATCCTTTTTGGAGGTAAACAAATATGCAATTTGAATTATCAGCTATGTTCTGATGTATAGTTGTACACACAAACAGACTCTGTTCCTTAAATGTTTAATTTGGCACAAGACCAAGCTCACTGAGGGAGATGGTCACTTTATTGCCATGCTACCCACCCCCCCTTTCCACAACAAAAATTGATAAAAAATATGTTCAATGATTAAGATAACAGCGCAAGAACCTGACAAACTAAATACTTGTGTTCATGGATATGACTGCCCCACTCTGGTGTCGCACCCCTCAGTTTATCTGCTTCTTTAGTCCCATGAACACTAATTTGCCAAATGACATAAACTCCACTTGGGCATTTTAAGCATACTGGGTTTTAATGCAGTTGTAAGAAAAAAATTAGTCAGCCCTTCTTCTTATTTATACAGCTGATGCTCACGCGTGAGCATTACTATAAATACAGATAAGAGTACCTGATACATAGGTCACACTGACATAGAAATGTGATCAGTCTTCCTTCAGCCTTATGATGCTCCTGGGACTTAATTTTGTTAACAATAGATCACTTTTTATTAATCATGACGAAAAACATGTTTTAAAATAGCTAGGTCAAAGCTGTTGGTTAAGGTATCAGGTACTCAATGATAGTACAAGTGTATCATCATCATGTACTGATATCTTGGCATTTCATTTGGTAACAAGTCCAAGCCTCGAAGTGCACTGTCTTCAAAGCTCTTCTATGTCATGACCTTCATTCCCAGACCAATCAAAATGTATATACATGTAGACCAACTATAATGAGCAGTGTTTACAGTAAGAGTGAAATCATTCTTGGTGGGGGAAGCCACAAGCCGGTAGCAGTGAGTGGTTTCTGCCACCAAGAATGATCAAGTTCTGACCGTAAACACATGCAAATGATTGTTTGTATTTGTCCCATAATATTTCATTAACAAAGTATAATTTATTATAGTTAAAATATAATTAAAGTACTTTAAACTGCAAAACGGACCCTTCAATGTTGCATTTCACCTGAATGTGAATGAATATTCAATAAAAAAAACAAAGTAAGCAATCACGCGATCTGTGCATCACAAGTGCCAATAGTAATGATGTCATTCAGGTGATTTCTCACTAAGAAGAAACAATCCCTTTTGTCCTTGTATTTTCATCTGATACCCTCTATTTTTGGATAAATATTACATCATGCCCGGCATCCCACACAGTACGATCCTGACAATAAAAACCAAAAAAACTTGTGTTAGGTGACCCTTTGAGGCTACAACTATTGGACTGTTGCCACTGACCCTTGTAAGAGCACTGAACTGCCACATAAGATGATTAGGGTAGATCAGAGGGACAACAAAGGCAATGTCTACTCAATTAAGTGAGCCTTGTGAGAGATTTACTATTATATTGCTCCACCTTGCTCTTGTATGTATGCCATTGGATCAATAGAGTAGACCGCAAACCCTACCTTAAGGGACCACCCATCTTAAGGGACCATTTTGACCTGATCCCATCAGAGGTCACTCAAGACCAGTCATACTGTACAATTTACCCAGAAGCATACAATTTTGCAAATGAACAGGTTCCGCAGACACAGACATGTGTCACTTTTCCAAGTGATTACCTCAGTGGAGATGGCTATGATAAGTGCATCTCAGACAAAAGATTTGGGGTCAGTGAGATATGATTTGAGATAATGGGAGACACACCCACATAGTTCACCAACTACAAATGGACCCCATGAAGGCAACTTGAGCAATTACCAGCATTTCATGAACAGCTGCATGACCCTTTTACCTCCATAGTGAGATCAATTTACTCTACCTGTACGCTCATTAGGACTTGTACATGTTCAGTGAAAACTTGTTATAATGACACCATCTTTTCCCTAAGAAATGAGTCAAATAGCTGAATATGTTACATAAATGAATCAAATAACAAAGAAAATAAACTTTTTCCCATGAAAATTTGTGTCATTCTATTGAATATGTTGGATATCTGAGTGTCGTTATAATGAAGTTTCACTGCACTTATATATGTATATCTATCACACCTGACCCATCATCTATCTTTCTCTGTCAGTTGCTCACATATAAAGTTCCATGACAGGTTCTCATCAAGGATATATAAAAATTTTGGTTAAACAGAAAGCTTCACAGATGTCAAGCCACAAAGGTCTCAGACAGATTTGTATGAATATGATGAAAAAGGCATGAAAACAAAGAATAAAGTTGATTTTGTCATAAAATGCTTTAGTTTTTAATAGATTGTGGATTTTCAACAAAAAAAAAAAAACAAAAACAAAAACAAAAACAAAAACAAAAACAAAGACAAAGTGAAAAACAAGCTTTGAAGAAGCCTGGCTCTCACCAACTTGATCCAGCAATCTGCCTTGCAATTAATTGCTGGTCACAAAGTTCACGGGTACAGACCTGTGACCAGGGATGTAGAGGGAAGAAGCCGTACAAAGAAACCATTTTAAGGCTTTTGCCATATACACTACACTGTATCTCCAGCTGCTAGACCTGTCTGGACAAGCAGGAGGTGGCTCAGAGTAACCACTGCAGAAATGCTGGTAAGAACTGTTGCGAGAGATGCTTAGTTTGTTTGCACACATGTATTCTTAGAAAATACACACCCAGCTATTTCTTTCTTTCCACTCTCTTTTTAACAATATACACCCAGCTTGTTTTTTTACCTGTCAAGAGTGGCAATCAGGTTCAACGTCATATGACAGATAAAACCTAAAATCTTGCTGCATTTCAGATAATCCCCAGCTGAACCAGCAGAAGGCCCATTCACATCTTCCTCACTTCCCCTGAATAGTATTTGTTCCCCCTGAACATCCACAGCCTTCTGTGGTTTAATAAACACAAGCTGCTTATTTTCTGAATATTTGCAACAGCAGATTATACTTCTTGACTACATGTTGTTCATGGATACAGCCACTTCATTTCTGTAAACTACCATGGCAGGATATGAGAATTTGATGGTGTGTTGATTAATGTCCATCAACAATTTAGCATATGAATGCTCATCTATTGCCCACATGCAGCCAATCCATGAAAGAAACCACTCGATATTCACTCGATATTTATAGCACTCTTACATTGTTTCCACCAAAGATTTATTCTGCACCTTTTTGCAATATATATATAACATTCAAGAGATGTATACAGTATAGGTTAAAGGTTATAAGATATAAACACCAATATAATTAAATAAGAGGCACGTGATAAACGGACTCAGAAAGTTCCATGACAAGTACATCACAGAAAAGTAAGTCAGTCGGTGCACTGGCACATGATAAAATTGTTAACTTCTTCTTAAGATAACAATGAAAAGTCTTTATACTCCCTGAGACTAATAATTTTTGAGATAATGCCCGCATAAATAATGTCAAGCGGATTCTGCCTGTAAACGACAATGACCTCTTAGTTGTTGCTTTTATTGTTGCAATTATTTATCAAAACTATTTAATTTATTTTGTTTTTGAGAACCTTGGATCAACATTTTCTATCAGCAGCTAAGTCAATTTGTATTGGTCAAATGGTGAGCAAACCTCAATCCATGCTCCCAGTCAAACTGAAGAAACACCTTATAGGAAGCCCTCCTGAAGAAATCCAAACCGCTGTTTTGCTGCCAGATATATTTTGCAGCCTCATAAAACACAAACTGTGTAAAGGTTATCTCTGAGGGAGAATATCTGTGCGCTGCCATAAGCACCTGCCAGAAACAACAAACAACTGAATATAGCAATGAGTCTACAGGGTTCCTGGGGAATGCATCAACTGATGGTTAACCCTAAGCATAAAGTGCTATGATCCTGCATGAGTCAAAACATAATTAAGGCTTGCTTGCCTTGATGGATGCAGAATGGTTGCAAGACAGACTTGGCATGGGGGTGTACAATCATAAATACATGTACCGGTACTGAAATAAGACGAAACCCCAAAGTGACAGGGGCTGAGAGACATTTAATGAAGAACATGTAATGGTCTAGTGATCTTCCCTCCAATAAGACCATCCCAACCGCACGAAAAATGTGACCACATAGCTCAAGCAGCGATCTTTCTCATAGAATAGGGTTGAAAATAATGGGAATGGCACTATTGCAGCATAAGAGGATGTATGGCTTCTGTTGAAGCTGTCCCTGGTGACAAATGCTTTACTGGACGGGGACCACTGCCCAGCCAGTCAGACAAGGGTTACATAATATGATGAGAGCATGTAAACAGACCACTGTAATTTGGCAGCTGTTTGTTTCTATCAATTGGCTTCAGTGGGAGGCTTTTTGTACAATTGCCCTATACATGTTGACAAAACTGTTTTCCCTTGACCGCCATGTTGTGGTTTATTGAGACTATGTAGCACTGGTGTTTTTAAGCATGTGTGCATGCATGCGTTTTTCTTCAGGTACCTCTTTACTTCCAGCACCCTCCCAAACTGTAAAGAGCCCCCACTTAAGCCAAAAAAAAAAAAATGTGATTACGTTCAAACTTTGATAACATGAGTGGTGAGGAAGTTTACAAATACAAGCACTTCAAACTGTCAGTTAATTCCAGTGTGTATTTCTACTCTGTTAGCATTCAGAGAACCAAACTGGTGCAAACAGCAGGTTTCACACCAACTTAATGTCTGAGTCAGTTCTCTGTTCATGAAATTCCTCTTTTTTTCTCCAGTTGCAATAGATCTGTGGCATATGTTGCAATCCAAATTTAAGAATGTGCTCCAAACTATTAGAGACTATATTTGTATGCCATAACTCCAAAACAAGAGAAATAGACTACTTTTTTTTTAATACAGAAAAGGTAAAAAATAAACACTAGCATATGATTGTGAGGAAAAACCTGATGCTTCCTGCCTACAAAGAAACTGAACAGATCTACAACTATGAGCTCAGGACTGGAAGTGATCTGTCTGGAGTTGCATGATGTTGGCAGGAATCCAATTATATCAGTACAGTGAAACCCATCTTGAAAGGCCACCTCTATAAATGACCCAATTATGGTCAACCAGTCTCTCAAGACAGGTGTTTTTTTTTCATAGGAGGCATAAACAAGATGAAAAGTACTCAGCAGAGCATCCAGAATAGGTGGAATTTGAAAACAGGTTATCTCTTATTAGAGCAGTCTCACACAAGACAGGGGCCATCGCATGACATGTCTACAATTTCCACCATTTCATTCTGCTTCCAGTCAGCAGAAGCAAACATTCACTCAGGCAAACAAATGTCTGTGTCTGCATATAGTGGTTCCTTTCAGGATGGACCCTTCCTTTTTGGAGATATCCTGCTTTTGGGAACCACCAGTTGAGAGTCCTAATCTTACTCTTTTCTTTGTCTTTCATTCTTCATTTATTTTCATCCCTTGTGAGAGAAGACCACACTTTGTTTAGCTTCATGGACATTTTCAAGACAGGATGAATATACTCCATTTGTCTTGGCCTAGTGAAAGGTCACACCACCACTGCCACATGCAATCCACGATGTCACACATTATTCTAATGACAGCTTTACCAAGCCCTGCTGCAGCACATGTCACGCATGCAGTCTCACAAGTACCAAATGTTATACTATTTGTGTCTATCTGTGTTCATTTACATGCATCATCTCCAGTTGTCCACCACTAGACATGGTGTGCTGTTGCAGCATGTCTCACCTACAACATGGCCACTATTTGATCAGTATACCTGAGCATGAGTGAAGCCCATTCCCCGTACAGCAAACAGCAACATACATGTATTTACATATAACAAGCACCTCCTGAAAGGAGAAATCTGTTATACACGGAGAGATGGACCAAAGAGGCGACATTTTCAGGGAAAGAAATTAATCTAGAAAAGGAAGGATTAACATAGATAGGGGAGAGGAAGGGAAGAACAAATGACAGAAGGGAGGGCAGAAGGGATGGAAGGAAAGTAGGACAATATACATGTATTATCGCTGTTGATCATATTGTTAGAGAAACTGCTATGCATTTTGACTGACATTTAACTTGTGTTTATGACAATTTGTACCTCTACTGACATGTCAGTCAGCACAGCTTATATATATATCTCTTTGCATCCATCGTATGTCCATCCATCAGTCCACCCATCTCTGTGTTAGACTAATCAACTTCTCAAAAACTGATGCATAGAATGCTTTGACTTTAAACATGCATATTCCCCATGTGGGCCTCTGTCAAGTTTATGAAGGAGATGATCATGCAATTCTTTTCTATTTTTTCTCAATTCTTAAAGTTGTTAAAATACTTTTCAATCAAAATTTCTTTCTCAAGAACAACTCAACCAATTGCTTTGATGCTGCATACAGGGTCACCTGGGGTCACCAAGTTCACATTTTGGCCACCAGGTGGTACTGTGATTTTAATTGTTAATTTTCAGCTAATGACAAGGGTAGTGGCCGCAATGGGAGAGGTTATAGTTTGACCAGTTTTGTACTGATGTACTTGTCAGGAACTGAAGAGTTAACGGCTAGGGGCCCATATTTAAAGGCACACTTGACATTCTGTCATCACACCATAGATGTGCATTGTGATGACTTCAAGCCGAGAGGTGCCTTGGCTACCATGGCCTGTGAATTTCAA
This sequence comes from Hermodice carunculata, assembly GCA_964020975.1. Lineage (NCBI taxonomy): Eukaryota > Metazoa > Annelida > Polychaeta > Eunicida > Amphinomidae > Hermodice > Hermodice carunculata. The sequence goes on along the minus strand of OZ026615.1, from coordinate 48,602,373 downwards.
ACAAATGTCTGGAAAGACAGGGACCCTCAAAACAAGGAGAGGTCAGTTAGTGTACCAACTGGATAGTTTGGTACAGAATTGTATTGGGCTTGAAAATTCAGTTGGGACTCATGTCCACTGGATGCTCTGGATAGGGACTGTTAGAAATCAAATGGTGTTGTTTCTTGGTAAATATCTATTTGCCATTAATGTGGTTGCTATGTACACAAATGTGTCAGTGGCCAGAGCTGTTGAAAATAACATGGGCAAATGAGCTGCAATTGAAAATTTGGACTTTGAAAGAACTTGAAAGGTCAAACTGACACACTGGCTAATATTTTGTAATGTCAAACTTTTGGTCAAGTACCAATACAGTACATGTTTAGAGCAGTAAAGTCTGCATTTGCAGAAACAGCAGGTTCTAGTCAGCAGAGCACAGTCATCATGATCCTCTTGTTTTTCAAGTATATATACAATACATCCTGTTAAATATGTATGCACAATGCAAAAACTTATCTGCCCACATCCTTATTTGTAAGTCACATACATGTACAACTATGTATGTATTTTTAATTGTTGTAACTCGTGTTTTGCAAGTATACCTAGATGTTTATTCCATACATGATAAACAAAAAGTAAAACTCTGCCCACTCGGCCTCACGGCACACCTCTGCATGCAACAACAATCTGCAATTTCTGAACAAGATAAAATTCACATTTGAGCCTGCTTGCAGGGTTAGGCATAGACAGTGTTCTCTCATTATAAGGCTGATAGTGGGGTCCATGGAGCAGACTCAGGTAGAGCAAAACTGATGTATAAGGAGGGATAATTTAACATTGACGTAATGGAAAAGTGATACAGTGGGAACCAAGGAAACCACTGTGCTATATCAGAATCCACCTTGTAATGGGGGGGGGGGGGGGGGCTTATAAAGAGGGAGCACTGCATATTTCTATTTAATTCTTTTCTCCTTGCTAACACACACACACAAATACATCTTTTTCCTTTTTAAACAGTATTGACTTCCACTCACTAGCACATGGAGGAAAGACCCAGCAAATGTTTATTGACCATCTGGGCTGAACAAACATATACTGTACTACTGATGATCACAGATCCTGTGGGAATGTCTAGAATTACTGACTTCACAATGTCAATGCAGTGTCCAGTATTGAATGCTCTTTGTGCAAAATGCAACAGTAAATCAATTTTTTTTTTCAGTCTCATATTGTAAATATATATACATATATCTTTGGACTTTGGAGTTTACACACAATTTTTGTCTTAACTTTATTAACAATACCCTTCATAGCTGTGAAATATCAAAACTCAAAAAAACTAAAAACAATTTTCTTAATAAATGTGACAAGTAAACTGTAAATTTTCATTTTCAAACTATAATTCTGTCTCAGGTGGACTATGATATTAGCATATCTACATTTGTAATCTGATCATTCTGAAAACGAAGTTTGATCTTCTGCAACTTGAAAACTGTGACACTGTACACCTCAGGGCTGTAGCTACCATGTCAAAGTTGGTCAGGTGACATTAAGGCAGTGGATGCGGGGGGCGCCTAGGCCCCCACCGGGTCCAGCGGCAACGTCCTGCCAGTGGCTCCAATGGGGCAGAGCCCCCATGAGCTCTAGCATTTTCACGTATTTAAGAACCTAGGAATGGCCTTACAAGCAACCAATTTTTTTTTTTTTTTTTTTTTTTTCTCAAGATTCTGATGGTGGGGAAAAAATTGAAGTTGTTTAGAGAATAAAAATACTGCAGAGGGTTTGCACAGGATCAAGGCCATTCAGACTGAACATAAAGAGCACAAAAAGTTGAACATCAAATGAGGACCATCAAATTAACTTTTTTGATATGCATGTTACATATGTCATTGAATCTACTTATGTATCTTCCACTAACTTCAGTACTTGGACTCCACTCTAGGAATATTGATAGGAACACAACATGCAGATGTACACATTGTGTCAATAAGTCACTGGTAGCACAATGCCACTCCATGTACTACATTGTACTGTGACAGGACATTTGCCAAGTATTAATGTAACAAATTGATGATTAACCTGCAAAAAAACAAGTTAATAAGTAAGGAAAGTGAGTTCTTGATTTCACAACTAGTCATTTGGTTGCAGCCAAATATCACACTCAACTACATGTATGTTGTATCTCTGACAGGCAGTATGGGCTTGTGGACTGGATTGCCTGAATAAAATATATACAAGAAAAAGGGTACTACACACACTTAATTCACATGGTAAATAATTGTACCTCTAATATTCAATCATATAAGACCAGCTCAGACATAATGATCAAATGATATTATCTATGGGAAATATCATCATCACTGAAATTACCCATGATCATTTATCTACAAGAAAAAGCACTATGCGTACATATATTTAAGTTCAACATGGTAAATAATTGCACCTTTGAATATTCAGCCATATGGTATCAGCTCAGGTATTATGATTAAATGGGATAATCATCATCATTGAAAAGTACTTAAAAATTATTAAATGTAATATATAGTGATGATTAATCTGTATGACAAAGTTACATGTAATGGCACATATGCATATGTCAGTCAATGACACCAGCTCAGACTTCATAATCAAATGATGATAACTCTGTGGGAAAATCATCAATAAAATTACAATTTTACTTAAAATATTACAACATGCATTGTGTATCGGAGATGATTTATCACAGTACAAATAGAAGTATAACAGTGGAACTTTTGCAGTTTGTTCGGAATTAAAATGAATAGCACTAGCTAAGACTTTGATAAAATATGAAAAAATGTCCCATACAAAACACATCATTTGAAAAACTTATAATCACTACAGATTTCTCCTAAAAGTATTAAAAATTGAGACCCTCAAAACCATTAAACTACCTGTGCATGTTTGCACACATCATAAACCTACCCAACATAGAGAAAGAAAATATATTGCATCCTTGATACTGTATCCTCTGTATGTTATTCATCAAAAGTTAAACTATGTTCATTCTTCATCTGTATGTACATACATGTACTGGTAATTTGTGACATTTACAGCACCAGGTTAATATGAATATTGCAAATAAAGATTTTCAAGTCACAATCTGCATAAGATTCATTTTTTAACTATCATTAGAGGTTATCTCATGGCTAAATCAGTATCCTACCCGATACAGTTCCCCTGAGAGCCTGTATCCTCCAGAGACCCGAAGGGTCCAGGGAGGATACAGCTCAAAGGGGAACTGTACAGGGTAGGATACTGATTTAGCCATGAGATGATCTTTGTATCCTAAATGTATACGAAAAAGGCAAATGCAGCTTTTCCTGGGATTATGTAAGATATTACATACCTATTCAGTAGCCAAAACATACAATGTCTGGTTCATAATTTTGTTTGAGAAAAGCCCATCTCCCCTTCAGGAAGCAATGGGCCTAAACTACTGTCCCGTCAGGTCATGCATCTTGTGAGGCAAGCACCCTTGCAACGTGAGTGACGTCATGGAGCAAAACGTCATTAGAGTCACTGTTTCCGCAAATATAGAACGTGAGGGATATACTGACTGTCAATGTTATTTTAATGGGGAGATTGTATTTCCCTTGGGAAGATACTGGCTGTTCCTAGTGTAACATTATTCATGTATTCTAATTGGACAGTTTCAGTATCCTCCCTAATTTTGGTATCGGTATGTCCCTTGAAAGACACTGTATGCTACAGGACTAAAACTGCAGTATGAGGGCAGTTTTAATGTCTACATTTAGGATACTCATGATTATGTGCACGTGTGACATTCACAGCACCAGGAAAAAGATGTTGCACCTTAAAGATACATTAGGCTTTCACACAAAGAGACAATCATTGTAACTTGTGACATTAAAAGCAACAGATTAATGTAAAAAATGTGAAAATACATGTATAATTGCATCTTCAAGGTACATTTTGTACTCATGAAGAGATGTGACTACACTTTTATGTGAATGATATTGCATCTTCCATGAAACGATTTTGTATGTCACTTATTCTTTAAACACGTTTACTCTTATGTACATGTTGCATAGTCCAGACAAAGTCATCTGTGTCAAGATTCAATTACTATATGCATGAAAATATATCAAGAACACAGGTTAATGTACTTAGGATACTGCATTTTCAACCAGGAACTATCTGCAATCAATACATAATCTGATAAATCTTTTAGGTCGAAACAATCATGACTTTTTTAACCGAAAAGTTGGTCTAATCAATTGGGGCAGTGGGACCTGGTGGCTACGGCCCTGGTGGCTACGGCCCTGGTGGCTACGGCCCTGCACCTTTATTACCTGCAAGAATCCTAAAAACTTTCCACTTATGATTAATGAGTATGTTATATGAGGAATGTTAATAACTTTTCTATTTCTTTCTTTTTTTCTTTTTTAACATGTTTATGTGTGTATCTAGACATATAATGGACATACTAAATATTCCGGGAATAATATATGTGACTCTACACGATACAATCATGATACAGTTCCTGCTGACATCCTGTTCTTCCCTTGTGTATACATCTGTTACTGTACCAGGCACCAGCACAGAAAAAACAACACAAAACAAACAAACAAAAAAAAAAGTACAATGCAATCCACTTATGCTTTTAAGTCAATTCATACTCTGACATTTAATTTTTTTTCCCAATATGTGCAGCTGCATATAATATGAGAATTGCACATCAAAATGCTTCACAAATGAATTTAACTGAAGTACCAAAACGTCTCCTCTAAAGTCAGTGGTTTTTGCACTGCCTGGCAAGTCAGGATTGCACGTATAATGGTACCTGCTACTAAAGATTCCCTCTACAGGTGTAATAGTACCTGCTATTTAAGACCCCCTCTACTGCCAGTAAAGTGGTCTCATGATATTGCAGGTATTTTTTTTTGTAAGACAGGTAAATTTACTAGAAGTTCACTCCAGTGTCATGAAATGGTGGTCTTAAAAAGATATACATGTACAGTCTCTCATGAAAGGTGGTCTTTAAAGCAGGTACAACTGTGATGTGAAGGCATATCTGCCCATGACATTCCAAGCACAGTGTGCTCTACTGAGCAAGACCTCTTTCTCTGTAGCAACGGGTGAGTGGAAAAAACATAGCAGATTTTCACTTGCACAAGCAAAAAAAGTAAAACAGGTTGACTGCTGGCGAGAAGTCACACATGCACCACAGCGCACAGAACAAGTCATGTTTGTGATGGAACATCACCTACCACAGTCATCTGAGTCACATGTTGATATACTTATACAGTAGAATCTCCCTATTGAGACCTCTTCATAAAAAGACCACTCCTATTACAACCACCTCTTCACAGCCTGTTTTCATTCATCTTCAATATTTATATTCTGCATTCAGACCACACCTCTCAAGATAGATTTTTCCAGTCCCTTGGATAGTCTTAAGGGGATTCCACTGCAATTTTCATGTCAATATGTGCATATGTGTTCTGCATTTTGCTGAAATTGATTACAAATACTTTTCATGTAGAAATCAACACAGTCCACATTAACACATGTCAGCCACCCACAGAATATAACCCAGCCATCATCTTAGGTTATATAGTCATATGTTCCAATTTTTATGTAACATGTACTTATGTAACAGTCTAGTATTGAGGCAATGAATGTGAAGAGCTGTCATGCTCATTTTACAAGTGTATTCTAAAATTTTCTGCATTGTGAAGACTATCTTGCACAGGAAAGGGACTAAAAACTGCTAGACTGCACTGCTAGTCTGTCAAGATAATAATAGACTTGGAAAGACTACAATCAATGTTTGATACAGTAACAAAAGGGCAAACATGTAGGTTTCCAAACTGATTGACAGACAGGTTCAATTTTTGTTTACCACTTGCACATATGACTGACTTGACATCCATATGTCCAAGAAAGTACAGTGCCCACTCAGACAGTTGATCCAAACATTGTTCATGTGAAAATAGTAAATGACAGCTAAATGAGTTGGCTAATCACAAAACAAAATATCAGCTAACATGTCAAATTTGCTGTTATCTGTATTGTACAGTAACAATATGAATATGTACATACCCTACCAATTTGTCCTGATGTTGATAATTTGTTGAAAATCTGAAAATGACAGCACCATCATCTACTAAAAAAACTTGGAGGAGATCAAGTCCAGGTACATCTCCATGAAGTTTTAAGAGAATCCAACTTACAGTATGGGAAAAGTAAAAAAAGCAAACAAACAAAAATTGTCAAACTAGAGGGCTGCCTGAACAGCCCATGCTCAGGTGACCTAAGCTTGTCCCACAAACTCAAGGCTGCAACTGAATACCTGTATTGAGCTTTAGCTGAGTGCATATGGCATTTAGAAGTATTTCGAAGACAGACCACTGAGTCCTGTAAAAGCTTAGCCTAACTAGCAAGTTAGCTGAAATAAAAACTGCAGCACCACCTAGTGAATAAATTATGAATTAGGAGTCACGAGGAGTGTTCCTATGTAACATCAAAGCAATTGGGTGAGCAGTTTTAGGGAAGATATTTCAAGATTTGCCCCGAAAAAATTAACAAAAAATTTAATGAAAAATATAAAAATCACTGAAGCACGACCATTTGAACAACTTGGCAAAGACCTACAAAAGGTACATTGCCACCATATTTAAAGTCAATCTGGATGACTGTTTCAGACAAGAAGTCAAAAATGTGAATTGGCATTAGAATGCCCATTGCCTTGCATATAATAATCAATGGGAAAGGTGCATTTATGGATAAGTACCCGAATTGAAAAAAGCGTTAAAAATCAGGAATTCAAAGCAATGCCACCTAGTGAACAACTTTATTTCACCCATTCACAAGGAACATGTCAACAAAGTTTCAGCTTAATCTATGTGGTGCTTCTGGAGAAGAAGTCAAAAATAGCGAAAAACACACAAAAAATCATAAAAAATAGAAACAAGAGGGCTGTGTGAACAGCCCATGCTCAGCTGATCTTGACACTCATCACACTTGTAGCTCTATGAACTTGGGAAAGGATCAAGGTCACCCATGTTCTGAGTAAGTCTGACCTTTATAGAAGAACACTAACATGTGCAACATCAACGTTCAAGCAGTTCTCAAATTATAATCAAGAGTAAAATTCATGTATGTTGCACTGTGACCCCCGAAACGAGGTCAGGGTCATTCATGTACTGTCTAAGCGTGACCTTCATACAGAAACATTAACATGTGCAGCATCATGGTACTAACTCAAAACAGATCTCAAGTTATCAAGTAAACAGTAAATTCCGTGTCAGTTGTCCTGTGAATTAGCATTAGAATGCCCATCGACTTACATAGTAATCAATAGGAAAGCTGCACTGACCCATAAGTACCCAAATTGAAAATCCTTAAAAATCAGGAATCCAAAGCAGTGCCACCTAGTAAACAACTTTGTTTGACCCTTCCACAAGAACATATCCATCACATTTCAGCTTAATCTGAGTGACGGTTCTGAGAACAAGTGAAAAGTAGCAAAACCATACAAAAATTCATAAAATAATTAGAAAAAAACTGCAGCGGCACCTGGTGAACAAATTGGAAACTAGGCGTCCCTGGGAGTGTCTATTTACGATATCAAAGCAATTGGGTGAGCGGTTCCAGAGGAGAAGAGTTTTTAAGGTTTGCCCCCAAAAAGGAACAAAAAAATCATAAAAAATCCAAAAATCAACTGAGCGTGACCATTTGGACAAACTTGGTAGAGATCCACCCAAGGCACATCCCCACCAAGTTTGAAGTAAATCTGGCCCACATTATTTAAGTTATAACCATAACAAGAAATTCCCATGTTAAACTTTCCTATTAAAACTAGTTAAGATTCTTGAAAAAAAATCATAAAAAAAATCCAAAAATCACTGGAGCATGACCATTTGTACAACCTGGTAGAAACCCACCCAAGCTACATTGCCACCAAGTTTGAAGATAATCTGTATGACGGTTTTAGAGAAGAAGTTGAAAATGTGAATCAGCATTAGAATGCCCATTGACTTCTACAGTAATCAATAGGAAAGCTGCATTGACCGATAAGTCCCCGATTTGAAAAAAAAATTGTTAAAAATCAAGAATCTGCAGTATTCCCACATAGTGAACAACTTTGTTTGACCCTTCCACAAGGAACATAGCCACCATGTTTCAGCTTAATTTGAGTGACGGTTCTGGAAAAGAAGTCGAAAATAGCTATGACACACAAAAATTCATTAAAAAATTGCAGCGCCACCTGGTGAACAAATTAAGAACTAGGAGTACCAGGGAGTGTTCCTGTGTGATATCAAAGCAATTGGGTAAGCGTTTTCGGAGAAAAATATTTTTTAAGATTTGTCCAAAAAAAGAACCAAAAAAATCATTAAAAATAAAAAAATCACTGGATCGTGACCATTTGAACAAACCTGTCAGAAACTCACCCAAGGTACATTGCCACCAAGTTTGAAGTTAATCTGGATGACGGTTTTGGAGAAGAAGTCGAAAATGTGAATTAGCATTAGAATGCTCATTCACTTCCATAGTAATCAATAGGAAAGCTGCATTGACAGATAAGTACCCGAATTGAAAAAATCGTAAAAAATCAGGAATCCCCAGCATTCCCACATAGTGAACACCTTTGTTTGACTCTTCTACAAGGAACATATCTACCATGTTTCAGCTTAATCTGAGTTACGGTTCTGGAGAAGAAGTTGAAAATAGCTATAACACACAAAAATTCATAAAAGAATAGAAAAAATTGCAGCGCCACTTGGTGAACAAATTAAGAACTAGGAGTCCCAGGGAGTGTTCCTGTGTGATATCAAAGGAATTGGGTGAGCGGTTTTGGAGAAGATTTTTTAAGATTTCACCCAAAAATGAACAAAAAAAATCATAAAAAATCCAAAAATCACTGGACCATGACCACTTGAACAAACTTGGTAGAATCCCATCCAAGGCACATCCCCACCAAGTTTGAAGTGGATCTGGCGGACGGTTTTTGAGAAGAAGTCGAAAATGTGAACCGTGGGCGGACGGACGACGGACTTACGGACGGACCACGGATGGCCTACCCTCCTAAAAGCTCAGCTGACTTATCAGCTGAGCTAAAAACAATTGTAGTGCCACCTGGTGAACAAATTCAGAACTATAAGTCTCTGGGAGTATTCATGTGTGATATCAAAGAAATTGGGTGAGTGTTTTCAGAGATTTTTTTTTTCAAGATTTGCCAAAAAAAAGGAACAAAAAAATAATTAAAAAAAAAAATCACTGGAGCATGACCATTTGAACAAAAACGGTAGAAACCCACCCAAGGTGCATTGCCACCAAGTTTGAAGTCAATCTGGTCGGTGGCTCTGGAGAAGAAATAAAAAATGTGAATTAGCATAAGAATGCCTATTGACTTACATAGTGATCAATAGAAAAAGTACATTTACCAATAAATACCCAAACTGAAAAAATCATTAAACATCAGGAATCCACAGCAGTGCCACCTAGTGAAGAACCTGTCTGGCCCTTCCACTTGGAACATATCCACAAAGTTTCAGCTTAATCTAAGTGACAGTTCTGGAGAAGAAGTCGAAAATTGTGAAACCACACCAAAAATCATAAAAAAGTAGAAATAAAATGTAACACCACCTGGTGAACAAATTAAGAAACTAATAGTCGTTGAGAATGTTCCTCTTTGTGATATCAAAGCAATTGGGTGAGCGATTTTGGAGAAGACTCTTTATGCCCCCCCCCAAAAAAAACTAACAAATACAAAAATTACTGGAGCTTGACCATTTGAGAAAGAATGGCACAGACCCGCCCAAACTACACTGCCGCCAAGTTTGAAGTGAATCTGACTGACGATTTTGGAGAAGAAGTCAAAAATGTAATTGTAGACGGACAGATGGACAACGGGCCACTCGGCCTCCGAAAAGCTCAGTCTGACTAGCAACTCATCTGAGCTAAAAATGGAAAAAGGATTGCAATGCCACCTCTTGGACAATTAAAGGTCCACAGAAGTGTCCCTCTGTAATTTAAAGCAAATGGACCAGTACTTTTGGGGAAAAAATATTTTTAAGGTTTTAGCAACAAAATGAACAAATAAGGCATAAAAACCCAAGAGGGCTGTGTGAACAGCCCATGCTCAGCTGACCTAGATATTCATCACACTTGTGACTCTGTGAACTTGGGATAGGACCAAGGTCACCCATGTACTGAGTAAGTCTGACCTTTATCGAAGAACACTAACGTGTGCAACATCAAGGTCCCAGTTCAAGTAGTGCTCAAGTTATAGTGAAGAGTAAAATTCATGTATGTTGCACTGTGACCCCAGAAACGAGGTCAAGGTCACTCATCTACTGTCTAAGCATGACCTTCATAGAGAAACATTAACATGTGCAACATCAAGGTCCTAACTCAAACCAGATCTCAAGTATCAAGTGAACAGTATATTTCATGTCAGTTGTCCTGTGATCTTGGGAATGAGGTCAAGGTCCAAACATCACTGAAGCACGACAATTTGCACAAAATAGGTAGACACTTATAAAAGGTACATTCCTGCCACGTTTGGCACAAATCTGGCCAAAATTCTCTCAGTTGTAACCATTACAAGAAATTCCCATGCAAAATTTTCCTATTAAAACTTTTTAAAGATTTTTGAAAAAAAAAATAAAAAAAAAATAATAATAATAAAACCACTGGATCATGACCATTTGATCATACTTGGTATAAACCCACTCAAGGTACATTGTCAAGAAGTTTGAAGTGAATCTGACAGACAGTTTCTTCAAAGATTTTTGAAAAAAAAAATAAAAAAAAAATAATAATAATAAAACCACTGGATCATGACCATTTGATCATACTTGGTATAGACCCACTCAAGGTACATTGTCAAGAAGTTTGAAGTGAATCTGACAGACAGTTTCTTCAAAGAAGTCCAAAATGTGAATTACCATTAGAATACCCATTGACTTGCATAGTAGGCAATATAAAAAGTGTATTAATAAGTACCCAAATTGAAAGATATTGTTAAATATCAGGAATCCACAGTGCTACCTAGTGAATATCTTTGCTTGCCCCTTTCACAAGAAACATCCACAAAATTTCAACTTAATCTGAGTGACCGATCTGGAAAAAAGTCACAAGTAACGAAAACACACAAAAATTCATAAAAAATTTGAAAAAAAAAATTGCAGCACCACCTGGTCAACAAATCAAGAACTAGGAGTCCCTAGGAGTGTTTTTATGTAATATCAAAGCAATTGGGTGAGTGGTTGTGGAGAAGAAGTTTTTTAAAATTTGTCTTAAAAAAGAACAAAAAAAAAATCATTATGAATCCAAAAATCACTGGTGCCTGACCCTTTGAAAAAACCTGGCAGAAACCCACCCCAAGTACATTGCCACCAAGTTTGAAGTCAATCTGGATGAAGGTTTTGGAAAAATAGTCGAAAATGTGAATCAGCATTAGAATGCCCATTGACTTACACAGTAATCAATAGGCAATCTGCATTGACCGATTAGTACCCCAATTGAAAAAAAAAAATTGTTAAAAATCAGGAATCCACAGCAGTGCCTCCTAGTGAACACCTTTGTTTGACCCTTCCACAAGGAACATATCCATCAAGTTTCAGCTTAATCTGAGTGATGGTTCTGGAGAAGAAGTCAAACATAGCAAAAGCACACAAAAAATCATAGAAAATTATTTTTAAAAAAAGCAGCACCACCTGGTGAACAAATTCACAATAAGGTGTCCTCGGAAGTGTCCCGGTGCGATATCAAAGCAATTGGGTGAGAGGTTTCGGAGAAAAAGCTTTTTTTAGATTTGCCCCAAAAAAGAACCCAAAAAAAATCATTAAAAAAATTTTAAAAATCACTGGAGCGTGACCATTTGAACAAACTTGGTAGAGAACCACCCAAGGCACATCCACACCAAGATTAAAGTGAATCTGGGTGATGGTTTTGGAGGAAAAGTCGAAAATGTGAATAGTGGAGGGCTAGTCATAACATACGCTCAGCTGACTGACAAGTCAGCTGAGCTAAAAATTAAAACCAAAACAAGAGGCCCATGGGCCGAATGCTCTGCTGGCCCCATGGCTATGTTGCACCTGCGTCTTCATTTCAAAAATGCAAGTCCTCAAGTGCCTTCTGAACACATAAAGCTTATGTACATTTACTGTCCAAAATTTTTACTAGATGGCTTTCGATTTACATTTCCATCAAATCATAGCTTATTTGTGCAATTCCTGTGATGGATATTGTTGCAAGTGCCAAGACGTCCTCTGTGACCTTAAGACAGAAGATCAAGGTCACAGATCATGTAATACAAGAGGCCCATAGGTATCGTGTTTTGCAGACATTGCCATTGATGTCCAAGCTGCACCCTGGCATTACAAAATCACCTCTTCAACTTTACAGGCATTGTGACCTCACAAAAATATGTCCAACTCACTGATATCATATCAAATTCTAGCATAGGACATTGTCTATATATCCTATAAATGTGGCAAGTCTAATCCAATTACTTTTCAAGATATGGAATTTTATATCTTAACACACATTTTGGCTCATAATTTCTGTCAAATTATAGGTGGCACCACTAGTATCATCAGCAACTTGCAACTTTGACCTCCCCCATGATCACACCAAATTTGGCGAAGATCCACCAAAAATTAAAGATGCTAGAGTGTTCACAAGATTTTTACATTTTGACCCCTATGTTACATAATACTGTAGGTGGTGCCACCAATATCAATATGAACCTAGATTTTGATACACTGTATAAGTTCTGAAAGTTTTGGTTTAACTTAAAAACTGTGGACGGTATTGAGCCAAAAGTTTATGGATGTCTCCTATGAAACTTAAAAGCTTCATACTCTATTCCACCATACTGACATTGGTATAAACAGGTAAATAGTAATACAATTTTTAGCACCATAAAGTTGACTAGAGGTATTTTGGGGTAAAGTGTACTAAGGTATTAGCTGGAAGCCATCTCTTCCACTGTACTGGATGATGGTTGGAATGAAAGAAATCCTGCAAAAAGTGAGTATGATCATGGTTTTCTGACTTAAGACGGACGAGAGAAAATTTTCTAGGTGGGTTAAGTATACTTTACCACGGGTACTTTCCCTCTTACCACTCTAAACACTTTGAGGACTACATTTTGTCATTTCAAGCTCCATCTTGGCATTGGTTGACTAATGTTCTTGAGTTAATGTTGTATTTTTTAGGTATTTGGTCATATCTCTGGAAACATGTAAAGTTTGTTTTTGCCAATTCCTCTTGCTTCCTGTAAGATATTCGTTTGCTCTTACCTTTATCAAATTTAGCCTCAGCACCAGATATTTTAATATACTGACATGTGCCACCTTTTGAACGCTTTATCCAACATTGAAATTAACACGTTGTTTAGGTCTGTCAAGTTAATCTTTGTATGCAATGTTGAGAAATCAAAGGTATAAAATTGATTTGCCACCATTCTTTTTGTTGATTTTGTCAATGACGGACGTCTAGTATGTTACACTTATGTAGAAAAACATGACCCATATTCATATATTTCAAATCCAACAATGACAGCAAAGAGATTCCAGAGTTACCAAAGCATCATCATTCATCTTCCAATACCAATGTGAAGAAACAAATTTCACTCCTGACTTGAGACAGGCAGTCACCCATAAAAGGCAACTGATGGTTTTAAACCGGTCCTCTTAACTTTTGAAATACTCTTCATGGAATACAGACGTTTTCCAAAATATACAGGCCTAACCACTCAAAATCCAAATTTTATCACTTCTGTCAAAAATAAATGGAGAATTGGTAGGCCTATCACTTTTTGGTTCTCCCGACTAGTTAGTCAGCTGAGTTAACGCAAAAGAAGAAAGTAGGCCTATATCATTTTTGTAATATTTATGAATCTGGAACATCATGTAATTAATAAGTTAAGTGATTGAATTACTGTTATAAAATGCAAGGAGAAAACTTCTACAAGACCCTCAACATGCAATTGAAGTTCTAAGACGGATATCTCTAGTACGTTACACCGCTACAAACTTTGGTCAGCAGAGCTGAAAAAGGATAGTACACTTGCCAATAATGTTGCCTTCCATTGCTTAATTTCTTAAGTAAGCCATGTCATGTGCTCTGATGGGCAAGTTTACTCCATCTTTGTTGTTGTCTGTCTCATGGTCCTGCACACGAATCTCTGTGGCTTCAAACAACATTGCCTCCTTCAAAAACCTCATCAGTTTGTTTGTTAGTTACTGTCATTAGGTGAACGTCAACAAAGTTGCATAAGGTACCATGCAGCAAGGGAATTGCTGGGGCAGGGGCATCCTGTGGCCAAAAAATCGTTAAATTCAGCAGTGACAGAGTGGCACACACAAACAAGCATCAGAATGTTAAAAAACTTTCTCCTGTTACTTTCTCATTGCACTGAAGCCAGCGGCCACATCTTTTTGTGAGAGACTGAGTGATCTCAGGATGTGTCAACAAAAATGACCAACTGAGATAGAGATAGAGATAGATACATTATAGATAGATAGATAGATAGATAGATAGATAGATAGATAGATAGATAGATAGATAGAGAGAGAGAGAGAGAGAGAGAGAGAGAGAGAGAGAGAGAGAGAGAGAGAGAGAGAGAGAGAGAGTGGATTGTGCTTCTTTTTTTTGTTCACAATAGCAGAGAGACACAGAGAGAAACAGAGAGACTGGATTGTGCTTCTTTTTTATTTTGTTCAGAATAACATTGAAGATGTGACACTGTTGCTCCTGTTTGTATCAATTTCAAGATCTTGTGTGCTTCTGCATTACATAGTCTAGATTTTTGTCTTTGAGACCTTCTTTTCTCTTGGTGATTTTGTCAAAATAATAATGCAAGTTTCTCAATATATCCTCATGTTCAAAGGCAAGGCCTAGCTTGGCTGCATATTGTGTGCTGCAACATGAGACAGACACAAGTGACTCAACATCCCTGGGAGTAGCCTCCAGGTATACCTCGTCTGCTGACAGCAGAGTTGTTTTTCCCTATAATTACTGAAGTATTGTCCGTGGAATACCCAATGGACTGTTTCACAGGCATATATCTTCTTTGTTCAGATTCATCTATATTTTGTGTAGATGCCCTCCCTGGTAGCTTTGTCTCACATGGGTATATCAACAAGACCCTGTCTGTACAGTAATAGCATCCCAGCACCAGAGAACATTTGTTTTCACCTTGTTCACCGCTTCCATTTGTGCTCACAGTGTAAGGTCTAATTTTCACACAGCTCAGTATATTCTCAAACAGACAGTGTGCAACAAATTTATCATTTATGATATGTGCAGTAAGTGATCCTGGAACAGCTACCATTCCTATCAATATGGGAATCTGGTTGCCTGCTGAAACAGATTAGGTTCCATAAATTTTCTATGCCACACTAGATAAAGTATAAAAAAAAACCACAGAGCTAAGTCTGCTTGGAGGTGGCGGAATGAGGAAATATATTGCAAACAAAGCCCCTGTATCGCAACAGCCCGTGGGACACTTATTTTGCAAACAGCCATGTTGTGAAGTGTACTTCAGAACTAACAATTTCAAAGTCCTTGCTGCAATTTGTGAGCAAATAAATCCATTATACTGTGCATAGAGCCCCTTGATATGGCTCTCATGTGCTGCCCTCATTCAATACGTATTTTAGCACCATTTGTGCTGTCATGTCCAACTACACAGTCACTGTAACAGGTTGTGCAGACAGCACAATTTTCTTCTCCTTTCACAGCCCATAAAATGGATATTTGTGGAACATGGTCACAGAAAAATGGGTCAGCCACATTATCACGATTATTTATGTTTTTCATTTCTTCAAAGCCACTGATATGATCTATTTAAAAAAGCAGAATCAATATTCACATCTTGTTATGGGAAACAGTATTACTAAAATGGTGGCAGTTGAGCATCTCATCCGGGTGACTGGTGGATTAGCAATACATAAACATGCACACATATCAAAACCACATGTTCAAAGCTACCAATCAAAACTGTTCATCTGCTGCACAAAAAAACTTACTCCTTAGGTATTTTTCTTTTTCTTTCATTTTTTCTCCTCTCATCTGATATTAAGACATGAAAAGTGTCTTGGCCTCAGCTTCCATGTGCACTTTGAAAGCTTCATTGAATCCTACTGCAGCACAAACCAAAGATATTTAGGGAATAATGGACACCTCTACCTCATTTAAGTTGTTCAAGTGTCCCTAATTAGCATAAACTAAAATTCTACAACTTTTGTTTGTGGTCCATTGGATGCACCTATAGCACAAACCTATGAATTGAAATTGGAATAACACCTCTATTTATAACAGTTTTACAGCTATTCAAGATTTATATCCTGTGTATTCACCTAATTTGCATACATCAGAATGCTACAGTTTTGGTTCATGCTTCATCGGATGCGGCTAAGTCACAAACCTACACTTTGAAGTTAGAATGGCACCTCTATCCATACTAGTGTTGAAGGTATTCAAAGATTTTAAATTTTGTGTATTCATCTAATTTGCATAAATCCAAATATTGGATGCAGCCAAGTCACAAACCTATAAATTGAACTTGGATTGGCACCTCTATTTATAATAGTCTTTAAACCATTCAAGATTTAAATTTGCATATTCACCTAATTTGCACAAATTAAACTCCCACTGATTCATTGGATAAGGCTATGTCACAAATCTGTAAATTGAAGTTGGAGCAGCACCTCTGTCTATAATAGTTTTGGAGATATTTCACTTTTAAATTTTTCAGTACTCCTAATTTGCATAAGCTAAAATTACACAACATTTGTTTGTGGTCCATTGGATGCACCTGTAGCACAAACCTGAATGAAAGTTTGAATAGCAGTCCACCATTAATAGTCTTGGACATATTCAACATTTAAACTTTTGAATTGCCCTAACTTGCATAAATTAAAATTCTACAACTTTGGGTTGTGGTTCATTGAATGCACCTACAGTACAAACCTATGAATTAACATTGGAATGGAATCCCTACTTGCAATAGTTTTAAAGACATGAAACATTTAAAGCATCAAGTGGGCCTAATTTGCATAAATTGAAGTGCTACAACTTTGGTTCATGGTTCATTGCATGTGGGTATGTCACAAACTTATAAATTGAAATTGGCTTTCGCACCTCTATCTGTGATAGTTTTTTAAGCTATTCAAGATTCAAATTCACCACTATCATCTTTAAGTATAGTTTTTTACCATATGCTTGGGTGCTGCAGATCTTGTATTTACTTTGATTGCAAACTGTGCCTAACACTGGACAGTTTGCATGAAAAAGATTAAAGTACCAATGGTAATAATCCTTAGTTAAAAAATCATCTCTTCCTACACATGCTTGTGTTCATAAATAATAACAAAACTGATGGTTCTGTAAAGGCTGGTTGAGGCTTTCCTCCAGATCATAATAGGCCTGCAAGTACAGTGAAGCCTCATAATAGCAACACTCAGGTTTCTAATACATGTATATATATTCACTTAATGACACATGTTTTGAAGAGCTTAAGTCAAACTTCTTTGCTATTTGAGTCATTTACCTGACATCTTCAGATATCTGACACATTTGGCAGAACAGATGGTGTCATTATAATGAGGTTTCACTTTATATGTATACAGTGAAACAGCAGTGGCCCAAGGGCAAGTTGGGGGAAATTCATACCTTGCCTTTCTGGCAACATATAACAAATTCAAGTTATAGGCCTGTGTTATGACCATTGCTATTTCCAGGGCTGGTTACTGTTGAGCCCTTATATAAAGTAATACTTGTTCAGGGGCCAGATCCAAATCTACAGAGAGATTACAGGAGACACAAATGTGCCAATGAAATCATCAGGGGTTCTCACACATAAGGCATAAGTTATATAACCTTGTACACTGTGTATTTGTAAATTACATCACCATCCATTAAAGCATGTCTCAATAGGCTGAACCACACATAGATACAGTTAACTATGTACAGTTGATCAAACCCTAAAAAAATAATTTCTGGTAATCTATGTACTCTCTATACTGACAGACAACTTTGAATGTTTTGAGATGGTGATAAAACAGAGTATGTATAAAACTCATATAATTCAAACTAAACAAAACTTTTAAAAATTCAGACTGTTAGTAAATGAATGCCCTCAGGTCCTACACAAAGAATGTCTTAAGGGTAAACTGCCAATGAAGGCTGGATGTGCCACCAACAGAAAGATCAAGAGTGCTCTTGTTACAAACATTCCTTCCTTTACCTAATTATTACTGTCATTGACTACCAGCGTGTGTTCACTGTAAAACAAATACATGTACACACAGTGGCCAGTTCATGAGATACTATTCTGCTATGTATCAGCTACACGCAGGACATTTTTACCTGCAATAAAATCATGCTCACATGACATCAAAAATCATGAATTAGCATGATGATTCCTGATTCACATTCCTTGTAAACAGGCCTAATATTCAACTAACAGCTTGTCTGTCGTTCCAGTCAAGGTACAGATGTTTCAGGTCAATAACTTTCCTTTGCTTGCCTTAAGGACACATGTAGCAGAAAGGGAATGACTCCCTTCAAAACTTAGCATAGAAAGAGTATAACTAATATTTCCACTTATTATAGTTTACCATACTAGGATCAGCAAGGGCATAGCAACACCTGTCTGAAAATCATTTTATTTGACATAGGGCTATTGGCAGCCCAAAGAGCAGAGCCATGAATCTGTATACTATACTTCACATGTATTGGCCAAAAGCACAATAATAAACTTGTACTGACCTTAACTATGCTTTGGTATCATAGCTGTCAGAATTAATCATGCATATCAAACTCTGTCCACCAATCACAGACAAAGTCAATCATCAGGAGGTATAAAGTATTTTGCAGTTAACATAATAGATGCCAAACCTGTTACACAGCATCTTAACTTTTGACAACTGACAACTCTGAGGTGTGCAGTTTGTCAACACTGGCCAGCTACAGAACACAATTTTGTTTTCTCTTCAGATGCATCCTTTCATTAGCACTCGCAGTTTCATGTTTTACATGCACAGTGCCCGCATCTTTGCTTGTTTGAGTTCACAATTGAATTTTTAGGCGATTGAGTTTTAATTCCCATTGTCATGTGGCATAAGCTTGATGGGTCTCCCCTAATTGGTGAGGGCAGTGTCGGAAGCGGGAGCAAATGAGAGTCCTAGCCTGTCATTTAAATTATCAATATGCAGCATTGACCCACATGTTAACACACTATGTCACATGGTAAGGCCCAGCCAGGAAATTTCCCCATAACTTTCCACCATTTGTGAGTAATAAATATTGCCAAATCATTGCTCCAGAACTATATATTTAAACATGTATAACAATGTTTCCTCCTCCCACTCTGTACCTGTGGTTATATGTATAGTTATTCAGTATAACTGTATTATATATTTGTTTTTCTCCTCTGAAGGTTGTGTCGTATAGTAGGATGATTTTTAAAGTTTATAGCTTTTCATTTTATAGAGTAGGCTTCAGAGGGAAATTGTGTGCTGCCCACTTGGTTTTCACATGAAATATTCTGTATCATCAGTAGCTGTTGTAGCAACACACTCAATGAAATGTCACAAAATCTTCTTCTTGCAATGGTGTTTACTGATAGGGAATTTATATACTTTTCTAGTTTGCTGTCTCCAGATGGCATGTAAAATATGATCTCAAAGTTTGTTCAGTGGGAGGACCCAAGATAGTAACAAAGCACATTTGACTCATCAATGTTTGACTCACTGTTTGTGCAAAAACCTTTGCAAAAAAAAAAAAAAAATCATGACCAAACAAATGTCTGTGACGATACATTGTGTAGGAAATGTAACATAATTATACCATGACAGATATACAGCTGAGACACCAACATGCCCTTAAGAGTGAAATATTTAAATGGGTCTGAGATGAAGACTCCTGAGTGATCTTCCACTCAGATTGCACAGGTTGTTGCCTGCACTCAATAACTTTAACAGTCCTGAATTTTAACCTCCCGTCCCCCTAAAAAGTAGTTATTTTTAAACTGAAGTAAAATATATATCCATCTCAACCATACCTGACTACCTGTCAAAAGTTTCAAGGTAATTATAAAATCAAACTAGAAAAGAAGATTTGCTTCACAGCAAATCTGTCTGGGTGCCTTCAAAATGAGAACAGTTCGAAATGCTACACTTTGCCATTGTTCAACATAATATAAATTTGGTGTATTAGCCTAATATTTATAAATTAAAATGCTCAGCTTTGGTTCTTGGTTCAAGGGATGTGGCCATGTCCCAAACTTATGAAGTGAAGTTTGAATGAAACTACTAGCTATAATAGTTTTGAAGCTATTCAAGATTTTAATTTTGTGTATTTGCCTAATTTGCATGAATCACAAGCCTAGAACTTTGGTTTATTGTTTATTGGATGGGGCTATGTACCAAACCCATAAATTGAAGTAGGAATGGCACCTCTGTAATAGTTTTGTAGCTATTAAAGATTTACATTAAAATTGCATATTCACCTAATTTGCATAAATTAAAATCCTACAACTTTGGTTCATGGTTCATTGGATGCGGCTTTGCCACAAACCTATAAATTGAAGTTGGAATGGCATCTCTATACATGTATACAATAGTTTTGGAGATATTCAGCTTTTAAATTTTTCAATGCCCCTTATTAGCATAATTTGAAATTCTACAACTATACTGTCCATTATAGTGGCAAGTGTCACAAAGGTATATATGCACATTGAAATTTTTTGTGTCCATCTACAATAGTTTGGAAGATATGGCACTTTTAAAATTTTTGTTGCCTCTAACATTTGCATAATTTTAAACATCATGACTATTCCAAATGAGATGCACAATTTCACTGGTTATGTCAGTCACCATGGCAAGTTTGGTGTTTTTCGGAAAAATAGTGTCTGAAAAAACCTCTGGACCAATTTGGTCGTAAAGAGAAAGAAAGAACGAGAGAGAGAGAGAGAGAGAGAGAGAGAGAGAGAGAGAGAGAGAGAGAGAGAGAGAGAGAGAGAGAGAGAGAGAGAGAGAGAGAGAGAGAGAGAGAGAGAGAGAGAGAGAGAGAGAGAGAGAGAGAGAGAGAGAGAGAGAGAGAGAATTCTTGGAAAAACAAAATGTCTGAGAAAGAAAGAAAGAAAGAAAGAAAGAATGAATTCTTCTTCTGACATAATCAGAGAAAGCATAAATTATCAAAACAAGCCAACTCACAATGAACAACTGCGGATAATACTTCCAGTCTCCATCTTCTGCCCAATACCGTGGACCACAAACACCAGGTGGCTGATGTCAGGAGGTTTGTCATCCATGGTGGCTTCATAGCAGTAACCTCGGCACAGCTTACTGCCAGCTGCAAACAAATATATCTCTTTAAGCAACTTGCAATGAACTCTACAAAATGAAGGGATACCACACTGCTAGTTTAAATTTGACACTCTTTCTAAGAACACCTTCATGAAGATATCGTGAATGTGATTAATACATTTATAATACGGGGCATTTATATTAACTGCAGTGCTGTTCTAGCACACATTCATGATATGAACAACAAGGAAGTGGGTAGTATGTACTGGGAGATCCCTTTACTAAATGAGGGCAAAATGTGTTGCTCTTTGTGTTGCTCTCGCAAAATATAGCAATCCAGAAAACTAAACTTTAAGAAAAAAGCCTTTTGTTACATTCTCTACACAGGCATTGAGCTTCACATAAAAAGAAAATATCATTTGTTTGAATATTTTTCATCTATTTCTTAGAACTATCAGTAACACCACCAGCATATCCACATGGGTACCACTATAATGGCATATGATTATTGCAGAACTTTGCCCAGTGACAGAGTCAGAGAAATTGGCAGGAAATTTATATGAATGTCTCCTAATGTGTGTGTTGTTGCCTGTGACAATTCAGCTTCTTGTCAATATGCAGTATTAATCCATGCACAGCACTAACACTCTTAAACTACAGGACAACAATAAAGTGTAGCAGTTCACAGTTCAGTAACGCCAGCTGTAATAATGTTAAATATACAATGTACTGCACATGTAACAGATTCATCTACTCCTTTGTACACTAATACTTCAGTGAATACTTACATTTAGATAAACCCAGCTTGTTGCCAAGTGCTCTGTAAAATTTTGAGGAAGCAGCTTCACTGAATAAGTACACTTTATCGATGGCATTCCAGTCCACATGGAACTCTTTAAACTTTATATTGTGAATGACTGAAACAAATACATTAGACAAATATAGAATACACAGTAGACAATACAGACAGGATTCATAGCTGAGACTTACTCCTCATGACGACACAATAAAATGAAATAGAAAACCCTGAAACTCAGATGAAGGTATGAACCAAAATTTCTTAAATCAACTGACAATCCACATTTAGGAATTTGAACCTGGTCACATCTGAGAACAAAAAAGATCAATATATTTATTAACATTTTTTATGGTAAACATAACTGACAGTCCTTGTAATTTCTAACTGAATTATTCTCTTCAAAGAAACTCAAATTTCTCAAAAGTAAATCTTGGTGTATAGCTGAAGCATTCACATAAACTTGAGTAGTTCTGCTGCCAAAGTACGCAGTTTATATAATGTCCCTTTGATACAGTGGGAATACTGTATAAGTGGATCCCACAGATTTCTAGTCTGCAAGAATTTTGTGCACTGGGCTGTATGTTCAGCTGAATACACATATAATTGCTAATCATGACCACTCTCATTTGAAATATGAGACATGCATATTAATTTTCTGCCACAAAGCATGGGGCTCACGCCTGTCAAACGTGGAGGACACAAGGGCATATCACTGTCCCAGACAGGGCTACATACCCCTTTCTTATAAAATTAGTGTCTTTCAGAGAAATTTCAGTTTACAAATACCAAAGTCATGTTCATTTGGTGTTTCCTTAATTGGTTACAAGATTAAATTTCCAATGTACCTGTACTAAGTATTCTTTATTTCAAAATATTAGTAATATCCCACTTCCCACACAGGCAGGGGCCCATAGCTCGCCAGGCAAGACTATGGTTAGTAAGGCAACCAGGTATGCAGTTGTGATGGGAAATTAATAAGCATGCCTCCTATCATATGCATATTTACCCAAATACACATGGCAATACACATTGGATTATACTTGAACCTGAGATTAAGACACTAAGTCTCTGTGTCTTAATCTCAGCTTGAACACAACACTGAATGAAACTGTTATTATTTAAGTTGCAACCATGGCATAAAAAATAAAAATAATTGTTACTTTCATAATCATGATATTAAAATAATATGAACATTTAAGATATATATATATATATATACATACATATATATATATACATATATATATATATATATATATATATATATATATATATATATATATATATATATATATATATATATATATATATATATATATATATATATATATATATATATATATATATATCTTAGGCCCATATATGTTCTTGAGTTACTAATCTGCAAATTACAATTGGAAAGTTACATACATGTATAATGAAAATACATGTACACACCCTTCACCACCCCAATCATGCTGACTAACACAACATCAACTGGATGGACACCAGACCTCCCTATTGTTGCTCTACAAGTGTACCAGGTGCTAATTCATAATTTGAGAGACTGATTCTACATACAACAACAGGATCATAAAGATCCTGTAATTGGCTGACTGTATTCTGCTGCTTCTGCAAGTGAACTTTACTGCCCCATACCTGTACTGTATTAGGGCTCACAGAAAGTTCACACTGAAACTTTGATATTCAAGTATCAAATTATAAACCAGTATACATAGTTTGACCTTTCAAGGTCCTTCAAAGTTAAAAATGACACCAAAAGAAACCCCTTAGTACTTTCTTATTTTTGTTTAATAACAACTATGGGCCTAGGACTGACCATTGCCACTATATCAGTTTTTACCTTTCAATGTCACTCAAGTTAACAATACTGGTCAACAGGAACCTCATAGGTATTTTCCTATTGATGGTTGATAGCAAACATGGGCCTAGGATTGACCATTACCAAGATATTAATACGCCACTAAGTCAGATTTGCTGAGTCGGCACAAAAACTGTCTCTGCTGACTGACAAGTTTAAAACTTCATAAATATTGAAGACTTTGAGATTGATTTGAAGTCAATTTACATGATGAAACCTAGAGAATAAATACTATGTCACTGCACTGATGCTGTACATTTACACTTGTATAAATATCCTGCTGGCACTATTATCTACCCGAGTCATGATGCTCTGAAACATCTAAATCATACATAACAACAAACAAAATCCATCAACCATGCTGTGCACTCTTTGTGTCCCTCCCATTCATTGACAAAAAACAATCCTAACAATTTTGGCTGTACTTACACAGGACACTGCAATATAGCTACTTGCTAATAAATGTGACTTTTTTGCTCAAGGATGTTACCACACCTGGTCAAAGTGACCTAAAAATTACACGTCAATACAATATTAGATTGTGGCTAAGGAAATTAGCTGTGGCTACATTTATCTTTAAAAAAGATCAACTACAGTGGTTAAAAGCATACATATATGCCTCCAATCCCAAGCCCAGTTTAAAGAATCGAGATTTCAGCAAATCACATTCAACAGGTAATTTTAGACGACAAGCTATCTGGAGGAGTACATGTATATGAGTCATCAGCAGGTAACTGACATTCACATATATTCTGTATGATCCCTGTAGGCCTATACTTTATGATCCCTGTTAAGTGCTCCTGCCTCTCACATGTGCCACTTTTCTTGTTTCCACATCATTCTGAAATTATGGCAGATGGATACATGTATATTCTCTACCATCATTTTTCTTTCAACTTATATACACCACATGTTTACTTGTATAATTGAGACTCATTTAAGTTAAATGGAGAAAGAATAATAGCATACATGTGATTATTATCCCTGTTTGCAACACACCTTCTATTTTTGAAACAGTGAATTGGTGTTTTATCTTGTGTTCTGGACTAGTATTATATCAGGTGAATCGGATAGATCTGCAAGTCTATCAAATCATCTCATTTTACATGGTAAACCATACAGCCAGCACTGAACATGCTTAACCCTTTCCCCATAAACCAACCAAACTGGCTGGTGGTCAAGTGTTATCTGCTTCAATGTTTCTGACTCACTCTCAACAGTAGGCCTAATGAAAAACAGTTTAAATAAGAATTGCAGATGAAAGCCATCAAGTTTATATTGCTCAGGTCAACAGCTTTCCTTGGCATAGGTCAGGTGATAAATGCCCAGCCAAAGCCAAGGAAAGCTGTTGACTCTGTCTTATGTGAAGGGGAAAGGTTAATGTAAGTCATGAATATTTTTTATTTTTTCAAAGCAACATGGAAAACATGCAGAGACAATATGCAATGTTACAGTGGATATTTGTTATACACCCTTGGTGCTAGGTCATGCCCATCTGTGCTACAGATGAGGAAAATATGATATGTATGCCTAAATGACAATCATCAGCCCTCCAGGAGTTCATGTGTAGGTTTCAGTATAATCAAATGCTCTCCATAGGTTCGGGTTATTCATGTCTAGAAGAGCAAGCACACAAGGCATTGCAAATAACTGTCACAAAACTACACATAATCTGAGCACTTAGTCTTTTTGGCCCCAGTGAGAACGCACAAGCCTGATTCAGATTTTACATGAATACAAACAGATAATTTTACATGAATACAAACAGATAATTTTACATGAATACAAACAGATAATTGTAAAATGTACTGCTTTTATGTTGGGTAACACTGAATTTTTGGATTGCACTTTGACTACTTTACACATCTAACTGTCTTGCAAGATCCGTAAATTACGCCAACAAAGAATTATATGAACCTTTGAAAAATTATCTGTTTACCCACAAAGAATTCGGCACTAGACCCCTTGCAACAGTGCACTGCTTGGCAGAAACTGTTTGTACTAAATTCAGTACATGTACAGCGGTCCTCCTCTTAACTCATTTCACCCTGATAGAAGACCCAGTCAGCAGCTTACCTTGGTGAGTTCTGGGTGCAATGCACCCAGAGCGCCCCAAGGAAAGCTGTTGACCTTGGGCATATAATTTGGAATGATCTTCCATGCAAGTTTCATCAAAAATTTTGAAAAACAATCCCTAAATTAGTGAAATACAATTAGCAGACAACATTTAGATATTAGCGGGAAAAAGTGTCATCAGGGTGGAATGAGTTAGAAGATGGGTGTTGCACAGTGGTCCCAGTACACTAGTCCAGGAAACAAGGTCACCCCAGTACAGCACAAAGAAAATAAAAGTGTTCAAAAATAATGTCCAGTCAAGTACAAAGTACTGAAAATAAGAGGGCTTCCAGTATGCAAAATAAAATGTCCCAGCATGCAAGCAATATATTAGCCCTCCGCCCTTACGTGGGCCACCATACTACACAATTATGTATATATGCACATACATGTATAAGCAAAAAGCACATTTGATTGCTCTAGTACATGTAAATAGCATTGTAAATAGAGCTCTAGCTACCACACGATAGTCCTGAGAGGTCACAATTACTAATTTCATTTGTATTCACGTGAATACAAAACCCAATACACGTACGTGAGTGCAAAATTCTTGTGGGCCAGTTTTGTTCCCATTAGATTTTATGCTAACATAACATTAAATAAACTGCTTACTTTTAAGGCCAATCGAATAAAATTTAATGAGTCCTTTTAAAAGCTGTACATGTACACTTAGATTAGCACAAAAATTTAAGTGTTTGCACATGCACTGGTTTTTAAGGTATTGGGTTGCCAAGTACAATAGAAAGTAATGGGTTCAAGTAACAAATAAATTGGTTACTATTGTGGCTAATGTTATGAACTTTCAGTCATTTAAATCATACACTTATATCTGGCATGAAAATTTCGTGTTTATTTATGCAGTAGACTGCAAGTTATTTACTTGCAAATTACCATGAAATTAAAGGGAATACACAACTCCAGCCCTCCTGACTGATGTGCCTTTGACACGTGGGATACAAGAACCTTCTATTCTTGCTATTCCATGATAGGAAGTTAACACTGAATGGGTGCAAGAACTTCAGTGGCAAAAGTGTAAAATGATCTGCTACATTTCTTTACCTGGAAGAGGCCCTTTCTGTGGATCTGGAGTTTCTTCAGGGATCTTCTGACCAGCAAACTTGGCTAGATGCTCAGTTTCAATCTGGTCTGCATATGCCTCCTCAATGGGTTGCCAAGTGGTTTCCACAAACCAAACACCTCGCATTATGTTTGCTGTCTGATCTGTCAAAGCAGCACATATACACATAGGTATCAAGTGTTCAGGCAGTGGAATGTTTGTGTAATTTAAAAGTTACCCAGAAACATAGTGTTAGTCAGAGAGGTGTCCACGTGTGTTTTTTGACAACCAGTTTCAAATTTAGTCACCCCAAAACCACGATTTTTAAATTACAATTGAAAGAATAGGAAGTGGACACCCTGATATTATGAAATCAGGACAAATTTAGCATTTTGGACACCCAGATTTCAAATTCTGGTTGCCCAGAAATGAAGTATGTGCAGCTCGGTATAATTTTGTATGGGAATTATATTGTCCATGTGTGAACATACCATATACCTTAAAACAAATTATTTTTTAATGGTAAGATTATAAATGCAAAGTTGAATATTGTTGTTGAATATGATGATCAAGCCTAGATATTCAAGCTCAGTTTTCCCTCTTTTGAGAGCCCATCTCTAGAGAAGACCTAAAAGTGGTCAACATGATGCAGATGGTCTCTCAATGGAGGGATGACATGCACCACTGAGCTGACATTTTAGAGAATTGCAGCTTGAAGCCTCATCCACGTTGTACGTACACATGTGTATGTGCACTTGTTAGATCCTTTTAAATCTTTAGGTACATAACAGTTGTTCTTATGTATTATGTTAGCATGAACTTACACATGATCTGTACAAGTTCATGTTGACATAATAATGGAATAAACAAACACACTGCATGTTTCAACTTACTGTATCCCAGCTTTACTCTGCTCACTTAATTTTCCATTTCAGAACTTGTTTAGTATGAACAATAACCACAGGCCTTCATGTTTGAGGAGTGTGATTTTCAGTTGCCCTGACAGCTCGCCTAAAATATTGTGGTGAGCTCCTAAAAACATGCCTCAATTTTCCATTTAAGTACTCTAACTATACCAATAGCTCACCTACAGCTCA
Organism: Hermodice carunculata; assembly: GCA_964020975.1. Taxonomy (NCBI): domain Eukaryota; kingdom Metazoa; phylum Annelida; class Polychaeta; order Eunicida; family Amphinomidae; genus Hermodice; species Hermodice carunculata. Next base: position 48,574,151 of record OZ026615.1, on the reverse strand, counting down.
CCTAGAATGATTCCAGGCGAGCTTTTTTCAGCTCACTAACAATTTTTAGATGTCAAGGCCTGTAATCAATAAAGGCAGGAATGTGAAATCTAATGGCATTAATGCCATGGAAGTATCTTGCATCGTCTGGGCTAAATGAAGGGACATGGTAAGCTTTGATGCAGAGCTGTCAACTAGTTCATTGATCAAGGACCACATCAAGATACTCATCAATTAAGTCCCTACCATGGAGAAGTGTGAAGACACAGCAGGGTTCGAAATTGGCAGGTGTCTGGGTGCCCCCGGCAACTTTATTTCGCTCACTGGTTTTGCATGGGGCAACTTTCTATCTTCAGCAGAACATATCATTTCCAACAATAGCGGGAATGTTCCTAAAATCTGCTTCTTTTTGTGTGGAAACACTGTTTTCACAGTGGTGACAAATATAGCTCTTGTTCATCTATACTTGCAACATTTTAAATATCAGTGTCTTTTAACAAGCTAACTAGTAACTACAATTCTCATGTGGTCGGAAACTAGGGAACTTTCTGGAGGTGTGGGCAACTGTGGTTGCCCAGGGGAAACTTGAAAAAATAATTAATTTCTACCCTTGCATATGTTTAAAATTTCACCACATTTTCACAATTGTTACCATGGTGAACTATTAAGGAATCGAACATATGGAAACTATGTCCATCAACTCCCATCAAATGGCAGAAGAGCTAAACACTGTTGCATTCATCATTTGTTTTTCCTGATATAATTAGAAACCAATGGCCAGAACTTTAGAGGTTACTGAGCCTTATGTGGCATATTCAAATTGGTAACTTTTACAAATTTTACAACAACGAACATCAATATTTAACCTCACACTTGATGAGCATTATTATGATGACAAATAAACTCCTCCACCATGAAAATAAAGTGGCATTTTTGAGCTTTCTTTCTTTATGCTAATAGTGTCAGATGAATTCACTGGCAAAGAAGAAAGAAAGAACTAGAAAATAAGATTCGCTTCATAGAAAATATGTCTGAGTGCCTTCAAAATGAGAACAGTCTCAAATGCTACACTTTGCCATTGTTCGACATAATCTGAATTTGTGTATTATGCTTATTTGCATAAATTAGAATGCTACAACTTTGGTTCTTGGTTCATTGGATGCGGCCATGTCACAAACTTATAAAGTGAAGTTTGAATGACACTACTGTCTTTAATAGTTTTGAAGCGATTCAAAGACTCTAATTTGTGTATTTGCATATTAAACGCCTGCAACTTTGGTTTATGGTTCATCAGACAGGCTATGTCACATACCTACAAATTGAAGTTGGAATGGCACCTCAATGTATAATAGTTTTGAACTTATTCAAGATTTAAATTTCTTGGCATTCTTCTTATTTGGATAAATTAAAATTGCACAATTATGGCTCACGGTTCATTGGATGCAGCTGTCACAAACCCATATTTTGAAGTTGGAATGGCACCTCTATCTATTATAGCTTTGAAGGCATTCAAGATTTAAATTTTGCATACTTCACTTAATTTGCATAAATTAAAATCCTATAACTGGTTCATGGTTGATTGGATGTGGCTTTGCCACAAACCTATGAATCGTAGTTTCAATGGCATTTCTATCTGTAGTACTTTTGGAGATATTCAACTTTTAAATTTGTTAATGCCCCTTATTAGCATAATTTGAAATTATACAACTTTCATTTACTCTCCATTATATTGGAAGGTGTCACAAACCTATATGTGCCCATTAAAAAATTTGTATCTATCTGCAATAGTTTGGAAGATATGGAGCTTTTAAAATCTAGAAAGGTCCTAATTTGCATAATTTAAAACATGTTGATTATTCCAAATCAGAGGATCAACCTCCTACTATCTCTGTTACCATGCCAAGTCTTAACATTGTAGCTTGCAGGGTGGACCTGAGAAAAGCTCTTGACAAATTATGTGGTGGAAAGAAGGAAAAAAGAATTTTATGAAAACAGTATGTCTGGGTTGGCACCAACACATAATGACTAAACAGACCTTGTATTTAAAGCATGTGTGTCAACACACACTTTTCTGTTTTTCCTGAAATTCTTTCTTCTTTACCAGCAAATTTGTCCAACACTTTTCTCGGACACTATTATACATAGAACCTCCAAACCTGGCATAATTGTACCTCCATACAAGGAGTTTGACTGTTTTATACAGAGGAATGAAGATGTTTAAAATTATGCAAATTATGGGCATCTGATATTTTAAATCTTGAATATCTTCAAAAGTATAATAGATAGAGATGTCATTCCAACTTCTTCTAGAGGGTTATTGACCATTGCACATCTGATGAATTTAAAACAAAAGTTCAGATTATGCTAATTAGCAGCATTGGAAATTTTAAAACGTGAATATCTTCAAAACTATTATAGACAGAGATGTCATTTCAACTTGTACTACAGGGTTATTGATCATTGTGCATGTGAGGAATCTAAAACAAAAGTTGAAGCAATTTAAATTATCTAATTAGCAGTATTTGAAATTTTCAATCTTTAATATCTTCAACACTATAATAGATAAAGATGTAATTCCAACTTCTACTAGGGGGTTGTTGACCATTGTGTACGTAATGAATTATCAACAAAAGTTGTAGCAATTCAAATTATTCTAAGTAACACCATTAGAAATTTTAAATCCTGAATAACTTCAAAGCTATAACAGAGATGCCATTCCAATATGCTTTGAATTTGAAGACACACACACTGATTTGCTATGCAGCAAATCATTTTCCTAGTTTACACTGTGTTTCCTGGATAAAGGTGTTTTACATGCACATATATATAAAGATCTAGGGATTGAAAATTTGTGGCCAATCAAGAAATAAAACAGTAATCACTACAGAATTTGACCTCACTCTTATATGATTCATTTCAAAATAAATTAGCCATAATTTGCAAATTTCTTTAGCCAAATGAGCAAAACATTAGCATTTGGCTCGTGGTTCCAACGGTCCCTAATATATACATGTATATGATTATATTCACATTTTGAAGTTGCTGCACCATCTACAGTGACAAATGAAAGTGTCACTGTGGTAGATATTCCAATGGAATAAATATTTCCAATGGAAAATTATTTTGCAACTAGCTGTCCATTTTCAGATATATATATTTATGTGTAACATTCTCTGTTGTCCATAGCTGGGGTGTTCAGGATTTCAACAACTTGGTCATGCTGGACCCATGACTTGTCCACATTTTTCCTGAATGAAATACATACACTGTATACCTTTTTACTTTCATCTGATCAATGCTCTTAAAAAGTTAACTTCAGTTTAATCATCATCCAAGTCAGGCACTTGCTGTAGCTGTTAGTACTATGCTGACTTGACTAGTATGACTAGAAACTGCTAAATAGACCTGTTCATACTGAGTTGTACCAAACTTTTCCGGACCATAATTAATTATGCATTTCATTGTTGGCCTGATTGTCAAATCACCAAGTGGCCGAGTCTGTACATTTTTATTACCTTTCCTGCCTCTCAGAAAGCCACATTTCAAACCTAAATTTATTGCAATGATACTTAAAAAAGTTAATCTGGCACTCTGTATATCAAGTTTTCCCAATGCTTATCTAAGCTCCTTTGAAAAACATCCACTGATTTTCTGTTGACTATATGTCTGGCAGGGAATTCCAGTCATTTATAGTCCTACATGAAAAACAGCACTTGTTGAAGATCTCTTACAACAGGAGGTTTAAATACTTTCCACCTATGACCCCTTGCAGTAGACTCCTCTCTGCACAGAAAAAAAAATGAAATGTGTGTGTAATGCTGATTTATACTTGTTGTACATGTATAGAAGTATCATGTTTCCTTTTCGTCTTTTATTATACAAAGATGGGATTTTCAATCTGCCAAGCCTGTATTTGTGTGGTAAATGTGATATTGCATAGACCATAAGGGTAGCTCTTCTTTGAACCCTAATTCTTTTCTATCTACACTAAAATGAGGTTCCTATATTGGATTTCCTTATTCCATATGTAGTCAAACTAAGGATTTGTATAATAGTAGTAGGGTCACACAGTCAGTATTTCCAAATCATTTATAAATTACTGCTTCAATTTAGATAGCTTTCTTGACTACAGCTGCTGAGTGAATATGAAAATTCAACCCATCATATATTAGTACCCCAAGTCTTTTTCTTCGGTCACTTGCTCTTAATTCATGTTATTCACTTCATAAACATGATGTTAGTCCTTCCTAAGTGCATTGATTTGCATTTGGCTCTATTAAATGGAAGCTGCTATTTCATAAACCAATCTTCCAGCTTATGAAGTTTGTTTTGGAGCCTGTCATTATCTTCAGCTTTTTTATTAAACTGTGTAGGTTCTCAGGTAAGTCATTTATGTACATACATGATAAATAATATCGAGCCCTAAACAGATCCTTGGGGAATTCTGCTCTTGATATTCCTCCATGTTGACTTATATGACCATTCAATATCACATGTCGTTGGTGATTAATTAAGAATGCCTTAATCCGTTTTATTAATTTGATCCTTATACTGCATTAAAAGCAGCTGTTCGTGTGGTACAGAATCAAAGGTCTTGTTAAGGGTAAGCAAAGAGTTGAACAGATGACCTTCCTGTAAACTCTCAGTCCAGTCTTCCATTAATTCTAACAACTGGGTACTACATGTACATTAATGATCTATTGTCTGATTTATTCCCAGTAGGACTGGGAACAAATCCATGTTGCACATTAACATATAACTGATTCAGGGTCATGTGATTTGTTACACTTTCATGTATTACTGATTCTATTATTTTGCCTGTTATTAAAGTAAGGCTAACAGGCCTATAATTAACAGTGTTTGTCCTGCTTTCTTTCTCATGAATACATCCCATATGGTCTTTTTCACAAGAGCAGGGAAGTAATGAAATACAGACTTTCTGTAAAGTAAGTGGCAGTGCAATTTGCTCAGCTGTTTCTTTCAGCACTATTGGGTGATACCCGTCTGGTCCAGGATTCAAGAGATTTCACTATTTCTGGTTTTGTTAGTCGCTTTACAATTTCCTCTCTTGTAATCTCTACACTACATCTTTTAAGCTTTAATTGAAATTGCATTCCTCAAGTGTTGGCAGAATTGTGAGATCTGTAAACACACTACTGTATACGTTTTGAACTCCCTGACCTATTAACTTTCTTTTCGCCTTTATGGATGGTTGACTGGGCCTAACTCAATTCACTTCAGTTCGAACGTGTCCAAAACATTAAATATCACTGAATATATCTAACGCTGCAATTACACTCACATTTTAATATACGTCAAACCAAAGAGTAACCTCCTAGGCCAAACCAGGGACGTGCTATTTAAATGGCACGTCCCTGGTCAAACATACCTTTAGTCGACCAATACACAGGGTAACACTTCCTCGTTACCACATCCACTTCGTATAATCCACCCCGAACGTTTATCATCTCCACGTTGTCCGCAGTTTTTCCACGCGTATTGTGTACATACTCTCTGTATTTGCACTCTACCCTTAAAGAATCGTAGCCTGAAAACTGTATCCATTTCTTGTCCTTTTCCCTGTAAAACCAGCGAATTTCTTCAGGTCTCAGTGGTTCAACAGTGTCGATTTTCGGGTAAAGATATCGTCTCCTTTCCTTACTTGGAACCGGTGAAACTGGAGATGAATCGTCGAAATCTATGTCACAGTCATAATCGTGCTCCGATGGGCCAGAGAAAAGATCTGAACTAGAAGAATGTGAAAATCCGCCATCAGCTGGACTTGATGTCATCATCAGATTATGACATTTACTTTGACAGATGGTAGCGTGTTGAAGCGCGGACGCGGTCTGTCAACCTCTCACCTGTTGCAATTCAATGTCCTTGACCCCCCAATCTCGTTGCCTCTTTTGACCTTGCATGTCCTTGTTTGCTATAGAATTCAAATTGCAACAAAACGCTTCGCAGACGAGTTACCCAAGGATAAAAAGCTAATTTTATTACAAAAAAAATATAGATATGCGAGGATATGCTTTGCAATTATAACATACGCAAACCGGAAGTGAAGAATGCAAACGAGATCTAAACGAGAAGTTTCTGCAGACTGAGGAAATGTCAACATGCAACATATCACGGTGATAGTACTGATACCGTGTCACTGAAGTCAGATGTTGCATGTGAGTAACAGATTAACAGCCAAGTTGTGCGATTCGTTAAGGTAAAGACGGCGGCACTGAAGTTCGAAGTGCATATAATTACAGGTGATAAATTTATCAATTTTAGCCACGGGTAGCCGCCTCTCACTTGACTACCCCACCACTGTGGTGGGGTGGTCAAGCGATCGCTGTAGTGTAGTGAGAGGCGGCCACCCGTGATTTTAGCGATCGAATTATGAACAGTTAAGCATGGAGGTATTAATTAAAATTTATACTATTAAGTATTATCAGGCATGTCATTCATTCACTAAGTTTTATCAGCAATAATTCACTTTTTTTTCTGAAAATATATGAAAACAAAAAGTTGTGATATCAGTCCAAGAATTCAGAATTTGCTATTATCTTGAAAAAATTATGTTGTTGGGGGTCAGCCCTTGTGCAAATCCACTTATTTTGAAAATTCTAAGTTATATGCCTGTATTATAGTATTTATAGTATACAGATGGAGAGAGCACGACCAGTGGAGCTCATCAAATCCCTGTGGTGACCAATTTATTGTGCAAACAATCCCTTTGTTCTCCCTTTGTCCTGCATTAATTACCTCAATCGAGATCAGCGATAAGCGCCCGCTTTGTACCCCAGCTCTGAAACCGCGGCCGTGTTCAGCCAGGCTTGTCGCACAGGCGCACAGCACGCTGCAACTTCTAGCATCATTGCCAGGGCCAGAATTTCACAAATTTTTGCGAGAATCTGTTTGGAGGTTTGTCAATAATTTTCTTTGTAAACAAAGACAAGTTTAGGAGCCTCTTTACAAGAATGGATTCTCACCGAAATTCTGACCCTGCATTGCTCCAGAACAGTGGGTTCAAGAAATAGACAAGTTAGCTGAGAAATGTGAGTTGAAAGGGCCAGATGAGATGAAAGTGGCGTGGTTTAGAGGTTTGTCAATAATTTTCTTTGTAAACAAAGACAAGTTTAGGAGCCTCTTTACAAGAATGGATTCTTGCCCAAATTCTGACCCTGCATTGCTCCAGAACAGTGGGTTCAAGAAATAGACAAGTTAGCTGAGAAATGTGAGTTGAAAGGGCCAGATGAGATGAAAGTGGCGTGGAACTTGCATATGGGAAAGGTGATTCAAGAGAAACGTGGAGCAGTGGAAAAGAGGGGTTGAGGATAAGAGCACACTTAAAGAGTAGATAGAGCTGTAGACAAGCCAGTGAAAACTAAATGTTCGGATGGTAGTAAGGACTCTAGACTTGTTTCAGGGCAGAGCAGGAGTGATCAATATGGAAAAGAGGAAACAGAAGTAGACAAATGGGAGCGATGGGAAGTGTAGAGTGTGTAGGAAGGACGTGGATGAGACCATTGATCACATGATGACATGGTGTATAGGTTATAGGGCACTTAGAGACAGGCTGTTTGTAAGGTGGAGAGAAAGAGATGGGCAGTTTAAAAGCTTAGAGCAAGTAAGGGACATGGTAGAGAATGATAGGTTAGCATGGATACTAGGATTGAAGGGTGATTTTTCAGGGAGTAAAGTAGGGTTAGAGTCAGTGAAAGGCTTGGTGCAGTGCTGGGAGAGTAGGAATAATATCTTAGGATTAGTCACCAAAGAGAATAGAGGATCAGCTTAGAAGGGAAGGGAGAAGGTAGCCCTTATTAGAGCTCCCATGACCCTGCTTGGTGGCAACATCAGCAGGGACTGTGGGCATGCCGAGCGCACAGTTGCAACAGATGGATAGGGCTGTTTGTAAGGTGGAGAGAAAGAGATGGGCAGTATAGAAGCTTAGAGCAAGTAAGGGACATGGCAGAGAATGATAGGTTAGCATGGATACTAGGATTGAAGGGTGATTTTTCAGGGAGTAAAGTAGGGTTAGAGTCAGTGAAAGGCTTCTTGGTGCAGTGCTGGGAGAGTAGGAGTAATATCTTAGGATTAGTCACCGAAGAGAATAGATGACCCTGCATGGTGGCAACATCAGCAGGGACTGTGGGCATGCCGAGTGCACAGTTGCAACAGATGGATAGGGCTGAGTTTTTGTTTAAGTTTTTTTTTTTTTTTTTCAAATAAAGGCCACCTGACTAGCAAGTCAGGATCGCTGCAAATAAGCAGAGTACCACAGAATATTACCAGTGGGGCCTTATGATGTGTAATGTTGTAAGTGGCCACCAATCACCTGTATGCGTTCGCAGTCAGTTTAAATCGCTAGCTTCTGTCAAGATGATTTGAATGGTGTCAGTTACATCGTCGTACTCGTACTAGAACCCGAGATATTGAAATTCTACCATTTCCAAGGGAAACTCCAGAATGATAATGTAAGGAAAATTTTGCCAAAATAAAGATCTTCAGTAATGAACTTTCCAGACGCTGCTGGTTTGTCAAAATAATACCACATTGTACACTGACTTCAGATTTTACAGCGGTTGTAAACAGTTATTTCTTGGCTTGATGTGGCCAGGCAGAAAATCGCCGTCGAAATAGGTGGAAAATTTTGATTTCTCCAAGATAGGTGTCTTAATATGGAGGACATGTCCCGATGGAAAGTCAGGCCAATTTTGCTTGAATGAAGATCCATATAAATGAATAATCTGGATGCAGCCGGTTCTTTCAAATAACAACAAACTGTACTCTGATTTGAGATCTTCCCATGAATGTAAACTGTAGAAAATCAACCTGTAAATCCGGAGGAAATCCAGTTTCTCCCAAGATGGCTTATCTCCTATGGGCATTTTAGCTTGAATAAAGATCTGTACAATGAAATATCTAGACGGAACCAGATTTTCAAAATACCACCAAAATGTACCAAGAAGTAAGATCTTGCCATGGATGTTAACAATTTTTTGGTGTCATGTTTTGGCCAGGCAGAAATTCAGCCTTGAAATAGGTGAATCTTGTCACCCACCACCTGGGAGATTACCAAAAGGTCTGAAATACCAATGAACGCTGAGTGCTAATAGCCTCTGTGTTTAAACAGGCTTTGCCAGGGCAGCCACACAGTAGCAGTGTGCAGGTTTAATTGCCCCCCCCCCCCCAAACCTGGTGGTTTCAGGGCTGGAACTTTGAAGTGGCCAGCGTGCTCTCTCCTTCTGTATGATACCTCCATGAGTTAAGTACCTTCAGAGTTTAATTACCCTGGCCTTGTGCTAACCCAATTGGTAGTTCTAACTAAACATGTATCTCATACGATTGAAGGATCAGTGTATATTAACAGGATACTAAGTAAAAAGCTTGGCTGCCGCTGTTTGTGAGCAGGAGAACAGACAGTTTACGTCATAGAGAAAAGATTTTGCTACAGTGCATGCACATTCCCTGCCTTTTTTTTCAGCCTACACAATATTTCTTTGGACAAGATCTCCATATAGGGACACCAGTGCTCTTTGCATCTGTTCCGCATGATGGAATAAAGTCTTGGCATAAGCCTGATGATTTATTCGGATACACAACTTTTTCATTGCGATTTTGCTTATATAGACCTAATGTGGTTATGCCAGTTCCTTTTTGTATATATAGACCTGGTTGTGCCTAATTTTGCTACAGTACTGCAACATAAAACTTCACAACAGCAAAATCATACCTGTGCAATTACTGCAAAATCCTGGCGATTATTAGCATAACAGGGGAGCATTCGAAATTTGATCCCAAAACTATAACTTGTTGACTCCCAACACTTACGTGCAAGATCAATATTGATTAAGAGATGAAATATGTACATTATAATGTAATGTTATGTGATACAAGTTTTTTTTTTTTAATTTTTGAAAAAAAATTATTCCTGGTGTTTCACTTTATGATGGGCTCTACAGGAACCCATGTGCTGTAAGTATTAGCTGTGAGCTGGTTGTAAAACTCCACTACAAAGGGTGAACAGGGGATAGGGGTCTTATGATGGGTGTCTTCCAGGGATAATCCCCAGTATGACCTTGCAACAGCTCCGCACCTCTCCTCCTCAGGTGGGACCACAGCTTGGTATCCCACCAGGCTCTGAATGTGGGCTTTCAGTTGCTCAAAGCCATGAGGTGGAGCCGAAGTGGTGTACATGGGGGGCAGAAGCTAGTTGCGCACACTCTACGGTAGCCACTGAGCTCAGAAGACAGTGATTTGATAGTCAATGAGTCGACCCCAGCAGGGGCCTGCTGAAGGATGAGTCTGACTAAAGGAGCTCATCCTCCTCTTCGGCGTCGAGGTCTGAAGACTCGGGACTCACAAGAGGAGCAGTGGGACCCAAAGCAGTGTCAAACAATGCATTGTTCACGGCAATGGGACAGCCACCTGTGACAGCAAAACACAACTTCTACAGAAGTTGTCACAGCCTCTGTCTTCTCAGCTAAAGATGGGGCATCTGGAAGACTGAGTGAGGGGGCCACAGCCACAGCCACTGCCAATTCAGAAGTCTCTTGGCAGGAGGGCACCTGCAGGAGTTGCGAAAACTCTCTAGTCTCCGGAGGGCCCACGGCAGGGGTCACAGCTGCCAGAGGTTGAGGAGTCTGCTGGCAGGGTGAGGCCTGTGGGAGCTCAGGGAACTATGGGGCCTAGTGAGAGCTGACTCAAGGCAGAGCCAGCAAGCTGCCCCGTCTAAAGAGTCTGCTCGCATGTGGCAGAAGTACCAGCATGGACAGATGAAGACGAGGTCTTCAACCATAGGTGCTGTTTCTTGTGGAGCTTGAGTTAAACTTACCTCGCCATGGAGGGACGCAGGGCAACAGGCTCAAAGGTGGGAGCCAGCAGGAGGCAAAGCTGGCATGGAAGCAAAAGGCTTCGAAGGTGGCACTTGGGTGGATGAGGGGGCCCCTGCCACAGGAACCAAAGGCTCACCAACAGCAGAAGCTGCCATCAGAGACTTGGGTGCCTTCCTTCTTGCTCCAGAGTGCCTAGACTTATGAGCCAAGGTCTCAGAACCAGAAGCTCAGGAAGTCTCTCCTCGCTTCAGTAGTTTGGGACGCTCGGACTGGCAGAGGATCCAGGATGCCAGGACGGGGACCCGTAGGTCTCCATTCAGGCTTCACTGACTTATGTGGTTTGGACTCTGAGCACTTGGACCCGGAGGACCAAGATCTTGAGAGATTTAAACTGTGTTTTACCTGCCTCTTCTGAGAAGACTCTGAAGTGGCAGGCTGAGACGCGATCAGTGCTCGTAACATAGCCTGCAGCTGCATGCTCCTAGGAATATACTCCAAGGCACACGCAAACCTTGGGTCAGTGGCCAGCGAAGCGCTGGTCACCTTGGGTAGAGCTGGGTGCTCGTGATCTCTCAAATGAGATTTCTTGGTGCCGTGCTTGCGACTGCATCATCACTTAGCCTTATTCATCTGAGCGGGGCTCAGGTTCAGATATGGCAACCACCTGAGGCTGCAAGCGAGCCATGTGGGTTTGTCTTTGCTTCTCAAGTGGAGTTGCAGGTGAAGACTCAACAGAGTCAAATTCCAAAGCCTGGCGTTTGGCAGCAACAGCTTGCTGCCTATGCCTCACTCTGTCACTCTTTTTCCAGGCCTGCTTGAACAGCAGCCACTTGTCTCTCTTCCAGTCATAGCTTGACAGCATATTCCCTCCCAAGAGCAAACAAGGCCAAGTTGCTGCAGTGCTGCTGATCATCCCAGGCGGCCATATAATGGCTCTGTGAGTCGAGCTTCCGGCCTTTACAGAACTAGGATGAAGGAGAAGTGGTCACTGGATCAACACTAATGTCATGCTGCCATGCAGTGATTGCCTGGGGAGTACTGTCTTCCCGCTCTCTGCGATCTGAACATTGACATGCCAACTTGTAAACTTAGGTTTCACGACAAATGACCAGCTGTACTCCCAACTATTTCAGAGGTATCCACAGGACAGATTTCAGCTGTCTTGGTCTCTGAAGAGTCCAGGGATGCTAAGAATAGATTTACCCCAGAAGGGAATGTGCATGAAGCACTAGAACAATGATGATGAATGAAAGTTTACCCAGCCTCAACTTGATCTAGCAAGCCAGTTATGGGGCCCAAAGAGGAAGGACGAGCAGGGAGCATGTGCAGTAGGAGTCACCACAGGTCCACAGGAGCCGAGATGGTGGAACAGGACAGTCAGGTTTTGGGAACAATCAAGGGAGTGATCTCAACTTGATTGTCTTGGGTGTTGTGCCCAGACACAGAGGTTTTGGCAGTGGTGGTGGAGAGGAAATGTTATGTAACTAATGTATTATTTTAAAAGTGCCTAAGCATTTCATGCATAAACAAAGTAAAAAGAAAAAACAAACAGTAACTAAATTAAATCCTTCATTTGACTGTGAAAACTTATGTTGTTGAAAAGAAATCAAACAACATTTGATTCACCATACATAATAATATTCATAATAATCAGGAAGATGCTTTTGACTCAAAGAAAAAAAAACAACTTAATTCCTACAAAAGAAAACAACATCAACAGACAAGGTAATTGTCGGTACATAATACTGTCATAGAGACCTAAAAGATCACCCATATATTTAAGCACAATTGCAAGTATCTCTCAAACTCATTTGACCATAAATATTGACATGAATGTCTGTTATCAACTGGCTATATCATTATAAATTGAGAGCGAGAGAGGGAAAAATTCATCAGAGGACATGAATGTGCATACCGAATGACGATCAATAGTAGAATGAAACAAAGAAAGCATTCAAGTAGCAGGGAAGAACAAAAAGAATCATGGGAATGCTTACAAAAGACGTACACATCACAAGTTATATGTCAGGTAATAAACAAAAGAAAGAACCAAACACTTCACACAATGATGGCACGTGTTAATCAATTAAAATTTTTGAAAAACAAAAATCACATTTCATGCACAAACAAAATTTTGAAAAATTACAAACACAATAACTAAATTAAATACTTTATTGGCAATGAAAACTTATGTTGTTGAAAAGAAATCAAACAACAATTGCTTGCCCCACCCCACCCCACCCCCAAAGAGAAAAACCACAGCCAAAGAAACAAAACAATAAATCACAACACTAATTCATGACCTCAAAATCACCTTCTTCCTCCTGTAAAACAATTGATATATCTATTTTCATGCATACAGTTACAGAAAAAAAAAACAATGAAATATTTTAAGCTCTCAAACACATACCATGATAATGACATAGACAGACACAAGGGTAATTGAATTTATTCAACAGCCTCTTACACATATTTCAGTATGCAGATATGACTGAGTTATACATTACAGTACAGGTAAGACACCAAAAACCTTGAAATTTTAACGGTTTTCACAAGATGAATGTCCTTTCTATTAGTTGTCAAATTTCAAGCTTTTAACTAAAGTAGAAATATGAGAAAAACACCAAAAACCACACAGGCATGTGGACATCCGAACGTCCATTGTCATTCTTTTGGTTTTCAGTAGCCAAATGGAACAATGCCACCTGTCAATCATACTTAACAGCCTATCACGTGGCTGCAGGTAGCAACGGCCCATGGCAAAAGCGGAGTGGTATAAGGGCGGCAATGCAAAATAAGGCAGCATGCTGAAAGTATGTCTGTACGGAAAAGATGCAAACATGCTAACATATCATAACCTTAATGGTTTACTTTATAGTTATCTTGCTTGTTTTGCGTTCTAATGAAGGGAGACTTTAAATGTTCAAGAGGAACGGGAATCGTCAGACGATGTCCCTTCAAGCTTCAAAGGCCGTGCCGTGATGGATTACCCCAGTGGGCCTTCACACCAAAGACAGGCGCAGAAAAAACTGGCACCTTAATCACGTACATAATAATATTTTATTGAAACCCAGGGATGAAGAAATAAAAGTACAAATAAACACATCGAAATAAGCATAAACATGAAAAGAAGAGAAAACACATGATTGTATCACAAATAATTAGTGACTTATATCGACATTTATGGGGTGGATGCTTTGTGGTCAACTTTCAATTGTTTATTCAACAATTAACATCACAGACACCCAAGTACAGGACATATAAATTCTTTGGAGTATGATGAGTACACACATGTATGATATGTTATCCTAAGGCAAATACATTTTGAGCTAGGATTGACTAAAGTGGGATTTATTTTTGGTGTTTTACCTGTCCTTAACTAACTGTCATAAGATCTTAATCAAAGTAACACATCTCAATAGACAGCCATCTCTTGTTTTCTTTGAAACTGGTGCTGACTCCTGGTGCACATGCTCCCGGTATCATCCTTCCTCTATTTTGAAGAGTGGTCAGTTGACATCAGCTGACAGAGGCAGCGGGTTGGTCGGTTGGGCATCTCTGGTGGTTGAATGGTAAGAATACTTATTATTGCCGAAATTATAAAAAATTCTCATATGTCTCACAAGTAGCGCTGGGCGAACATCGTAGATGATTGCCATCAGTAGGCCTACAGAATGTCGACAACCACGGCGTTCCACAGGGTCTGCCGTGAGAGTTTAAAGGCTCACACCTGGTGAGGTCTGGCTGAGACAAGCTGCAAGGCACCAGGCCTTTCCAGCAAGATCTCATAGGCCTTAAGGATCTTCTCCTTAATCCATGAAGATATCATGTTTCTGCAACTTGCTCTTTACTGAGGGGTAGGAATAGGGCAGACCTCTGTTCCATGCATCCGTCCATGTGTGAAAGATACCAGTGAAGGGCTCTCATGGCACACAAGGCTCTTTCTTCTAGGGAAAAAGTAGTATCCATAACACGGAGGGTAAATGCCTTGAAGGCTGTAGCCAGATCTCGGGCCACTTGGTTCTTTGCATGGAAGTTAGGGGTCAGGGTCACCTGGGAGTGGTCAGATGACCATTGGAGTCGGTCATGAGCTGGAGCATGAATCTTGCTTCTGCCAGCCTCCAAAGTGAGGGTTAACAGAAAACAAGTCTTCCACATCCAGTACTGGAGGTCCACCCATCGGGGGTCCTCAAGGCACTCAAAGGGCCACTCCTTCAACATGATTAAACCAGTGAAGGTCCCACCAGGGTAGGACCTGCCTCCCTGCTGGCCTGTTGGTGTAAATGGACACGATGAGTGCAGACAGATAGAGATCACTCCAAATGTGAATGTCCAGGATGCTGCTGAGGGTTGAAGAGATGGCTGATTGGAAACCTTCTACTGTTCTTAAGCTCTTGCCTAAGACTTCCCTCAGATGAAGCAGGAAGTCAACAATGTCTATGTGGCTCTGAGAGCAAGGGTGGGTCACATTAATGATGCACCAGTGGGAAAACACATTCCAATGAGCCAAGTAAACAGTTAGAAAAGAAGATCAAAGCCCTCCTCTGGGATTCTATCTATGACCAATTCAGAGAAACCTCTGTTGCAAATGTGCTGTGAGACAACCGCCAAGCATGGAGGTTAAACACTTGAGGGTTCCTGTGGAACACGCTCATCTATGGCTGCACCAGAAGTTTCGGCCATGCTTGTTAATGTACCTTAGACTCGACGCTTAGTTCCAGATGTTTCTACACCTGAAACCCCAAGCGGGAGTTAGGAGAAGAAGTGTCATAGTTGTAAGTCGGGCAGCAGGAGATCCTCTGCGTGAGGTCACGAGCACCCTTCTGTTACCCAAATGACTTCCACTGTGGCTCTAGTCACTGACCCGAAGGTTGCCCTGGCCGTTTAGTCTATGGCCAAGAGTCCCCAGATGCAGGCTGATATGTTGCATGTCTTGATGGCACCCTCTCAGCCTCAGGCTGTTCCTTCTTCGGAGACCCTATGAAGAAGTAACCGAGTGTTGACTAAAGCTGTGGAGAGTCCTCAGGGTCTGAGCGCTTGGAAGTCACGCATACCGGTGCATCCACAATGGAAACCTTTGGGTTCCTCTCCGGGTATTGTGGAACCTTAACCAGTCTGAGTGCCTGGATAGTAAGTCCAGGAGGTCTTGAAAACCACCGGTGCCTCAGCAAACTTCACGAGCTCCCAGATTTTAGCACTTGGATCATGAGCCAAGGCATGTTGGAGATAGAAGGAAGGCACCCAAGTCTGTGATGGTGCCTTCTACAGTCAGTGGGTCTTTGGTCCCAGCGGTGGTGGCCCTAGGATGACCCAAGTGCCACCTTCAGTTCCCCCACCTACAGTGTTGGCTTTAACTCCTGCACCTTTGGCAGCTCTAACCCAAAGCAAGCAGCTGGCAATACCATTGGCTCCTATGCTGCTTGAGCTGGGTACCCTGCCTCCCACCCTTGAGAGGCAAGCAGAACTTGAACTCTCCAAGGAACAATGTTTGCGGTCAGAGACTTTGTGTTCTTCCGCTGTTGCCCCCCACAACAGCTGAGCCCAAGCAGATTCTGTCAGCATAGCAGCTTGCTGCTTCTGCCTTGAGTCAGCTTTCTCTTGGCCCCAAGGCTCAGGAGTCCAGGAACTTTTTTAGGCCTCCTCCTGCTAGCAGATTTCTGAGTCGACGGCAGCTGCAGTCCCTGAATCAAGTCTCCCAGAGACCCAGCAGGTTCCCACCAGCCAGCATATACCCTTTTTGTCAGCTGTGGTGTCCACTGCTCCTGGTCTGCTGGAAGCCCCCCTCTCCAGCCCCATGTGGACAGAGCAGAAAACAAGGAGGCGTTTGAGACTGGGATAACTCCCACGGAAGAACTTGCTACACCTACACCTGGTGTGGTGACAGAGCCCCTGCTGTCACAGTTGTCCACCCTTTGCCCATGGACAATTCGTTGTTCAACAAGGCTTTGGGTCTCAGTGCTCCTCTCACAATTCCCAAGTCTTTGGACATCGACACAGAGGCAGATGATGAGCTTCTGCTTTCTGATGTGTCTATTAGGAGATCCCAGCTGAGGTTGAAGGTTTGACCTGAAGGCTGTTCTCGATCTGAACCACCAAGCAGTGACCATGAGGTTGAGGAACAGTCTTTTGCACCCATGGACACCACACCAGCTCTGCCACAAGGCTTTGATCACCTCAAAGTCCTTTTTCAGAGCCTGGTTGGTTACCAAGTTGTAGTCCCACCAGAGGAGGAGAGGTGCGGGGCTGTTAAGCAGTCCTGTCGGGCTTGTCTCTGGAGGACATGCAGCAACACATCCCCATACCCTTTTCGCCCTTTGTGGCTGAGTTTTATGACCAGCTCATGGCCAAGACTCAGGGTACATGAGTTCTTGTAGAGCTGCCGATGTCTGGGTATCTGAGGCAAGGGCGACTCCTCCCAAAGTCGGACATCCCAGCGAGATGGTATTCTGTGCCTAAGCAGACCTTTCCATCACATCCACTGCGGGCAGTTTAGAATGGGAAGAGCAGCTGAAGTATATCAAGCCATATGCCGAGGCCTTCAAGTGATTGGAGGAGGAAGTCAGGGGATCTGTCTTTACAGCATCATTCTCTGATGTCTCGTTGGCCACTCTGAGGTCTCTCCTGGATGACCTCAGGGGCCTTGTGCATATCACGGAGGCTGTGCAGGATAAGTTAGACCAGGCGATACTCCTTGCGACTTCCTTGCCGCCAGCCATTGATCGCCAGGTTCGGACCACCTGTAGGTTAGAGGCAAACCATCATTTGTTGGGGAGGGACACCTACCTCCAGGGTCAAAAGTTGCCTGATCCGTTGTATTGCAGAGCCTGGACAGGGCCACCCTTCTCAGGAGCTTTGTTCGGAGGAGAGATGGCGTAGGTTGTTTGTGGCACATAGAACCTTCAGGTCGCTTGGCTGATCAATGCTTTGACCGACTGTTTGGTCACTTCCCACCTTGGCCACCACAGCCCCAAAGCATGGCAAGTCTTCTCAGACTGCACATACTCGCCCCTCCGCTCATGCTTCCCCCCATGATGCCCTGGAAAGAGCAGGCAGTGCTCAGAGAAGGGAAAGCCCTCTAGTAAAGGCAAGAAGCCAGGCAAGCCTCAGCGCTCATCATGCTTGTATACTATAGCGCACCATCTCAGGATTCCCTACTGTCACGCAGTTAGACTTTGTGCAACGCCCTGTCGGCAGCTGCCTCTCTCCCTATCGCGTGCAGTGGGAGTCTATCACAGATGATTCTTTCACCTTCAACATCCTGAGACAGTGCAACATGCTGCCTGTTGGCAAAGACAGGCCTCTATTATGCCCTTGTAGTTCGAACTGTCCACAGCGTCACACACATACCATTCATGAAGTTTGCCTTTGCTTGGGCCTAAGCCTACCTAAGCAAGTCCTGCCTTCAGCCGGGGCAGGCTTTCGTCTTCCTGGGTATCCAGTTTGATCTAATTGCCTACATCTGTTGTCCTTTGAAAGACAGGTAGGAGAGACTTCAGTCCCTGCTGAGAGCCTTTCTGACTTTCAAGGTCCACTCAGTGCAACAATGGCTCGCCTTGCTGGGCTCTCTCTCCTTGATGAAGTCCCAGGTCCCACTCGGTCAGCTTCATCATAGCCCCTTGTAGTGCGCTCTGTGGGGCAGATGGTCGAGAGACCAGGCCTATAAGCCCCAGAGCCGGTTCTCAAGTACGATCACACACACCTTCTGTGGTGAATCGTACGGGAGAACGTCATGTCTGGACAGAAGCTGATGCCTTTTCAGGACCAGCTTACCATCTACACAGACTTCTCGATCCAGATTGGGTACCACGTGGAAAGTGGTACAGCGTTGGGCACTTGGCCAGCGTCCTTCATGTCTCACCACATAAACTGGTTGAAACCGGAGGCGGTACGTTTAGGGCTCCTCAGCTTCCTGGACCTGGTGGAGCACAAACATGTCTTCATAATGTGCGACAATAGGACTGCAGTGGCCTTCCTCAACAGACAAGGTGGGATGCAATCCAAGAAGCTGACAGAGTTAGTCTGATGCTCCATCCACACGCACGTAAAGCATATCCCATGACATCAAAATGTCCTGGCTGACAAACTCTTGAGAAGCGGTCAGCCTGTAGGGACAGAGTGGTCGCTCCACCCACGGGTTATTCAGGCCTTTTGGGTTAGATGGGGAACTCCACATGTGGATCTGTTTGCGACTCGTGAGAATACAAAACTGCCTGTTTACATCTTGCCAGTCCTGGACCCCCCGGCCCTAGCAGTGGACACTTTAGATATAGCCTGGAGCAACCTTTGGGCGTATGCATTTCCACCTCTGCAGATCCTTGTGAGGGTACTGCGAAAGGTTCGGTCCCATCTTGCAATCTGATTGTCGCCCCCTGGTGGTCCAATTGCTTAGTAGACCTGTTGGAACTTAGCCTCAAGCCTCAGGCCACCCCAAATGCACCCCAAAAGTGGTCTAAAAGGGATGGCCTCTCTTGAGGGGGAGAACATAATGGAAATACCAAATACCATGCTTTCTGCCCAAGAATGCTGGCCTTTTAAGAGGGGTGGCCTATAAGAGAGGAACAACTGTACTGCTCTTCCCCTAGAGGAAAGAGCCTTGTGTCCCGTGAGAGCCTTTTAGTGGAACCTTTCATGCATGGACTGGCGCAGGGGACAGAGGTCCGCCCTCTTCCCACCCTTCAGTATCCATTATAAGAAGCAAGCTGGCAGAAACATGATTTCTTTGTGGATTAGGCAGAGGATCCTCAAAGCCTATGAGATCTTACTGGAAAGGCAGGGTACCTTGTAGCTTGTCACAGCCAGAGCTCAGAAGGTGTGAGCCTTTAATGCCTCCTGGCACGCCCTGCGGAAAGTCATGGTTGTCAACATCCTGCGGGCCTGCCTATGGCGATCATCTACGACGTCTGCTGAGCACTATTATCGTGACATGATAGTGCTAGAGGAGGGTATGTATGACTTTCTGGGCTTTTACAAGCTCCTTTGCTTAGGTTTCCATACTGGTCCAGCAGGCCTTCTGGATCCCATCAGAGCAGCCACTATGTTCCAGCTTATGGCACTCTTGTGGTTTAGATCCGATGCAGCATACAGGTGGGCCTGCCTCTTTGTGGCCTATGGCATTGTGCTAAATGTACCTAATCTCGGACTCGTATCAGGCAGTTTGTCTTACTATCCTGGCCTGTTGCTGGTTGACCCAGGAATTCACTGCCCTAAAGAATCATATACCAGCCCCCCCACCCACCCACCCACCCAGCTTCTACCAGTTCCCTGACTACGTCCAGTTAGATCTCCAGGTCCTATGAAGCTGAAACGTCTATCATGTTGGCAGGGGAGTTCTAGGGGAGTTCAGAGCGGTCCCCTGCTAGTAGGTAAGGACGGTTTCTGGTTTGGCGGCATTCTGCTGTTGGCAGCCTTAAGTCCACGTACCTGTGAGGTTTTCCCTTCAGACGTCGCCTCCTCACTAAGACCGATGATCCCGGCGGTCAAATGTGGTCAGTATGCCAGTGATGTTACACCCTGTTCCTTTGCGTCAGTATATCGGCAAATGGTGGTCTAGAGGTAAAGTTATATAACTAATACGTGAAATTTGTAGTAATTTTGGTATTAGTAACTATACTTACCTTTCAACCACCAGAGAAGCCCACCTGACCACCACACTTCCTCTTTTAGCTGATGTCAACTGACCACTCTCCAAAAGAGGAAGGATGATATGGGGTGCATGCCCACTGGGAGTCACCACCAGTTCCAAAGGAACCGAAAGATGGTGCCACAGGACTGTCAGGTTTTCAAGAATTGAGTGAACTCAACTCGATTTCATGGGTGTTTGACCCAGACTTAGAGGTCTAGGCAAATAGTTGTCAAAAGGTAAGTATACTTACTAATACCGAAATTACTAAAAATTTTGTGTTTTAATATTTGGATTGAGATTGTCTTTAATATAAAAGCAGTGTGTGCGTAAATGATAGCAAGTCTACATGGAAGAGAGTAACTAGCTCATGCAACAAGGATCCATCCGGGGGTTGATGCTCTTTTCATTATTTATCCATCCAGTAATTATGGCTAGGAAAGCTGGGGAATACAGGCTGGAAGATAAAGCTGTTTATATCTTCCTGTTGGAAGTTAGAACATTTCCTATTTGATTTGGAACATTGATTCTGGTCCAGGCTTCTACAATTTTTTCCAGAATCACTTGTCCATAGGACAAGTTAATCTGAATTTTCACTTGTCCCAATTGTTCCCATTTTGCACTGGCTCAGTCAGTATTCCAAGCAATTGGGCTTTAATAAATTATTATTTCCGATCAAAAATTTGGTTGTCCACTGGACAAGTGATGTTCAAAGTCACTTGTCCGACCTAGATATCCACTTGTCTGGGACAACAGGATCATAGGAACTGTAGAAGCCTGTGGTCTATGCTTGTATGGGAAATTAACCTTTCAGATTTTTTCTGTCATTTGCAGCTATGATTACTGGATAAAAATGTGTTATCGGCTGTACCTTGCAATTTCCACGACAAATAGGTAAAATTTTTGCTGACACCAAGCTTTACCACCCGATATTATCTCAAATCAACAAGGATAATATCCAAAAGGAAATGGATAAATTATAGTCAGATCATGAATGGTCACTGAGGTTCAGTAATGACAGGTGCATTGCTTTACATGTGGGAAGCAAAATTTCCTGCCATCAGTATGTTATGAATGATAGATTTGTCAAAGATGAGGACCTTACAGGCCTCAAAATAAGTGAAGAACAGTTGTTCAGGTTACCAGGAGGTTACCTGCTATAAATTCCAGGCTAACAGGTCTCCAGTTTCCACAAAATAATAAGTGATGGCCATTCAAAACCTCAACATGTGTACTATATTGTGTGCTCTTTGTAAATTATATCTGACTAATGAATGAATTACAAGTTTAAAATTTATCATACAGATGATTCACTGTATGTGGCAAAACAGGTAAGCCTACAGAAGTATTCTCTGCTTAGCTGAGCCATTTGATTGTTGAATTCCTTTTACCTATAAGTAAACAAATTAAAATGGATATCAATTTACAGTGTACAACCATAATCGAGTGTCAGTGTGTACATGTTGGCTGTTATTTCTCCTTCTGATGCCACACAAACCTATTTATCTGATAAGTTTATCTTTGTAAGGCACCAAGATACCTCAATTATTTTTCAAAGCTTCCAAACACAAAAATAGTACATACAATGCACAGTAATATGTGTAATGCTTAATTCTCACATTCCTCCCTTTTGTTGCAGCTCAACAAGATATCTGGTGATTGAAGAAACTATGTGGCCTATAATTGTGAACATTGCCAGAACATATGCCCCATATATAGTATGGCCAGCTGCTGCTGTGATTGGCTTTGTGGGCTACAATATTGAAGGACTGATACGTGGAGAGTGGGAGACCCCAAGCAAAAGTAAAAGTATTGCTCAAGAAAGAGACGAAAGAATGCTGCAGGAGTCCCAAGGAAAGGATTTGACAGAAGTGGAGAGCCTAAAGGAAAAAAAATTTGTGCCAGAAACAATTTTTGAACGAAACAATCCAACGAAACATTAACACAGATTGATGCCCCATAATTTGAAGGTGCAGTGAACTCTGTAAATAATGTGTCTTTTTTTTTTTTTTTTTGCTTTGAGATTTTCATCACAGCGTCAGTAAATTTGAATAGCCCATCGATCATGTCATGGATGGATGTTTGGAAAAGGTATCATTTGCTCTTAATGGCTTTACCATGTATTTACATTTCTTGGTGGAAATCCAGATATGCAAAGTTGATAGTGACTGTAGAGTTTACCTGGATAACTGTTTATCACAGAATATAATGTCATTAAGCTTGTGAATACTTATAAAAAAAAGTTGCTTTTGACATTTTCATTTTTTTTATCATTACATCAAAACTATCAAAAGATTTTTTATGGGATATTACCTACAGATCTAAACACACAATACCTGAATGTAGCAAGGGCATTCATATTGCAATACATAGGGTACATTTGAAAGTGGCAAATGAAAAAAAAAAAATCTCTGAAACCATGCATTGTTTTCTGCACAAACCAAAGTGATTGATGCAACCAAGTGAACAGTCTATCTTTGACCAGTCTGGTTTCCTCAATAGTGAAAATGGGTTTTAGCAAACTGTGCTTGTATTGTACAGACACTTGAGAGCTGACCTATTCAACCTGCAGACCAAGGAATCATTCCTTACAAAAAACAAAAAAAAAAGTTTCTTTCCCCTTTTCTTTCCAGATTTTCTATTTAGCCCAAGTCAACAGCATTCATCAGTGCACTCTGGTCATTAATGCCTGAGTGTGCCAGGATTCAAGCTAGATGCATGTTAGCAATTCAGAGAAAAGAGGAGCTGTCACATTCACTCTCAGTTGTTTACAGACAGACAGATGGGGTGGCAGAGATGACAATGAGTGATTGCATGAACTTTGAAACCTTTGATCAGCAGAGTTATGAGCCATCATTAGGCAAAAAAAAAAAAATTTATATATATATATATACATATATATGTGTGTGTGTGTGTGTGTGTGTGTGTGTGTGTGTGTGTGTGTGTGTGTGTGTGTGTGTGTGTGTGTGTGTGTGTGTTTCCCCTAGTGGACCAAAAATTTTTTGGATAGGTAGGTAGGCATTTTTTTTTTTTTTTTTTGTCTGACAATTTGGGTTAGTCTGTAAGTTTTCTTTGTTAAATATTCCACAATTTTGGGTAGGTAGGTGTTTTAAAATTTTTTTGGCCTTATAAACTAGGACTATGTTATTGAATACTTTGTAAGCTAGTTTTCAAGATTATGGGCCAACTACTGAAATTTCATAATTTATAATACATGTACTAACAACTTAAAGTGAGATCTCCAAGTTAGATGAAGTTTTCAATCATTAGATAACCCAAGTCAGTGCACACATTTGTAATTTACATTAGTCCTCTGGTTATTGGACCTCATCTTCTGGTTACACCTATCACAATGTATTTTTTACCAAAATCTGTAGCTCAAAAGATTGTTGGGCCTGCCATTTCAAATGCATAGTGAATCTGTGACTACATTTAGTACATGTACTTTAATATTTCATTGGCGGTCAACCCATTATTTTACACTTTCTTGGTTAGATCAGACTGAGCTAAGATGAGAGCTAGTGCAGATTGGATGCTTGTTAAGGAAACCTGTTGACTGCAGGCATGGTATCAAAGGATCCTTATGGGTCCAATCTTCCAATTTTCTAAATTTTGGCCATTAATGAGATACAGCAATACCGTACAACCAAACACTTGTTCAGGTCCCAAATATACCAGCATTAGGGACCCTCCAACAAGCAAACATACACAATATCCAAACATCATCTGGATACTTTGATTATTCGTGCATCGCAGATTTCATTGTATTCAAGACTTTATAAGGACATCCAGACCTTAATTTGTTCAACAGGTGGCACTGCGATTTTTTTTCTCTACTTTTTACAAATTGTTGTATTTTGGCTATTTACAATTTCTCTAAAACCATCGCTCAGATTGTTCTGAAACTTAATGGAAGTGTAGCTTGTCAGACAGTTACACAAAATCGTTTACTAGGTGGGGATACTTGGGATCCCCGATTTTTCACAAGTTTTTACAATTTGGGTACCTGTTGGTGAATGCATGCATTCCTATTCATTACCTTGCAAGTCAATAGGAATTGCAATGGAAGTTCATATTTTGCACTTCTCCAAAACCATCAACCAGATTTACTTCAAACTTGGTGGGGATATACCTTGGGTTAGTCACTATCAAGTGTGTTCAAATGGTCACGCTCCATTGATATATAAATTTTCTATGAACTACTTTTTGGTAAAATCTTATCTAAAACTACTCAGCCAATTGGGGACACTTTTGGAGACCTCCAGACCCTAATGTGTTCAACAGGTAGCACTATGTGTGTGTGTGTGCTTTTTTTTTTTTTTTTTTTAATGAATTTGTGCATTATCCAAAACTCACTCCGATTGTTCTAATAGGTAGTGGAAGTGTAGCTGGTGGGAGGGTTAAACAATTTTACTCTGGATCCCTGATTTTAACAAAATTTTCAAATCAGGTACCTGTTAGTTGAAGCAAGCATTCCTATTGATTACCATGCAAGTCAATTTGGATACCAATAGAAGCTCACATTTTCAACTTCTCCAGAACTATCAACCATATTCACTTCAAACTTGGTGTGGATGTACCTTGGGTGGATCTCTACCAAGTGTATTCAAATGGTCATGCTCAAATGATTTTTAGCTTTTCATAAAATTTCTTTGCTCTTTTTCTTTCACTCACCTATTTTACTTCCTCTCCAAAATCTTCTCTGAAGCTGTTCAGCCAATTGCTTTGAAATTGCATGGGGACACTTCTGGGGACCCCCAGACCTTAATATGTTCAACCAGTGGTACTGCAGTGTTTAAACAAGAGGCCCATGGGCCTAGTGCTCTGCTGTCACGAATCAAATAAAAGTGAAATGAATGGAGCAATAAGAAAACATTTTGAAACAACAAAGCAAATTTATTAGAGAAGTACTGCAGTGAGATACATCAGATCGTAAGAGTTCATTGTGATACTGCATATAAAGCATTCATTAGATAATAAAAACTTTTGTGGTTGGGTCCATGTGATCAAGTGTTTTTTTGTTGTTGAATTTGATCTCATGGGCATAGTTTCACATTTCAATCACAAGTGATGCCACGTCTTTTCCATTATTTAGACTTTTATCACTCTAATATATCTGTGAAGTCACAAGCCTGTACATCACAAGTTTGAAATACAAAGCCCATATCAGTCATACCATATTTTCAACATTATTTGTGGCTCCGTAACATTCCACCAAGTTTCTTGAACCATCAAAACTCAAACACATTGGAGTGTCCACAGATTTTTCACATTTTGACGTATATCATATGTAATACTGTAGGTCAGGACCTTATTATCGAACTCAACCTAGATTTTCATACATATAACATATCCTAAAAGGTATATGGGGCTACCATAAAAACTTTTAAAGTTATCGTGCTCACACCTCAAAAGTTCATGGATGTCCTTCAAATGGACGGATGGACAGAATGACAGATGGATGGAAATGAGCGATTGTGTAAGCTCTGGGTAGTGCAACATGTCTTTACCATTACATGGCTTTGTATGTTCTTCTACAATATACCTATAATGTTACATACATTCATATGTCAACAATTTGGATGCCCAGACCATCTCATTTATATAACATTTTTAACTTTAAAGCCTCTATGACCTTGAGAAAATAGGTCAATGTCATCAATATTAAGTAAAATTCTTCCATCGTATGTACAGTGTCTTCCCTTTCCATGAAGCATATTGGCTTTCAATTTCATAATGGTAGCTCAATTATTTTTTGAGATATTGAATTTAATGTGTTTTATTAAATTTTGGCTCATATTTCGTGGAATACCATAGATGGTACCACTAGTATCACACACATTCAAGATTTTCGGTTTAGTAACATTCCTATCATATTTCATGAAGATCAATCAAAAATTACACACACACACACACACACACGCTCGAGTGTCCACAAATTTTTCACATTTTGACATGTTACGTAATAATGTAGGTAATAACCTCATTATCAAACTTGACCTAGATTTTCAAATATATGATATATCCTGAAAGTTATCTGGGGCTACTATTAAAACTTTGAAAGTTATTGCGCTCACAACCCAAAAATTTACAGACAGACGAGCTATTGTATAAGCTCTGGGACCTTAGGTCAGCAGAGCCAAAAATGTTTACGAATTTTGGTGTTTTCCCATTTGTAACTTCTACAGAACCATCTGTCAGGTTGTTCTGAAACTTAATGGAATTGTAGCTTGCAACAGTGTTAAATGAATGTGTCCACTAGGTGGCGATACTCTCGATCCCAGATTTTTAACACATTTTTCAATTTGGGTACCTGTCAGTTAATGCATGCATTCCTATTGATTACCATGCAAGTCATGGTGGTTGCAACGCAAACTCGCATTTTTTACTTTCTCTCCAAAATCCTCATCCCCACTACTAGAGTGGGACTTATGGGTTGAATGTGAAGTCAGCCGAGGACCGCTGTTTACACAGCCCTTGTTCACTTGAATGCTTTCGGAACTTGATGGGAACCCTATGAAACACCAGGGCTTGACCTATTCAACTCTACCAAAACATTTTGTATCCCTGGGTAGGAAAATCGTCTCTGCATTAACCCTAGTGACCTTGAAAAGAGGTAAGGTACTTGAATATCTAACTAACCCTATAAATGTTTGATACAAAATATGGGGCTGGGATCTACCATTACCAAGATGCAAGCCAATATGCCAGTTTGACCTTTCAAGGTCTAAATTTAATTAGCGCTATCAACATATAGCCCACAAAGGCTTTCCTATTGATATTTAAAACAAAACCTGCTGTATGTGACCACCCCTTTTGCCATGAAAAAAGTGATCACATACAACAGGTCTCTCGCTGCATGTACATTTGCAAAGAAATGGACTCCTGTGCCTCCGAAATGTGGCTTCAAACAGCAGGTGATCTGTCATGACAGTGCTCATACATGTATACAGGAAATACAACTTTAGGAACTGTGGGCCTAGGAGCTATCACTACAAAGATACAAGCTGTCAGTTTGACATTTTGGGATCCTTTTAAGGTCAAAAATGAAAACACAAAAGAAACTCCACAGGTGTTTTTGTCTTCAAGTTTAATTGTATATGTGGACCCAAGATACACCCTTACCATGGTATAAGCAAACATGAGATTTGGTAAATCAGAAAGTTATAAAAACAAATGGAAAACATGAGGACTGTGACAATCCTGTGCTCAGCTGACCCTACATGCACAGACTAAAGTGGTCCTGTGGACTATAATATCAAAGTCACCTTTCACAAGGACCATAAGCTAAGCTCAGCTACTGACAAGTCAGCAGGCTAAAAACATAACAGAAATATAAAATTGCTGCACCACCTGGTGAACAAATTACAGACAAGGAGTCTAGGACTGTCGCTGTGTGAAATCAAAGCAATAGGAGATGCGCATATTAATTTCCCGCCACAACTGCACACCTAATTGCCTAGTCTCGCTTGGTGGGGTATGGTGAGATACGGGTGGGTACATGTTGGGACAAGCGGGATATTACTAATATTTTGAAAATAAAGAATATTTATTCAAGGCAGATGGAATTTTTTTCTGTATATATGGCTCGGGAAGTACTAGATGAATACCAGTTTGGCATTTGTGAAGTTAAATTTCTCAAAAAAAAAAAAAAAAAAAAAAATTGTGAGAAATTAACATATGGCCCTGTCTGTGACTGTGATGTGACCCGCACATCCCCCGTGATCCCCTGGCTTCAAGCTTGTGGTTTGAAGCGGGAAATTAATATGCATACGGCGTATTGTTTAAGAATTTTTTAAAAATTTGCCTCCCCCCCCCAAAAAGGACAAAAGACTCGCAAAAAAAATCAAAAAATCAATGGAGCATGACCATTTGAACAAAACTGGTACAGACCCACCCAAGGTACATTGCCACTAAGTTTGAAGTCAATCTGGCTGATGGTTTTGGAAAAGTTAAAAATGTCAATTAGCATTAGAATGCCCTATTAACTTATAGTAATCAATAGGAAAGGTGCATTTCCAGACAATTGCCCAAATTGAAAAAAATGTTAAAAATCATGAATCCATAGCAGTGCCACCTAGTGAACAACTTTGTTTGACCCTTCCACAAGGAACATATCCACAAAATTTCAGCTTAATCTAAATGACAGTTCTGGTGAAGAAAACAAAACTAGTGAAGACACACAATAAAATCATTAAAAATTAGAGAAAAAAAATGCAGTGCCACCTGGTGAACAAATTACGAACTAGGAGTGTCATGTCAAAACTATTGGACGAGCGGTTTTGGAAGAGATGATTTTTTAAGGTTTGCCCCCAAAAAGAACTAGAAAATTCATAAAAATTCAAAAATCACTGGAGAGTGACCATTTGAACAAAATTGGTCAAGACCCACCCAAAGTACACCCCCACTAAGTTTGCAGAAAATTTGGCTGACAGTTTGGGTGAAGTGGAAAATGTGAATTCTGGACAGACGGACGACGGACCATCCTATGGTGACTGACAAGTTAGCTCAGCTAAAAATTCATAAAAAGTCCAAAAATCACTCGCCCATGACTGTTTGAACAAAATTGGCAGAAATCCACCCAAGGTACATTGCCACCAAGTTTGAAGTGAATTTGGCAAACGTAATTTTTTTTCCTTGAGAAGTCGAAAATGTGAATTGTGAACAAATAACCGACGACAGACGAAGAGTGATGGTATAAGCTGTTCTGGCTCATAAGCCAGCACAGCTAAAAAGTCATAAAAATATCCAAAAAATCAGTGCAGCATAACCATTTGAACAAACTTGGGTCGAGAACCAGGCAAGGTACATTGCCAACACGTTTGAAGTGAATCTGGCTGATGGTTTTGGAGACACCAGAAGGACCAGAATATAAGCTCAGTCACTGACAAGTCAGCTGAGCTAAAAACCCAAACAATACAGACTGACAATACTTCAAAGAAAAGAATTCCTCAGACCACCTGTACAGTAATGGTGCCAGAATTCAGAGCAATAGGTAAATAGGTATCAGGGCTCTAGAAAGACTAAGACTTGGTAGAACCAAAAGTGTACTAAACAGGATACAGTAGATGCCTGTCTTTATGGGGGATGCACAACTATCTCTGGAAAACATTGGTTTCTTTGAAATGTTCATTGCAAATGACATTCAAAACAAATATATTGTCAACAATTTTATTCAAATCTTGGATAAATTATACAACACATTATTTTAATCAGGATGCACATGAAACTCATTCAAAATGTCTGCAAAAAAGATAGCGTTGAACGTTGCCCAATTCTCAAATTGTGCCCTCTTGGTAGAATGAAAGATGGGAGAAGCCTGAAGAAAAGCTGAATGAGCCAACAGAGTGCTCACCATCATTTGTCCAAATGTTCAGCCTGAATACCTTTAGCATCCTGCATTCACACGGATTACTTATTCCACCAACAACACAGACTACCCTTCAGATAAGTATTGTCTAAACATGTCACAGATTTTGGCAACAGCTTTTTCCTCAGCTAACTGACATAACCAACTTGTCAAAAAATAGACTGGATCCTCTTCACAGTTGGTAGGGATATATTGGGTGGAACTTTATTCTGAAGTCAAACTTCAGTGAGTTTATACATACATACAATTTTAGAAAATTCTGGTGAGTTTATTTTTTCAGTAGGTCCTGCTTCCAAGATCTTTTTTTCAAGCTTAACTTTGGGAAACAGTTCTCAAGGCCATAGGGAGAATTAAGTGAATTCCATTTTAGGATAACTTGTGAAATGCACAAGGTGGGACTTTGATATTGAACAGAATGATGATAGGCTGCAAGGTGATAATGCAAATGTGACACTGACATTATTTCCAAGGTCACTAGCCTACTTTAGTGATTTGTCTAGGTGTCTTGCCAGGAACTATTTGAACTCAGACTTGGCTATTGCACACACTGATGAAGAAGAGTGTGCATGTATGGCCTTTATCTTATTACCCAGGTCACACACAATAAAATAACTCAGTTGGGACCCGATGCCGCACTTGATGATGGTCCAATATAGCGCCAAGCTGAGTAACCACTTGTGTGCCCTTGACTGAACTCCAAGGTAATGAGCCACTGCAATTTATTGCCTGCAAGGTGTGCTCAGGCCAGGAGTGTCACAATCCTCGTAACGAGATTTCAATGCCAGGCCTCCAAGATGTAAAGGTCAGCACATCATACTGGCATTAAAGATACTCATTATTAATTTCATAGATTTGAATTGGATTACTTTCTTCCTTATAAGATGGGAAAATTTAGATCAAAGTAATCTCAGTGCACGGGAACTTGTCACTGGGCCATTTGCATCACCAGACTACAATACTGGTTGCGAGGGATCATACATGAACAGATATGGCAGATGTCTGGTGATCTCTTGCCTGCTCAGTCAGACCTTCATGTAGTTGTAATGTCTGCAGAGAGTGAAGGGATTGCTTCCTCCACTGGACCAGCTGAATTCAACAGATCGAGTTGGTTGTGGAGTTAGCCATCTTTGTTGCACTTCAGTTCATCTGGGCTTATGTGTGGATGATTATGGTCATGTGAGATGGTCTTTTCACTATGTATCTATTAGGAGCCTTTAATACCACACCTGGAAACCATTCTCATTTTGCACAAGATTTACGCAGGCGATAATGTATGAAAATATGAAGCCATACCAGTATTTCAGGGAAAATAATTCTTAATGTTCTTCACAAGAATCTGTTATTCTGATTTTTCACCAATCATTCTGATGTTGCCAAGTTACAGGTTGGCAAGTATGGTAAATTATAAGATTACAAGGCATGATTGACCATCCAGCATTAAACTCTTTCAGTGCCAGCTGCGACTGAAGTCAAACTATATACACACATTGAAACAAACTGCTCTGACTTATAATAAGGGTGCTAGATCCATGCTCCTTGAACAAGACCTTTCCTTCAAGTAGCAGCATGCCTACAATTACATAGAATATCACAGTGCACTGAAACAGGTCACCAGCTTTCCTCAGCATGCTTTGGGCACATAGGACCTAAAGCATGCTGAGGAAAGCTGTTAACTCAGTCCAAACTGTGGCACTAAAAGAGTTAACATATTTACAGTACAGATGCAGCAGTTTCTGATGACTGTTGCACATACCTGTATCTTGCACAGCATTACCAGCCATCTTCCAATTTCTTGTATGCTAATGACAGACAAACCAGTTGAGACTGTAAGTAGTAACAGTGTTTTGAACCACACATACAATTTTATGACCAAGGAACCTACATCTGGAGATGTACTTCCCTGGCTCAGCACTTTTTCATGCACAAATGGTGTTCCTTGAAACCAAAACTAACACTTCAAAGAAATCTGAACATTTTAGAACACAAGGAGCCTTGAAACCATACAACAGAGAAACCTGCCTTGCAGGGAATGTGGCTTCCTTGCACACAATCACCGTAATTTTGGCAATCTGTGGCCAGATGCAGTACCATACCATAGACACTGGTACATAAAAACATATTAGTGATTTAAACAACTTCTAGGCCATTAAAATACCAAAAGTTTGTTAGAATGGTCACATTTAGCTGTCTGCAGTGCAAACCTGCTAATGGCCCCTCTGTTGGATGCTAATATGTGCACCAACTGGTGTTGATACATATGTGGTTGTGGTACCTGCTGTTTAAGACCATCCTTTCTAAGTTAAAAGAGGGTCTTAAAATAAATTTATGACATGGTCTTTAAATACAGGTAAATCTATAATAGATACGTCTCCAGTGTCATGAATGGGCAGTCGAAAAAAAGTGTCGGCACTCTCTCACAAAAGGTGGTCTTTACAGCTGATACTACTGGAAAGCAAAGGGGATGAACAATCCAAATCAAGGCATATGATACCCAGCAAACCCTTCAAAGCTGAATGTTCAGTGCATGAAGTGTCAAAGGCATTTGCATTTGACCACTGGCAAAGAACATGTTCACAACATGCGCACAAGAATATCACTATTCCTACATCTGTTCAAATGCCCATTTGCTGAAATCCTGTCATATTTTTGCATCTGTCTATTTCTCACCAAGGTACACCACTGTGCAAGTTCCATACACTTGCACAGTGTAGCACAATACTGTGTCCCAAAAATATGTTAAATCCAATATTCCATCAATATTACATCCATTTTCTTGTAGACTGGTGGGGTGTAGAGACTAATGTGTACATAAATGGGTATCTTGCCGATTCACAGTCTTCATTCTTCAGTTTTAACATATGCACGCCACCATAGGTGCATAGTCACTGCTACACAACAAACCCTAGATGACGATGTAGTGGCCCCATCACTTATTTTAATCTTGGCAATGCCTGCATCTGCAAAACAATACCACAGAGTATGTTGACAGTATGAACGTATACCAAAAACTTACAACTGACTATTTCAGAAAGATTTGAATTGAAAAGTACAGTCACTAAAATTAACTTAAAAGAGGTGTCGCTGTGTGAGAAAAACAGGCTTCAACTAACTTAAAAGGCAATAAGAGATTGCTGGATCCATACCCCCTTTGCCTCATTTATAACCTTGCTAATCACAGATCTCATTTTGGAATGACTCTAGTCAATCAAAAAAGGCTATCACAGTGACCCAGCAACTTGAACCAGTATCTACTTTTATACACGACTCACTCGTGTCCAGAAACACAGGTATATCAAGTTTTATCATTCTGAGTCAAAGGACAGCAGAATTACAGCCCAGGCATGAAATATAATGTAGTTTTACATGAATGTATCACCGCGACCCAGATACTTCACCTGGTGACCAACATTTGTTTCAAGACACACCTTCAGGTCAAGATATGTGTGTGTGTGAAGTTTCATGACAATAAGTGAAACAGTAAAGGAATAATAGCCCAGGCATGATTTTACAATACTTCACTGTGATCCAGATACTTGACCTAGTGACCTACTTTTGGTATATGACATACTCTTAGGTTTAGATATATGTATGTGTTAAGTTTCATGAAACTAAGTTAAATAGTACAGGAATTATAGTCTGGACATGATTTTACAACAATATGTCACTGTGATCCAGATATCTGACCTAGAGACCTACCTTTAGTTTATGACACACCCCTATATCTCGAAATTTCATTAATATAACTTCGGATATGAAGTGTTATATAGTTTTACAGGAATGTATCACCGTGACCCAGATACTCGATCTAGTGACCTACTTTAGATTCATGACACACCATTAGGTCAAGATATACGGTTGTCAAGGTTCATGACACTTCGTTACATAGTAAAGGAATTATAGCTCAGACAGGATTTTATAAAGATATGCCACTGTGACCCACAAACTTGACCTAGTGCCCTACTTTTGGTACATTACACACCCTTGTGTGTAGACATATCTGTGTGTAAAGTCTCATTGATCTAACTTACATAGTAAAGGAATTATGGCCCAGACACAATTTTACAAGACTATGTCACCGTTACCCAGATGCTGGACCTAGTGACATACTTTTGGTACATGACACACCCTTATGTCCAGATGCACCTGCGTGTGAAATTTCATTAATCTAAGTTGAAAGACAAGTGAATTATAGCCCAAACAGGAAAAGTGGAGGGAATAGGAAAATGCGATTACTATATTCCACTCCTCCTACCAGAGGAGGGGCATATAGTAATCACCTCATACTGACCACTGTGTGGTCCTGCTTCAGCAGCTTACCTACTTCTAATATCCGATTCTGATTTAATGGTGGTCTGGTGATCCATGGACAATGACAATGGGTCAAGCTAGTGCAAAATATAGTTACATGTATAGTATTTAGCTTTGTGTGCAGTGGAGAATGTGGGGGCATTGATTACCATATGGGCACTCCTTGAGAGAAATACAGTAATTTTTAAAAAAAGCATTCTGAGAACGAATTACCCTCGGCACCCACAATCTTTTTTTCCTCAATTCTGCATTTTTTTTTTTTTTGTTGAGACTTTGCAGTAGAATACTTTACACACAATTTCCATATTGTTGTCTGTGAAACGAAGGAGCACTTTTGGATGTGTTCTTGGGGCAAGTTCTGGTGAAAGGACCACTGTACTGTGCGTCACTCAGACAGCCATCAAATAAATACTTTAAAAGTTTCAAAATAAGTTTGAAGATAATAAGAGGAAGCTGGTTTTCAATAGGAATGTGGTCCACGTTAATGTGCATCTCTAAAATAACTTGGTGAAGGTGCATTGGATCCTTGTTGAGATATGGTAACGTTCCTTTGTGCACCACTCAGATGGCCTCAAGAAATACTTTAAAGCTTCATAAAAAGTTTGTGAATACACAGAGGAAGCTGGTTTTTGGAACCTGGTCCATCATAAGATGCATCTCTGACAAAAATTTGGTAAAGCTGTGATCAGTATTTTTGGAGATACCACGGTAACGTAGTCAGGGTTGATGCCACTCCAACAGCTTTCAATCGAGTTTCACAAAAAGGTAAAAATAATCAAAAGAAGCTGATTTTAAAGAGGAATCTGGTCCATCATAAGACACATCTCTGACAAAAGTTTGGTAAAGCTGTGATTAATATTTTTGGAGATATCGTGGTAACATTGTCACGGCTGATGCCACTCAGACGGCCTTCAAATAAATACATTAAAAGTTTTATAAAAATGTTAAAATAAATCAGAATATGCTGGTTTTCAAAAGGAACTCGGTCAATCATAAGGTCCTTCCATGACAAAAATTTGGTCAAGCTATGGTGAATATTTTTTGAGATATCACGGTAATGTTGACAAGACGCAGGGGATGTCAACACTCTCCAGCACTTTATGTGCCGAGGGTAACAATGATTGACCCTAACATCTTAAAATTTTTTTAAACTTCCGACTGTAAAACACCAGATATACACATATTTGCTAAAAATTACCCACTTCATGTAAATACATTTACAACACTACATGTTGCATTTTTAAACATGTTAAGAGTACTTGTAACACAGGCCAGAGCCACTATCTTAATACTGAAAGCTGAATATGGATATTAAGCCCCAAGTGTTACTTACCATCCGACAAATACATCTCCCACCACCATTCTGCAAATGTCCGATGTCACCATCTCTATGTAGACTGCAGATTCAACCCATGCAGCTGAACCGATATAACTAAGTTCACGGGTTATTGAGTAGTTTTCACCCAAGTCTACAAGATCGAAATTGCACATCAGATACAGAATGCAGTTTCTATCAACCCAGAACTTTCTGACCAAAATGTGTGTTGATGTAAAGTTTTGGTGGTGTGTTCATGGTGAAACTTAAGTTACTTTTTTTCTCTCAAAAGCAACAGAAAAATTTATAACAGTACAAATTATTTACAACAAAATCTTGTGTTCTTAAAGTAGCATGTTGTCTTATGAAAGGTGTTGACCCTTTGTCCCCCTCAAGTTCTTAAATAAGTGGAATTCTATTAATGGGGGCCATTTCATCATTACTAGAACACAAACAACTGTTCACATGATCCTTGGATTCACTTCTGATGTAACAAATAAAGGTTATTTGTGTCCTACAAATAATTTACCTGCTAAGAAAATATTTCTCAGCCTGCACCAAGGCAATAAATCCATGGAAAGGTTCCATGCTGTGGCCAGAAATACCCTAGAAACAAAGAAAGCAATCAGATCCAAACAAGTTTTGGCAATGAGAAACAAATGTTTCAGATATCCAACAATGCACTGCTTGCATCAAGATTATGTCCCATGAAACAGTGAAAGCTGTAAGCCAGCTGCAACTATTTCCACTACAAGTTGCAACCAAACTCAAGTTTGTAGATACAACAGCTCTCATCTTCAAATTCAACTCACAAAACTGAGCACACACTTGAAAGTAAAAGAAAAAAGTTCAGTAACAAAGTTTCCTTTTTTGAAAATATTGTAATATTTCTTCAAGGTTCAATACCATGGAAATGATTACTACAATGTTATGAGAATGATATGATTATAAACTGACCAAACATATAATGTACATTTTTCTGGCCATCAGTCAGAACTTCATTGACTGTGCTGCTGTCAAACTTAAGTGAAAGTGAAACCAAGGCTGAGGATATTCTCAGGCAGCCCAACCAGAATTGCACAGGCCAGCTTGTGAAACCATGCCAAGGGAACGGTCCCAGTCTCAGTCTGCTAATGATGTGGTACCTGCTGCTGAAGACCACCCATCTGCCAGACAAAAGTGGTCTTATGATGGAACATGTGGCCTCACATGGCTGGTAAATTATATACAGTATACATATATATGACAAGTGATCTTCAAAGTAGGTACCACTTTACCCATCTAAATGCAACACATGTATATGCAACTCCAAAAGTGAAAATATTCCTTTAACACTTAGATATGCAATTTTTTTTAACTATAGAAAAACTATGGCTCTTGAGCTTCCATTACCAGCTACCTTGCTGAACATGAAAGTACTCAAACTGAACAATGAGATGAATAGTAAGTTATGACAGTCATCACCGTACCCCCAGGAGACTGTAACTCAGAAGCCTCTATGTAAAGCTGATCCATATTAATCTGGCCTTGCAAACCAAGCCAAGATAACCCTTTCTCAGCAAAGGTGATTTTCCACAGCTGTTCAGAAGCTGGTCAAATCTGTGCTTGGTGTCACAAGTCAGTTTTGCTGCAGGTATGATAACCATTAATACAATGTTACAACCATACGGTTATTCAAATTATAGAACTGTGTCATCTGCAGTTGAGCAAAATTGCATTTGAACACAAAACTATACTATTTCCACTTTTTTATTTTACATTTCATCATTTACAATCAATATAAGAAGTACAGGACATTTCTAATAGCTGAGGTGCACCTTTGGTCATTATCATTCAACAAGAAAGTATTCATATGTACATGATGTATGGGCAGATCCCTTTATAAAACATCGAAAAAATGTTATTCTTACCAAACTAGTTAATTGGATAAATTTTACTATTCAAAAAGTCAGTCACATTTTCCAAACACACACTGAGCTTATGATGAGAAGCAGCCACCGTATGTCTAGAAGTACTCTTTTATTTCCCAAAAAGTTATTAACACCCTATAATTTCCATCAGTATGCTCATATCCTGTCTGGCAACAGGATCAGAGATTTTAGTGGAAAATTTATATTGCATGTCCCATAGAAGCCCTAGTACTGCTGAAAGTTTTTTTTTTGTTTTTTTTTTAACTGGGGTTTTGGACAGTATAAAATGGGCCCTGCAGCACTAGAGTATACAGTATCTGGTATGTATGTGTGTATATATACACACACGTGTATGTACAAATTGCTGATACACAGCATGACTGTTCAGTTATTAGCAACACCTCTCCCAACTCATATGGATTTTTTTTCAAAGTAATCTGCAAAAAATGGTTGTACTTTTATTAATCTTTTTGAGACAGAAAATTGTATTGTTGTGAGTTTAGGTCATTACTTGTGAGCAAATAAAACAAAACAAACAATTACACAATTAATGTTCATTTACTCCCTAATTCCATGCAATCCTACAACTTTACTGCACTTGAGACTGGAAGAGTTCCCTTGCATTCACACATAAAACTTGCATGCTCTTGCCTGGAACTTGTAACAGTAACTGCCACTGCATCCAAATTAAAATCACTGCCAGCCATCGTAGGATGAGGGAGGACCCTTTTCTTCACAAACTGAGTTCACCAATGACATCTTCACAAACTGTCCTCCCCAGTTAATTCTTCTCTTTCTTTTGAGTGTACCTTTACTACCCCACTTTTATCCTTTGACTACCCACAGGCTGCATCACCTATAGAACTGTACAAGTGCAACAGCATACCACACCACAGGAACTATCCATTAGTAGATTCACTTGCACTTCCATGTAACTGCAACCAAAACTGAAGCAGTCTCCCAGATCCAAATGACTGGCTTCCGTGTATTTGAATCTGACAGTCCTATCAAGACTGCAGTTACACTTCAGTAAATTTACCAATGAACTGTTTGACAAAATGATGCTTGTTCAAGCTGTGTACAGTTACCAATTTCCTATTTGCAGCTCCCTCTTCATGCATGAACATTTTTCACTGACCACCTAAAATATATTCTCCACTCACACATTTAACTCTGCTTGACACCTGTGCCCATATTGCTGTCTTTCCGTTAACAAATCCTGAATGACAACTGGATTTTCAAATGATGAAACAAATCTGGCACTTCTGGAGAAAAACACTCAGTTGGTGATGATATGAAACTACAGGATGACTGAATCACATCACACCACTCAAACTGGGTATATCCTTCACGCAGCAAGTCACAAACACTCCATTTCAAGCAGTTTACACTCATCCATATTCTGAAGGTTACCAGTATATTGGAGGAGAAGGGTGGATGGATGGTTGGACCAGTGGGTGGAAAGGCCAGTTAGTTGCATAGGAATATGGAATGTCAAGTCACATGCACACATTAACCCTCACGCCATTAAACCTGCTCATCAGTAAACAATTGTCCATGCATAGGCCAGCATGCTCAGCTTCAACCTACATGTAGATATCATACTGGATACATTTTACACTTTAATATGGGTCCTAAATTGAGATCCTAGCCTTCTGTGTATCACTGAGCAAAACTTAAAAAAAGTATTTCTGCCCAATACAAGCAGGACATGCAATTCTGGCTAACTCTGCCTAAGATATCACCAGTACTCAATTTGTGCCTCCTCCCTCCCCCCTCCTCCATTATACTATGCATGCATACAGGTACATAATGTTCAATTTTACAAGAGGCAAGAATGTTGTAACCCAACAAAATGTACTCTTATTCATTTGCTCAATTATGCATTATAAAAGCCACTAGCATATGTTCTAAAACTGTTGAGTCAAAAGGTGAAACTTTGGGCAATATTTTTTGACAGCTTAGCAATTTTACATTAACCTAACACTTGAAACACTGCATTATAAGAATTTTTTTCAAGGACATATTAAAAAAACAGTTGTTTAAAATAAGTAAGTCAATGTATGATTGATATTAGTGACCACAATGACATGGAAAAAAAAAAAAAACGTGTCCTGTATTTTACGTAACACCAAATCTTTATGCACCAAATATACTGGTGAATATACTTCAGCTTGGTTTCACTGCATGGCAGATGTTAGTATGCTGCCAACTCACACAATCAAACTGGGCTTGGCCCACACCCAACTTTCACATTTCAGTCATTACACTGGACACCTACATTGAATAAAAAATTTTCCTCCACTTTTTTCTTCCTTTTTTTTGTGTGGGGGAGGGGGGGCGACACTTTTCCCATGACAAAAAAGATCAAGACCACTGAATAAAATGGTTAATAAATCTGAAAATTCTGATACAATCAAGTTCCCAAGATGGTTGCACTATTTATCTCTGCATAAAAAGACTGGGTGTGGAACCAAGCCCCCAATGTAGGTGTTCCCATGAAATGGCATGTGTCATAACAGAGAAACACGAGTGATCCTACCTGATCATGTATGATCTTCGAGATTGGTGGATAAGACAGGTCAACGTCAGGGATGATAATGAAGCAGGGAGACGCCAATCAGCAGCACCATGAGAGGTACATGTACGATATGGATGATACGACCAGGCTACCTCCAACAACTTGCTTTGGCCATTTCTATCAACCACTTATCAATGCAACATTCTTGCATGAAAACATTAATATTTAATCTCTGGCTAGTCAAGCTAGCTGCTTCAGGTATACGAATCATATAAAGAAAGATAATAAATTGGACTGTTCTCATATTTCTACGAAGTAATCTTATCATTTTTTATTTTTTCATTTTTTTATTTTATACAATCACCCTCTTCTACATTCAGCAATGTGATCGATTACTTCCATTATACTAATGCAACTGTTCTGGTCTCTCGTCTTGCTGATTCAGTATGGACAGTGGCGGGCAGATGATAAATGCTGGCACAAACTCAAGTGCACTCAACTACCATGGACCTGGTTGCATATAGTGGCTGGGTCAGGCATCAGCATCCATGGTACTCACATCCAAAAACTTAATCATTATTTAAACCACAGTTCTGTTGACAACTAGAGCTCTACTAACACTGATTTTACAATGCCTGGATCTTTTAGACTTGTGCATGCTTCATATGAAAGAAATTGGTATTTCAGATTGTAACCAAAGAAGTTACTCAGATAAAATTTCATACTGCTTGCACCTTGAGTCAACTTAGTGAAACGGGTATCTGAATCTCCTATCTGTACAGCGACAAAGTAAGTATTGCATCAGCTTTCTGTGATTTTATAGTGATGCCACACTTACTTCGAACTCTAAACTTGGAAGTACCATGAACGCCTAATCTTGCTGGACAGCATGCATACCATGATCACAATTATGAGACAATGTTATCAGCAAGACCAAAGACAAGTGCAGTCACCTCATTTGACTGCTGGAAGTAGCCATGGTGGGGACAGGCCTTTACGATGATTTGGTACCATGGTGAAAACCTCTGTGAACAGCAAAAAGCATAATGGGACATATATGATCATAACAATGGTATATTCAATTGTCAGAAAGGACTTCCATCAAATCTCAACCCAGCATTCTGTTGAACTGCCACAACAAAAATGTTGCACTTGCAACATCCTAGATTTAAATACACTGCACTGTAATGAAAGCTCTGGCCAATTACCCATCACACACAACAGTTTCACAGTCACGGTCACTCTCCATTCAATTGAAAATCACTTCCAAGATTTTACATACCAAGTCATCATAAGTATACCTGGCCAACTCAATGTCTATGCTTTGGGAAGTCTGAAGTGAATGTATGCAGTCCTTCAAACACAGGAAGATACTCTCCCATGTCATGTTCAAACCCGACAAACCAGAATTTTGCTTATCCTGGACACATCACGAGAATCATGGCAAGCACGCCTCCACTGGTCAGTTTGAATAACAGATGTCAGAGTATTTTTCCTGTACGAGAGAGGATTTAGTAAGGCACGGCTATCCGGTTAGTCAACTGACAATATATAAATAAAAATTTAAGGGGGAAAAAATATCCAAAATTTCCCCATGAAGGGACGTTTTCTTTTTAAGTGATGACATTTATCACTTCGCACAAACATTTACCTGTCAACAAAACAAAAACAAACTCTCCAACTAAACATTCTTAGGAACACAATTATGGTATTTTTATTCTCTTCTTTTCTTTTCCACCAAACATCACTGATTGGGTTACAGTGTTCCATGAAGTGGCTACGGTCAGTTGGCACTGGTACTTCATTGATGTCACAATATTATGAAACAGGCAGATTTGGGATATGCCTGTATTAACATTACCTGGGGAATGATGGTCAATTTGCAAGCACCTGAGCTAGGGAAAGAGTCAACTGGAAAAAAATACACTTGTCCC
Organism: Hermodice carunculata; assembly: GCA_964020975.1. NCBI lineage: Eukaryota > Metazoa > Annelida > Polychaeta > Eunicida > Amphinomidae > Hermodice > Hermodice carunculata. Next base: position 48,532,366 of record OZ026615.1, on the reverse strand, counting down.
TTTTGTTGCTTTGTGTAATGCCCCCAGATTGTCAAACACAAGATTGACAAACTCCTTGTATACACATTTGTCCAAACTTTCTCACAGAGCCACCTACTGTCACACTTTTATATCACACTCATTGACAATGTTACATACACACTCTTAATACCACGCTCCCACAGAAAAAAAACTTCAGTAAAAATACCATTTCTCTTTTCAATAAGACTTTTGATGCAACGAAAATATCGAACACATCGAGTGATTCTGAAGTATATGTAAATCCTTTTTTTTTTTAATGAGAAACAGAAATATGATAACCAGTCTTTATTTAATTTCTGGGGAGATTTAATTCAAAAGAAAAAGCACCAGCACTGGTGTTCTTGTTCTTGCTGCATGCCTGCCATATGCCATATTCTCAGATTTATTACATATATTTCATGTGCTACAGTTGCACTTTAAATCCACTACTGTAAGATACCATATGACTATTGAGACCTCATTTCTTAGGCCATAGCAGCCACAACAACAGCAATATGGACCACTTCTGATTGAACAAAGGCAAGCTTAAAAATACAAAGAAATGCTGCAATTGTTAATTCAGTTATCTTCCTGGCATAAATTTCTTTCAATCAGACATTTTTTTTTGCATTGTAGTCGGGAATGATACTGACCACTTTCTATGCTAATTCCTTTTCTTGATTCAAATGGGTAGCAACCCCCAAGTGCAAGTACAATAGTACACGAACAAGCAACATAAGGCCACCCCCTCTGCTAGTCAGCTAACTAGAACAGTCATTGCAGACAGATTGGATACTACCCTTCGCACTACACACATTGGTCATGTGATCTTTAAAATGAGGTTAATGTCACCAAAATGTAATCAGGTCAACAAATAATGTAAAGTTACAACTAACGAACATATGAGTTTGATGTGGCCTGTGAGTCATGAGGAGAAAGTTTGCTCACAAGGATTCTGCTACGGAGAGACAGTCAGACAAGCTGAAAACAGTAACACCCACCCACCCCCCACCCCCCACAAAAGACTTGTTGTCAGTGTCCTTAAAAATATATCCGTAACAGCGATGTGGCTCTTACAGTAATGGATATCAAATGTAACACTACACAAGTTTTGTGTTGTCTTTGTTAGAACTCAGAGACACACATACAGCATGAACTATAAGATGGGTCATATGGCAGACATATCACTATGGGCATTTCTTATTGTTTTGTTTGTATGTTTTTTTCTGTGTACCCTTGTATAGCATGAACAAAAGAGAGAAGGAAATGCGAATTGTCTGCAATTATTTCTTTTATGCAGGAAACAGCTTTGATACAGTGATATGAACACATCTAAGCCTAGGGCTCACAACAAACACCTCAACACAGTGGGAATGGACAGTTTACACTGTGCCGGCAAACCCTTCCAGCATACCTAGTTCACTTTTTACATCAACCTTAGTAACACCCTCCCTATACCCCTAAATGATTGTGAACTTTTATTTATAGACGACCATGAATGGTGTTGATGGGATATTCTACATGCACAAAAATGCTGACTTGTTATGAAACTTCATGTTGATTTGATTTCTGAACTTGTGACATGCTGAAGGTTGATAAAATAATGTTTTGGTGACTGGACTGATGCAGTGGAAATATTCATCACAGATTTTCAGGTGCATTTATGATTTTGATAAGAGAATATATAAAAACTGACTTTTGTACAAATGCTTGGTGAAGCAAGTTACTGATGAACTGAAATAATGAGAAGAGACAGCTGAGCGTTATGGTCTGAAACCATGATGATGTGATCAGTTGTTAGTTAGATGGGTGATCATACTATTATCTCATCCTTCTGCTAGGCTGGAAGGGTTCTGGCATTTACTCCAGTGCACTTTTTACAACAAAAATAATCCCTTTTCACATAGAGAACACTGAAAATGAATGGTGTAGCTGGGAACACATTGTCCCTCAAATGGTGCCATGCAATGGCTGCACACAAACATGAGTTGTAGTGAACTACATTGTAGTTCTCGTGAACTACCGAGTCTCTAACAGATGCAACATGAAATAAATATGGGTATGAACCAACATGTTCAATCCTCATGACAAGTGTAATGGGGAATGCCATACTTAATATTTACATGCGACTTTTCTTTCTATCTGCTTAATTTACACACCTGTAAAACTGAGAATATGATCTCGTTAACATTCACACATCAAATTAGAGGATATCCAGCTCTAAGAAACAAAACTGGACATGTCGAGATAATATGCTTGAAACATGAGATGTGTTATGGACATGTTGGTGGTAGCACTGAATAACAATAGATGGGAGAGTCTGTAAGATGCACAACTGAAACAATGTTCATGGAAGAGTGTGTTAATGGACTGCTATACTTCTGAGAAGACATTCAGCGGGATGTTTTGGGTCCTTGACGAGCACGTTTGGTCTCCTCTTGAGTGATGCGCTGTTGTATGAGGAACTGGGCACGGTTGACAGAGTTAGGGGAGCCTGTGATGCTCACTATACGATTACGGGTACCTGGTGCATACACCCCTTTCTTTGAGATTTGAATATTTGCCCCAGTGAATTGCTGTAGCTCCACAATACCCCGGCCACCAGGCCCCAGGATGGCACCCACTATATGTTCCCCTACCTCTAACTCTTTTTTTGTAGGACTAGAACCTTTGTCGTCCCCTGATGCCCCAAATGAACCCATCCCTGTGCCTAATCCAAATGAATTCTGATTTGTACCTGAAAATGAACCAGAGGCAAAACCAGACCCCCCTCCACTATTGTAGGAGTCATTGAACATTGAACTATCTCCACCCCCTGCCCCAAAAAAGCTTGAGCCTGCATCCTGTCCAGTATCTCCCCCTCCAACCATATTCATGCTACTGCCACTACCTACAGGCCCAAACACACTTCCTCCACCGTTCCCATTGTTTCCATTTCCCAACAGTGAACCCCCAGAATTATTACTCCCTGCTCCTCCTGTCAAAAGACTGCCCAAGTTGCCTAGGTTCAGCCCTGCCCCTGCACCACCTGAATTACCCCCCATGGACAGTCCTCCTAATCCTGTGGTTCCTCCTAGGTTTAAGCCTCCACTGCCCTGATTCAGACCCAACCCTAGACCCAGGAAACCATAGTTTGCAAGGGTGTACATAGCAGCACTAATTTCTTCAATAGCTTGCTCAGAATAGCCACTACCTCTCAAGGTAGCCTTCAGGTTCTCCAGGGCTGGGTTGTTGGCTGTACCACCTCCTCCTCCTCCTGTGTTGTTGGCAGCAGTTGAACTGATGTTCAGGTTGTTCATACTTGTGCCCAGGCTATTGGATAAGATGCCTCCCATCAGGCCCCCTGACTGGCCTGGCCTACCTGGGCCTACTGGTACAGGTCCGCCTGAGCCCGCTGCAAACGGAGACCCAGTAGGGTTTGTACTTGCCACCGGACCATGGTAGTCAGCATAGCTTATGTTTGGACAGCTATTACTGTGTGGGTCTTCTGCTATTTTCTGGACGATCATATCCAGTGCAAGCTTGTTTTTTTCTGGGTCACCAGCATTATCAACTGTCAAAGTGGAAAACAAACAGATTAAATGCATGGCAGGAATAACGAATCTGGCAAGTTTAAGACAGAACACACTCTTCTACTAGTATGGTACGACACACTTTTGCAAAGTTTTAAAAAAGTATACAAAATGGTAACAAGGAAATGTGTTGATGTACATACATGTATTCAGCTAATCTTGACCTGAGAATTGAGCTATCGGACGCATAGGCACTTGCCAGGTTTTGACTATATTGCTAATCTTAATACTACTTTTAATTTTCAACATATGTGGTGCTTCCACGATGTTTCAATCCCTTGTTCTTTTTCTAAATTATAAAAACTCTAGCAGAATTTTCACAACATTTAAAATCTTACAACAAAAAATTACCCCAAACATATTTTGGTGAAATAGAAAAAAAAAAAAAGAAAAAAAAAATTTTGGGTAAAACAATGACCTTTCCAATACTAAACAAGAAAACCATCAGTCACCTTTGCTGACTGACTTCAAGGAAAACTCCCGTGAATACAATTCCACTTTAAACAGACCCACAATAACTGCATAAATTTTCAGTTACCTGCTATGGTGACACATCTTTCTGGCAGATTCATATCTTTGGACTTCTGCGAGATCTGAACATAGGCCCCACTCTCTTCCTTGATTTGGCGTATGTAGTTGCCGCCTTTGCCAATGATCATTCCAGCTGTACTGTTTGGGATGAGCACTTTTACCTGTGAGGCACGAAGTATCATTTGAGGCTGCTGCAAGTCAAGCACACCTATCACTGCCCTCATCAGACCACTACATCAACAATATCCTTACAGCCATATTATCAAACCAAAGCCTGCAGAGTCTAGCTCTTCAGCATTCAGATCATCTTGAAAGTTAGTTTTATTCTAGTTTAAAGTTTGTTTTATTCTAGTTTGATTACAAACTGAAGATTTTGCTTTTAACATTTGCAGTATTCAGCTGGTAAGTCATATGCCCACCCCTTCAATGTGTTGTGCTGGTAACCACAACCTCTTGGCTAGTGTAGTGAAGTGCCACAAAACAAAACAAAAAAAAAGAGGCCCATGGGCCTAATGCTCTGTTGACCACCATCACAAAAAATCATTTCTTTACATGCATTCCCACACGTCCTTGAAAAATTAATCATGGTCATCCACATTATGCAATATCAAACTTCCACATGATGCACATTTCTGATATATTTGGCATCATACTCTTATTCTATATCAAGATATTGAAATAAAGGTCCTTTTCCTAAGTGCTCAATGACCTTGAAAAATAGGTGAAGGTTACACAATCATTGGGTCAAGATGTCCCAAAAAATAGGTCACCATATAGGTTTTATACACAATGTACGTGAGTGCAATTTTGATCTGGAGGCTCAATTCTCTTTGGTATTCATGTCCAAACTACACCCTGCCATGAAATAATCACCTCTTCCAACTTTACAGGTCTGATGACCTAACAAACATAGGTCAAGGTCACATAACCCATTAAGATTGGACATGATCAATGTATCTTATAAATTTGGCATGCCTAATTCAAGTATTTTTTGAGATATGGAATTTTGTATCTGTCAAGACATTTTCCATCAAATTTGGATGGCATCACTAGTATCATACGCAACTGAGATTTTGGACTTCTACAATCCCACTAAATTTCATGAATATCCATAACTAATTAAGGACGCTGGACTGGTCACAAGATTTTCACATTTTGACCCATATATTACATAACTCTACAGGTGGCACCACCAACACTGGTGTCAACATAAATTTCCATAACCTTATAAGTTTAAAACTATAGTTACATGGGCCTAAGTATACAAGTGTAGGGTGCAGAGCATTCATAAGATGACACCTATATTCCAATTGGCCATCTGACTTTGACCTTCAACTTGGATTAAAAAACTGTTAGTGTTCAAAACGGTAATAACTTTTCAAGTTATTGAAGAACTGGACATACCTTCAACGCAAAGAGTTGACTGAAGGGTTCGCCATTTGCTCAAATTAGATCATGGGGACACCAAAATCTAATCAGTTCATCTTGCCGGGTAACATAAGCATATTGCCAAATTTGACTAAAATACACAGAGGCATTCTGTAGATATCACGGTAACTAACGTGCGCACATCCAGACTGACATCCCCAAAACATAAAGGGTCCCCCGATGGGGCAGACCTTTAATTATTCCTATCAAACTTAAATCAGAGCATAATACACGGAGGCACTCTGGAGATATCATGGTAAAGAGTCCTTACAAACATGTAATTAAGCTGTCATTTACTCAAATAAGGTCAGGGGACACTAAAACCTAACCAGTTCATCTGCCAGATAAGGTAAGCATATCGCCAAATTTGAGCAAAATGAATGGAGGCATTCTGTAGATATCGCAGTAACAAAAGTGTGCACATCCGGACGAATGGCCAGACAACCAGAAAACAGAAAGGGTCCCACTATGGGACGGACCCTTAAAAACAACAAACAAGCATCAAAGCCAATGCTTTGGGTCGATCCAAAAAGTAGGTCACCAATTTATGTACAGTGTAATCATGTGCAATTCTGATCTGGAGGCTAAATTCTCTTTGCCATTACACAGTCACCTTTTTCATCTTTACAGCACTGGTGACCTTACAAAAATTGGTCAAGGTCACTGATATTACATGACACAGTGGACATGGTCCATGTATGTTATAAAGTTTGCATGTCTAATTTGATTACTTTTCGAGATATGCAATTTTATATCTTGAAACACATTTTGGCTCCTACTTTCCATGAAGTTAAAGGTGACGCCCCTTGTATCACATGCAATTGAGATTTTGACCTCCCCTGCAATCCAACTAAATTTCACCAAGATCTAACAAACACAAAGGATAAAAAATATGAGCATGGACAATACATATGTATATGAATCTAGTCAAAGTTCTGTGAGTCAACTGGATCTAGAAGAAGATGCTGGGGTAAATAAAGTACAAATCCTAGCTTGGTAGCTGTCAGATGTCGAATACATTAATGCTAGAGTGGTCACAAGAGTTTCAACATTGACCCAAAGAATAGCATAATATTGTAGGTGGTGCCACCAATACCTAACTTAACCTACATTTCCATACACTTCATAAGTCCTGAAAGTTAAATGGGAATATCTTGAAAACTGTAGGTGGTGCCACCAATACCTAACTTAACCTACATTTCCATACACTTCATAAGTCCTGAAAGTTAAATGGGAATATCTTGAAAACTGTGCTTACAAGCAAAAAGTTCACTGATGGTTAAACAAGAGTGATGCCATGAGCTCTGCAACCTATGGTCAGCAGAGCTAACATGTTGCCTCATGGAAGAAGTAAGAAGTTTTAACATTGAATACATTCAATTCTAGACTTTTCGCTTTGCATATGCGTGTTACCAGCTTCACAGGTAAGGAATGCACACACAGTTGCAAGGATGTAAAAACATTAAGTGTTTATCCCTCTTCCAGTAGGGAGGGGGCATGAAAGTATTTTATGTTGGCATCACTTGCAAAATGTAATGGCCAAACTGTCATATGAAGAAGTGTCTCTGGACTTGGGAACATGAAATGCAGAATTCTCAGCAGCCACTAATAAAGGTACTTCTTGACAAAAAGGCCATGCACTTTTTATTCCACAGCCTCCACCCCCAATATTTTACTCTTGGCAAACTCAAACATTTTATTTTCATTAATTTTTTCCCTCTTCTGTATATATAATAAAAGTAATTTTTTAACTCCTACAAAAAGTATTTCATACTTAAATATTTAATCAAAACAAGTGAAAACGAGATAGTTGTCACGCGCGACAACAAATATATCCCCCGCATGGCGCACTGTCTCCCACTTGAGAAATCATCTTTAACAGCCAACTTTTGTCACAATATTAGTGCTATCCTTCCCATGTTACTGAATCCCTAATGCAAAGCCACCTACTCCATGTGACCACTTTTTGACTTGCCCTAGGAGTGGTTTTCAAAGGATGGATGACTGTATTAAGATGCAAACAAGTCTGGATGAGGGAGAATGTATAAATGCAACACAGGCCCTACAAGATGTACAATGCACCATGTGTTAAAATGTGCTCTTATTACAATCATTCTGAATTTCAAAAATTCATACAAATTTCAAAACAAAATCGAGCAGGACCACTCATAAATATCTTGTAAGCATATATACAGGTTACATTCCCACCAAGTTTGAAGACAACCTGACCATTAGTTTCAGAGAAAAAGACAAAAATCTGTTATATTGACCAGGGGGACAAACAGACAGACGGTCAGTCAGATGGACAGACTGACCACCTTAGAAAAATTCCTCGGGTCTATAGACTACTTAAACCAAATTTGAAACAAATAGGAGTCAGAGGTAGAAAGATATAGCCATTTAGACCTGGATATTGCTTACCAATGTTTTGTTAATTAACTAATTAATGATCACAGGAAGCTAGCCTTCTTACTTGACCTGCTTCATCATAAGGTACATCACTAACCAAAATTTTGTGCAGCTACATGCAATATTTTTTTAGTTATCATGGTAATATTCTCTGGAGGTTGCCTAATGGTTCAGATTTGGAGGTTGCCCAACAATATTAATGATTACAGGAAGCTAGATTTTGAATGTGACCTGCTTCGTCATAAGGTGCATCACTAACCAAAATTTGGCGAGCTACATGCAATATTTTTGTTAGTTATCATGGTAATGTCGTCCCGATGGACTGACGAACAGTCAGAGAGATGGCAGACGAACGGTCACAAAACCAATATATCCCCCGGATCCTTCGGACGCGGGGGATATAATAGTGCAGGAGTGCTTTAAAGAAACAAGTCCACTGCAACCATATATATACACTGTCTAAGATCAAGCTTCTAAAAAATGTACTTTTTTCTTTTTTTAAAGTAGCTGGTGCATTTGCTGGCAAGTGCACATATTTCAATCATTTTAGAGACAAAGAACTTACCTGTTTGTGCCTTTCAAAATTGACTTTTAGTTCACCTTCTAGTGGTTTTGGGTTAGGATCAGGTCTTTCTCTGATTTTTTCAACAATAAAATACAACACATTTTTCACCCCATCCATGTGCCCATTTATAAGGCACACCCGTTCTGTAGTTCCTGAAAAAAAAAAAAAAACAAATACACTCACTTATAAAAAATCTGCACATGTAATCATACCATTGCTGTTTCAAGACATCTGGTGAATATTAAACAAATTCTCATGCCAACATCACATCAAATCCCAGTTGCTCCCAAGGCAATGCTCTCTCCTAGCCTTAACATACAGCCTCAGTGTTATCTCTTAAGTACAAAAAGCAATGTACGGAATTCACTTTCTCATTTCACTTTTGTTTACAAAATATGTATGTGGTCATTTTTGGTTGGTGGAATTACTGGTGACACAACAACTCTACTCCTTTTCCACCAATGTTTTTCTCAAAATCTGCAGTAATCCAGAGAAAGTTCTACATTTTGTACATGCACAAACTGCTGATTCCTATATGCTGTTGTGACTGAGAAGAAAACACTGTGGAAAGCTTTGTCTAACTCTGTAAACTACTAAAAGAGAATCTCTGGGTATTTCTGTCCTTAGAAAAGGTGCATGTTACCCTTGGTGTTACTAAGGCCAGACACAACTTGGAGCTGAGTGATGACTAATCAAGTTACTTTCATTTCATTCAGTTCTAAGATCGTAATTTAAGTTATTGTGTCTACATAACTGTATGTTGTATCAACTAGTGCATCGACTCGGGACCCGAGTAACCCCCCCTCCCCAATCAAAAGGCCAAAAAGTCAGGTCTCGAATCCAATTTTTAATAGCCGATTACTTTCAATATACATAAAGAAATTATAGATCTATGTGTACCGTACTGGACGCCATAATCGTCTCACCCGCACAAAGGTCGCACCCCCAACTGTGGAGGGGGAATAAGACACCTCAAGGTATGTGCGGCACAATAGTCGCACCCAAAAATTTTAAAAAAAATTGTCTCCCGGATATCACCATGAAGAAGTATAACCAGGCTGCTCATGACAAGGAATGAACAAAAATCTGTGATTAAAAGCTGGTGAATAAAGTTAAAATGAAAATGAATAAACTTAAAAACTTCCACCTGTGTTGCCTTTTTATTTTGTCTCGGTAAGTGAAAAGTGAACTGGAATCTCACTCCTCACTTTCATGTTGAAACTGTCGTTTTGTGTCAGATTCTCGCTATCAGCGGGTAAATGCTATCATGCGGCTACTTAAAAACATTATGAGTTATCAAACTTTGGCATTTGTTTTAAAATTTTGTCATTTAAATTTCTTAAATCTCGCTGCAAAAACATCGTGGATGATCCACATGCGTTTCCATTAGGGTGCCGCCATGACTAATCTCGTTTTCGAGACTCTCACGAGATTGCATAAAAAAACTTCTGTAAATCATCACAACTGTGTCATGTGACTAACACATGGCAAACATGCATGCTTGTCTTATGAACACTGATCGAGCGTATTTCCCCAGTTTTTCTGTCTGCATATTAAACTATGAACAAGAATACGCAGATTATAGTAAGGGTAAGCCTATAGTTATACATTTTATTGCATTATGGAGACTTTTTGACGATGATCACAACTCTTAATCAATCAATCTACAATGTATGTACACCGGCAATGTAAACAAACATGGCCGCCGGTCTTTTCCATCGTCAAGGAAACTTCCTCCCAGGCTAAGTCCCCGGGAAATTTAGACTGTAGTCGGCATAATAGTCACAGGTACAGCTTTGGAAAAATTATTTTACCCCTCCAGCTGCGACGATTATGGCGTCCAGTACGGTATTTCTACCTTTTTCACAGTAGTTTTTTATATTTCTTTCTTTCTTTTATTTTTCCTCTTAGGATAGGCAACTTGTTGAATGGTGGAATCATTATACTGTACCTGAATAAAGGCAAGTTAAAACATGTTTCTGTGTATCATTTCCGTAAGGGTGGTTGCCACGGGTACCTGCGTCCCGGGTACCCATTAAAGGTCCCAGGAATCAAACATAATTTATTTGATCATTTAAAATTTTTTAGGCAAAGACAAAGATAGAACTTTGCTTGTCATTTAGACTAAGACAAACAGTATTTTTCTAATGCCCTTGAACTGCTCAGGCCAAGTTGAATAATGAAATTCCATGCCTAAGCCAAGCTCTTTATGTAAAATTTTACATCCAAAAGTCCCCCTTTTGAGAGACAACTCCACGGACAGACTACCTGCCTTTTTAGCAAATGTACCAGGTCCACACTACTACCTTTTCAATGTTACTTGAACTCCATTGACAGACCACCTGCCTTGTGGGAACACTGTTAAATATAACCTCCTGGCGGACTCGCACAGAACAAGTGTAGTTCACAACGAAATTTAACTCAATTTTCCAATGGCTACTTTCACTTGTCATTGAAATTTTGCAAACTGTTTGAAGCTTGATGGGTAAAATAACTTACCTGGATAATAATCATTTGCTTTGGACATTTTGATAGTTGCACCTGTGTCTTTCTGTATGTGAGTGATTGTTTCTCCCCCCTTCCCAATGATGGCTCCTGCTGCAACTGATGGCACAAGAACTTTAACCTGCACATTGTTTTCATCCGCTGAAACAGATAAAAATGTGCCAAATATACAATCAGCTTCACCATGTTCTGAACTAACCACCACATACATGCATAAACTGATAGGAGAAACAAATTATTTTCCTTGTAATGCACAGACTGTGTGTACTACCAAACTAAGATTACTATTACATCCTGATGTATAATGGAGTGACCAAGGATGAAGACAAACACAGCAGTAAGCTGACATCATTATCTGTCTTTTTTTGGGGGGGGGGGGGGGGGGAGGAATACTGGCAAAAGGCAAGGGCTTCCTCCCTCAAATTCTATCAGCGCTTAAGTTTGGGATTTTTTTTCTTTTAAAAATATAAAGTGACGTCACGCTGGATATTTTTTCATGTTCAACTTGTTACCCTATGTGTTGCATGCTGTATAGACACCTTCTTATTATTTCATACTTATCTCCAATAAAATGGTTCTGAATTTCCAACAGTTCATTTCTTGGGTGACTTAGCTGGAAGTGCTCCTTTTTCATATACTTGCAACACTGATAACTTGTTCATACCTTTTCCTCACATTGCTTGTAATGCTACATAGTCTTTTTCCTTTTTCTTTTTTTTTTTTTTACGCACTTACAGGGATAGATCTAAGCCTTCCAAAATTTGTAAATAAATCTGTAAAATCAACAATAATCCCTGTAAAAATTGACCTAACTCATATTATTCGTGTTAAAATAAACTGTCACTTGCAAAATTCTTCAGCTAAATGAATGAAACATTAGCATTTGGCTAATGCACCAGCGATACCTGAGGCCATTCTTAAATAAAGAATCTTGTTGCCGGTTTTGAGGGCGGATGAACTGAATGAATGCGGGTGTATTATTTTTTTTTTTCAAATTTTACATCAACTTTTTTTTCTTTTTTCCCTCAAGGCCCATACTAATAACACAAAAGCTCTTCCCTGCCAATAATAAGCCCTTGCAACAATTTATTAAATACCGCAGATAACTAAGCACACTGAAAGTTTGGATGTCCTGTGTTTTACCTGCGACCCCATAACACAAATGTGAGCCACATCCAGCCACTACGGTCCACCCATAGGACAGCGTAATTGATAACCCCCCTCTGGGAATGATGGCCTCAGGCGACAAGAAGGATGGACATTGAAACTTTCAACTTCACAGGCATGGTGACCTCACAAAAATAGGTCACGGTCACTGATATTATATGACATTCTAGCATTGGACATGGTCTATATATTGTACAAATTTGGCAAGTCTAATCCAATTACTTTTCCAAATATGGAATTTTATATCTTAAACCACATTTTGCCTCATAATTTCTGTCAAATTATAGGTGGCACCACTAGAATCATTAGCTACTTAGACTTCCCCCCACAATCCTACCAAACTTGGTGAAAATCCACCAAAACTTAAACGTGGTCAATCAAAAGAGGGACTGCTGTACCACAGTTCTTGGGTTATCATGCATTTTATTGACAGAACATCGCAAACAGCTTTTGGCAAAAAAAAACAAAAACAAAAACAAAAAAAACGAGAGGGCTGTGTGAACAGCCCATGCTCAGCTGATCTTGACATTCATCACACTTGCAGATCTATGAACTTGGGAAAGGATCAAGGTCACCCATGTTCTGAGTAAGTCTGACCATTATAAAAGAACACTAACATGTGCAACATCAAGGTTCAAGTAGTTCTCAAGTTATAATGAAGAGTAAAATTCATGTATGTTGCACTGTGACCCAAGAAATGAGGTCAAAGTCATTCATGTACTGTCTGAGCATGACCTTCATACAAAAACATTAACATGTGCAACATCACAGTACTAACTCAAAACAGATCTCAAGTTATCAAGTAAACAGTAAATTTTGTGTCAGTTGTCCTGTGAATTAGCACTAGAATACCCATTGACTTCCATAGTAATCAATAGGAAAGCTGCGTTGATCGATAAGTACCCGAGTTGAAAATACTTAAAAATCAGGAATCTAAAGCAGTGCCACCTAGTAAACAACTTTGTTTGACCCTTCCACAAGAACATATCCATCACATTTCACATTAATCTGAGTGACAGTTCTGAGAACAAGTGAAAAATAACAAAACCATGTAAAAAATTCATAAAAAAAAATTTAGAAAAAATTGCAGTGCCACCTGGTGAACAAATTGGGAACTATATGTCCCTGGGAGTGTCTATGAACTATATCAAAACAACTGGGTGAGCAGTTTCACAGGTGAAGAGTTTTTAAGGTTTGCCCCCAAAAAACGAAAAAAAAATCATAAAAATTCCAAAAATCAATAGAGCGTGACCATTTGAACAAACTTGGTACAGATCCACCCAAGGCACATCCCCACATAGTTTGAAGTAAATCTGGCCAAAATTATTTAAGTTATAACAATTACAAGAAAATCCCATGTTAAAACTTTTGTAAAGATTTTTGAAAAAAAAAAAAATCATAAAAAAACCAAAATTCATTGGAACATGACCATTGGAACAAACTTGGTAGACAACCACCCAAGGTACATCCCCACCAAGTTTGAAGTTAATCTGATTGACGGTTTTGGAGAAGAAGTCTCAAATGTGAATTAGCATTAGAATACTCATTGACTTCCATAGTAATCAATAGGAAAGCTGCATTAACCGATAAGTACCCGAATGGAAAAAATCGTTAAAAATCAGGAATCTCCAGCATTCCCACATAGTGAACAACTTTGTTTGACCCTTCTACAAGGAACATATCCACCATGTTTCAGCTTAATCTGAGTGATGGTTCTGGAGAAGAAGTCGAAAATAGCTACAACACACAAAAATTCATAAAAAATTAGGAAAAAATTGCAGCGCCACCTGGTGAACAAATTAAGAACTAGGAGTCCCAGGGAGTGTTCCTGTGTGATATCAAAGCAATTGGGTGAGCGGTTTCGCAGAAGAAGATTTTTTAAGATTTACCCAAAAAAGAACAAAAAAATTCATTAAAAATCCAAAAATCACTGGACCGCGACCATTTGAACAAACCTGGTAGAGACCCACCCAAGGCACATTTCCACCAAGTTTGAAGTGAATCTGGCTGACGGTTTTTGAGAAGAAGTCGAAAATGTGAATTGTGGACGACGGACGGACGACGGACGACAGACCCTCAAAAAACCTCAGCTGACTGACAAGTCAGCTGAGGTAAAAATCCAAAAATCACTGGAGCATGACCATTTGAACAAACCTGGTAGACACCCACCCAAGGTACATCCCCCCCAAGTTTGAAGTTAATCTGCATGACGGTTTTGGAGAAGAATCGAAAATGTGAATTAGCATTAGAATGCCCATTGACTTCCATAGTAATCAATAGTAAAGCTGCATTGACCGACAAGTTTTATTGAAAAAATCGTTAAAAATCAGGAATCTGCAGCATTCTCATATAGTGAACAACTTTGTTTGACCCTTCTACAAGGAACATATCCACCATGTTTCAGCTTAATCTGAGTGACGGTTCTGGAGAAGAAGTCGAAAATAGCTATAACACACAAAAATTCATAAAAAAAAAAAAGAAAAAAATTGCAGCGCCACCTGGTGAACAAATTAAGAACAAGGTGTCCCAGGGAGTGTTTCTGTGTGATATCAAAGTAATTGGGTGAGCAGTTTCAGAGAAGAAGATTTTTTAAGATTTGCCCAAAAAAGAACAAAAAAATTCATTAAAAATCCAAAAATCAATGGACCATGACCATTTGAACAAACTTGGTAGAGACCCACCCAAGGCACATCCCCACCAAGTTTGAAGTGGATCTGGCTGACGGTTTCGGAGAAGAAGTCGAAAATGTAAATTTTTGACGGACGACGGACCATAAGATAAGCTCAGCTGACTGACAAGTCAGCTGAGCTAAAAACAAAAAACAGACCTGCCTACCTGGTCTCTTTTTTCCCCAGATCATGTAACCCCAAACTACTATTTATTTTAAAAACAAAAAACCCTTCTTTTTTGGGGCATGTAACCTCCAACAAATATATTTTTAACGATGGCCAGACTTACCCAGGAGGTTGGTTACCACCGAAAAGACATGACACGAAAAGTGTGGTGAATATGGGATATAGTGGTACCTCGTCAAAAGACCATATCTCCTAAAGAAACTGCTATTCTTTTCTTAAGAACACCCTTTCTTGACACTTGTAAATTTCTCTTAACAAATTTACATGTTCTTTAAGACTCCATCAAATACAAAAGCTTCACTACTGTATCACTATAGGTGACTCATACGTCGTCAGCTTTCACCTTTTTCCTTGTTACTGATAAAAAGTTATTTACTGTAATGTCTGCTAGCATTAACCAAAGCTATTTCTATCACTATTATAATGCAAGACTGTAAAAACCACTTACCTGGAAACTGATCACCTATGTGGTGTATTTCTTCACCTTCTGCTCCTGTTGGTTAAGAAAACAAATTCATTATCTGTTATGTATGTACAACTTGTAAATCAACACTGCAAGCAAGAAATTAAAATGCAATCCGAGATTGCCGGATCCATGCCCACCCTCCCACCCGCGACCTCATTTATAACCGTGCTAATCAATCGTCTCATTTTGGAACGACTGCACTCAATAAAAATGGGCTATACTTATTTGACTCGGTGACCTACTTTTCTTGCATGACACACCTTTATGTCGATATATGTGAGCATGAAGTTTCATTAAACTATGTTAAATAGTACAGGAATTATGGCCAGGACATGATTTTATAAGGATATGTCACTTTGACCCAGATACTTGAGCTTGTGACATACTTTTGTTACATGACACACCCTTTGGGTCAAGATGTGTGGGTATGAAGTTTCATAAAACTAAATTAATGATTAAAGGAATTACAGTCTTGACATGATGTTACCAGGATATACCACTGTGACCCACATTTGACCTAGTGACTTGCTTATATGTTGCATGACACACCCTTATGTCTTGGTGCACATGTGTGTAAAGTTTCATAAATTTGATGAAGGTCAAGTGAATTCCTGCCCAGACAAGAACAACTGTATTGCAGCTTCGTATAAAGGCCTTACTATGACCCAGATACTTGACCCAGTGAACTACTTTTGTTCCATGCCACACCTTTGTGACCCAGATATCTGACCTACTGACCTTGTTTCATAACACACTTTTTATTCAAGATATATGTATGTGTGAAGTTTCATGAAACTTAGTTCAAGACTAAAGAAATTACAGCCTGAACATGATTTTACAAGGATATGTCACTGACACAGATACTTGACCCTAGTGACTTACCTTTATGCATGACACACCCTTGTGTCTAGATACACAGGTGTGTAAAGTTTCATGATTTTAATTCAATGAACAACAGAATTACAGCCCAGACATGGAAGTGTAATGTAATTTTACATGATTGTATCACTGTGACCAAGATACTTGGCCTAGTTTTGTTTCATGGCATACCTTTAGGTCAAGGTGTGTGTGCGTGTGGAGTTTCATGAAACCAAGTTAAATAGTAAAGGAATAACAGCCCGTACATGATTTTACAAGGATTTGTCACTGTGACCTAGATAATTGACCTAGTGACCTTTTCTTGGTATACGACACACCCTTATCTCCAGATGCACCTGTGTGTAAAGTTTCATTAATCTAAGTTGAAGAATTATAGCCTGAGCACAAATGGCAGACCAACACACCGAAAAAAAATGACTACTATATGCCCCTCCTCCAGTTGGAGGGGGACATAAACATGTAAACAAGAAGTTAAACACTACAAGGTTGGCATGTAGCAAGTAATATGTGAATGTCTGTTTTGTTGAACATGTAGAACACTGGCAGATATGGACCTACCCTGCTAGCTGAGAGTGCAAAGAATATCACTGAAACTTCTAATTGTGGTTATAAATAAAGGATACACAGTGAGGATGTCTGTTCTTGGGCCTGTCAGTTTCATGCATGCTGCAGAAAGTTTCCTCAGATGGTATTACATGTTACTGAAATAGCAAACATCAATCACAGCCATATATGCCAACTTATAATTTGAAAGCAACTTGCTGAAATTTGTTGACAAACCCACAACTGAATGTAAACTAGGGCTGTAACGATATACCGCGATAACGGTGCATCGCGGTACGGTCAATCCACGATACACGTATCGAAATGAGGTTCCCTGTATCGTAAAATACGATACATTCCATCATATAAGAAATTTCAGCTCTTAAAGAAAAAATACGGAAGTAAAGGCCATAATTCATTAAGATTTACCGTAACTTTGTGAAGGTAAACTCAACCATTCGTCGGCCTTCTGATTATGATCTATTTTTGCCTACAAAAGTGTTTTGGGATTCCCTTCGTAATCATATATGCATGACGCTTTGTGGTGCTACGTCATACCCTAGTGTGTAAAGTCTGAATCTAGGTCAGCAAAATGACTGCCCGGCGAGAAAACACAGCACGCTCATAATTCAGGGGTCACATTAAGCTTGCGCCCTGCGTCATAGACGCAAAAAATGAAGAAAAGACGCCCGGAAATTAATAAAAACATTGTCATTTCGCGTCGCTGTGGACGCACGCACAAACGCGATGCATTTTGAATGACACAACTCCAAAAATTACCCCATGCGGTCACGGTGTTTTGCATCGACCATTATCAGTATCATGAATATGTATTATACTGATGGAATCTTCTGATGTTCGTCTTTCTATGTAACAAGCTCTCTTATTTGCTAAGAAAAAAATATTCCTGGGGTATCCCTTCACAAAGTTTCCATAATGGGAATGAATGTATGTCATTTCATCTCATTATAAATGTGCTGAGAGCACTTCCAGGCTCCTGATTGGGTGGATTTGATCACGTGCCACTTACTGTCCAATCAAATTCGTTGTTGCCCATGTGCCTGTCTCATGCCCGCAATGTTGGGAAGGTACAAGTCTTATTACGCAAAGATTATTGGAACAAGATGTTACATTTTCACATCGTATTTTCACCAAGAAGACTTCTATCGAACAAATCTAGACAGAGACAAAGGCACGAGTGAAAATTCATTACGGACGGCAAGGAAAGTACGCACATTAGTCATCACACGGTCACATGTGAACGAAGCGAAAATTTGCATTAGGCCTGACACGATGTTGTTGATCACTGTCTCCGATGGGGCACGCCGTTATTGGTGTTTTTTTTAAACAAAATTTAGTTGTTTTGGTTTTATTGAGATGTTTGAATGGAACAAATCTGTATGACAGAACAAGGCAGGAATGAAATTATTGATCGAAGGCCGGAAAAAAATACACGTTCAACATAGCGTAAAACCATGCCTGGGTGCATGCCCGTGACAAGCTGTGTATACACTCGCTTGTGTTGCATGGCTTGTCAAGTTGTAGCCTTGTAGGCCTACCGTGTTGCTTGATGAAAAAGTGACCGCACTTAAGATCAGACTCTTAACACCACCTACGGCATCAAATTTGTCAGGTATATTGAAATAGAAAGTGCACAGAAATATAAATCATGCAATTTCTGACCATTTCATCACGTGCAATCAATCGCAAAAATAACAGAGCCCAGGCATGTTCAATCATGCATGCCGCTTGTTGTGCAAGCTAGTTAAAAAACTGTGCGATACCAGATACTGGCACAGTGGCAGCGTGCTAGGGGTTAAGCCCCCTTCACAATCATTTTTTGGTAGACCAGGGATGTGTTATAGACTTAGTCCTAATAGCAGGTCCCTGGGCAGATTGAATCCATCCTTGGTAGAGTCAACAACTTTTACACCCTTTTACATCAAGTTGGCATATTGGTAACTTTTTATTTAATCTTAAATTTTATAATAATGAGTCACCTACATGAGCATATAGACCCTATCTTATGTTCGTTTCTAGGCTAAGTTACCTGCATGTTTTATTTTTTTATCATTTTGATGTATGTTGATTATACCAATTAAACTCAATTAATCAATTTACTCAAAAGTCTAGATTGCACAATTTCAGACTGGACCCATCGATTCAGTTCATGGACCCACTATTTTTCCTGAAAAAGAAAAAAGGTGGGTCCAACGAACCCGTACTGAAATAATGTGACCCCTGTATTATTATGGTTCAGTATCAAATTGTATCGTTTCGCATCGTATCGTCAGTTCCCTATTGGGATACGTATCTTATCGTGAAAAGGTGTGAATCGTTACAGCCCTAATGTAAACTGCATGAAAATCAAACAGATGCTTCCAAGCACCAGAAAAGCAAGAAAACTAGTCACGTTCACCCTTTCCATAAGTTTATCTACATGTGCGTAACGGTATTCAGTAACACATGAAAACAGCTGTGCCAGGTACCACTAAAAATTACAAAAGCACTCCACAGAAAACCTATTAAAAATCCACACTCGGGATGCACACTACAAACTTTCCTTGTTATTTGAGGGGACTACTTCGGTTAATATTTTTACCAGCTCACATTTCAAGTCATCTTGTGAAAAGATAGCAAATGAAAACAATAGACTAACAATGCCAACCTCGATAAGGGGTGCCATCAATACTTGAATGAAAAAACTTTACACTTTGGGACACCCCCTCCCCCTACTCTCCATCAAGGTTATTTTAACATTGCTCAGCTTGTTTGTTATATTTGCTACTGACAACCTGGCTAATTTTTAAAAAGCCTCGCTGAAAACAAGTCATACTTCAAAACTTGCATCAACATTTTTTACTGACAGTTATGAGTCTTGTCAAATTTAATTTAAACAAGTGCACAGTGATCCAAAGGATCTATGTGCCCCGGTACAATATTTTGGTTCTAGAGATCTATATGCTCCTGGATGGACTGATGGCTAAAAGTTGTACATGCTTTAAACGGTGCCACTACACAGACGGGCACCATCTCTTTCCATGACCATAGTTCTGGCGCCACTACACATAGAGGGGCACCATTTCTATCCAATACCATAGTTCAGGTGCCACTACAAGCAAGCATTCAAAACATGAGAATACAGAAGCAAGCAATACCAAGTTTCCAGCATGTCTGGATGCACAAAAATTAATATGTTCTTGGGCCCTGTGACCTTCAAAATGGGTCAAAGTTAAACACAATATGGCACACATACCCTCGGTATGATGCATCTCTGGTATAAATTTTATTGTTCTATCTCTAAGGGTTCTAGAGATATGCTGCCAGACACACGGAAATTGATATATTTTTGGGCCCTGTGACCTTGAAAATACGTCAAATTAAAAAACATTAACAGCGCACATGCCCCAGGTATGATGTATCCCTGGTATAAATTTCATTATTCTATCCCTAAGGTTTCTAGTGACATGCTCCCAGATGTATGGACGGATGGCCCCCTATCCTCACTAATGCTATGTCCCCCCAACGTCACCTTCGGTGGCGGGGGACAATTAGGGATGTAACGATTCACCAGTGCATCATGATCCTGTGTGTTGCAAAAAAATAATAATGATACACGTGTTGTGTCCACACAAGTTTCAAGACATAGAAACATGGACAAATGTATCATTGGAAATCTCACTGCCATGTACCAGCAAAATTTGTTTCAGTTAAACTTTAACAACAACAACAAAAAAAAAAAAAAAAAACATGTGTATGTCAGTTTTTATTTAATTTATTCTGTGGTGTGTAGTCCAATAGGCAAAGAAATAGGTTGGGATGGGATAAGTAAAGGCAACATGTTGGCCAGCAGCCGTGAATGCATTGCCATTGAAGTTTGAACGTTCATCAAAGGCCCTAAATATCAACAAACACTTCCACAATACATACAATTTTTATATCAAGCTGTTAATGCCCAAACCATGGTAGTAAAATCCTTAAAATGGCAGAGTAAACCTGAAATCCACACGTGTGATTTCAACCAGCCATGTGCACAAGTAGTCAAGTGCATGTACTGTAATACCATACTGTAATTACATTGGTTTCTATATAGGGGGCAGCACCCGCATCCTAGATGTGTTGCATTTTGCTGTCTCCCAAGACAGTACTGAAGAGCTTCAAGGCTATGCAGGCCTACATTATGCATGGTTTCATATAACTTCATAATGAGTCTGTAGATGAACGAGAAGCCGTTTTTTTTGCGAAAAACATTATGCATCCCCCAATAAGGCACTTCTCATCAGAGGCCAACCTTCTAAGAGGGCCACGATTCTTCTGCAGAAAGTCAGACCTTGACCTTTGACCTCAAAGTCACTTTCTAACAAATTTAAAGTGAGTCTCACCACAATGACTAAGCTTGCTGCACTTCAATCCTACATTTTCAAATGTGGCAGAGAAACAGTTATTTTTATTTTGCAAGGTTTTGGGGCATGACCATTTGAACAAAGTTGGCAGATACACACTTTGCGTACATCCACGCTTAGTTTGAAGTTAATCTGGCAAATTGTTTTGAAGAAAAAGTTGAAAATGTGAATTTGCATTGCAATCCCCATTGACTTGCATAGTAATCAACAGGAATGTATGCAGTTTGACCTTTCAAGGTCACTCAGGGTTAAAACCAACCACACAAATTGAAAGCCCATAGGCACATCCCTACTGACATTCTTAAATGGTAACTTGGGCCAACGATGCACCACTAAAAAGGTTGAAGCCAATATGTGAAAACTGATGAGCCAGCAGAAAAATACAGCAAAGACTTGACCTTAACCTTTCACCTCAAGGTTATATATTATTATACGCGAAAAATTCCCCAGACCCGTATTTCTGAACCAAATTAGGAGGCAATATGTCAAGAGGGGACAAAAATTAAAGGAAAACTAGAACAGGCTGATTTCCCAAGAGAAAATCAAATGTCTCCCAGTGCGCCCTTACTACTGTCACCCTTATCTTTATAAATATAAATAACGATTCCAATGATCTACAGATATGGTGACGGTACAGTCTTTATTGACATTTAAAAATGTTGATTTTTGACGAAATGCCCATGTGACCTTGAAATATAGGTCAAGGTCATACATTTGCAGTCACAAGCAAGGTCTTACAAAAGTCTTACACAGAAACATAATCACACAAAATGTCAACCTCTTTAAGATAAATCTTTCTCGAGTGCATCAGCAATGATTTTTAAAAAGTGGCCATGTGACCTTGAAAATATGCCAAGGTCCCCCATCTACAATCCGAACCTAGTTGGTATTATGGTACATAAACATGCAAAATTCCAACCTCCTCAGTCAAATCCCTGCAGAGTTGTTGCATGCGTGTCAATTTTACATGACATGCCCACGTGACCTTGAAAAATATGTCAAGGCCACCCATCTCCAATTCCAAGCAAGATCATATATATGAACATCTTAACATAAAATTTCAATTTCCCAAGTCAAATCTTCCTTGAGTTATCTCGTCCACATTGATTTTAGATGAAATGCCCACGTGACGTTGAACAACAGGTCAAGGTCATACATCTGCAGTTACAAGTACGGTCTTACATAGAAATATAATCATGCAAAATGTCAACCTCTTTAAGTCCAATCTTTCACGAGTGCACCTGCAATGATTTTTTAAAAAGTGGCCATGTGACCTTGAAAAAAGTCAAGGTTACCCATCTACAATCCCAACCTAGTTCATATTATGGTACATAATCATGCAAAATTTCAACCTTTTAAGTCAAATCCCTGAGGAGTTATTGCGTCCGCGTCAATTTTACATGACATGCCCATGTGACCTTGAAAAATAGGTCAAGGTCACCCATCTGCAATCCCAAGCAAGGTTTTATATAGGAACATCTTCACACAAAATTTCAACTTCCCAAGTCAAATCTCGAGTTATCGCGTCTGCAATGCACACAACTTGTTGAAGAACAAGAAGCGGAAGAAAGGGACGCAAAAACAATACGTCTCCCTCATTGCACGGGGAGACATAATAAGATACACGACAGTGGCAGAAGACAAGATTAAACACTACATGCTTCCCCTCCTACGTGGGATGCATAATACACAGAACCAATTGAAAGCCCACAAACACTTTCCAATTAACATCTAATAGTAACCTTGGGTCTGCGATGCAACATTAATCCTTCCTCTGCATTTTTTTTTTGGGGGGGGGGATAAGTATCTCCAAAACTATCATAGCCAGAGATGCCATTCCAACTTCAATTTATGGATTTGTGGCAAAGCTGCATCCAACGAACCAAGAACCAAAGTTGCAGGATTTTATTTTATGTAAAAAGGGCGAACATGCAAAGTTTTAATTTTGAATAGCTTCAAAATATTATAGAGGTGCCATTCCAACTTCAATTTGTGGGTTTGTGACATAGCCGCACCCAAGGCACCATGATCCAAAATAGTTAAGTTTTGCAAATTAGGTGAATATAGTGGTACCTGTCTTGAGAGATCCCTCCGATGAGAGACCACATATCTTTTTAAGACCATTCTCTCAGTACACTGTGCTATGTTTTCCATGTTATTATACCTCTAATGAAAACCCACCTGTTTTGAGGGACCACATTTTTACCTGCCCTAGGGGCCGTCTCTCAAGACAGGGACCACCGAACACAAAATTTAAATCTTTGAATAAATAAAAACTTTGAAACTATTATAGAAAGAGGTGCCACTCCAACTTCAATTTATAACTTTGGGACATAGTTACATCCAATGAACCATAAACCAAAGTTGTAGGCTTTAAATTTATGCACATTAGGCAAACACAAAAAATTTAAATCTTTGAATAACTATTTTAAATAGTGGTGTCTTTCAAACTTCAGTTTATAAATTTGTGACTAGGCCACATCCAATGAACCAAGAACCAAAGTTGTAGGCCTTTAATTTAGGCAAATTCGGCTCACACACAAAATTTAGATTTTGTTGAACAATAGCAAAGTGAGGCATTTCAAACTGTTCTCGTTTTGAAGGTACCCAGACAGATTTCATGTTACACAGATCTCACCTTTTTTTTTTGGGGGGGGGGGGATATGGCAATTACTACACTTGTCAAATTAGTAGTCCTGAGTAAAGCTTGACTAAAGAAGATAAAATTTGGTTCAAGCTGCAAATGTGCCTTCAGGAACATTTGCAGCTTTAACCAAATTGGCTAAAAGGCAAAAATTCCTGGCGCAAGCCCACTATTTGGTAGAAGCAAAGGGTGCTCAGTTAAAATTGACTTTGGAAAATTGTACATGCACTGTTTTAGGCGAGGGCCATTTAAGTTATACTTGAAAACTAGAAGCACCAGTGCTCATTGGAGAAAAATGGAGCGCCTTGTAGCCTCAAACAATATGGCACTGCCAACTATTGAACGCTGCAAAAGACTCCTGATTGCTTAAAAGAACACGAGAAAAACGGAGCGACTTGTAACCACAAACAATATGGCACTGCCAACTATGGAACACTGCAAAAGACACCTGATTACTTAAAACAGCAGGATGGGTATAAATCAGGCTACCAGCACCATAAGTTGTCTGGAGGTCTTGCCAAAATTAAACGACACCTGAAAATAATTTTATCATGATGGCGATATGATTGTTAGTTGCTAAGGTTGCTTATAAATGAATGAAATGGGAACAAATTGCATGATTGTAATCCAAACCATGGAGTTCTTTTACAGCAAAAATAAAAGTGGAACTTTAAATGTTTAGTAAGAACTTGAGTTTGATTAATAGGTCAGACTTGCTACAGGTAATATATGGTCCAGGCAGTGTGGCAGAAGTGTTGTTGGTCTGTATGGATGCACAATATTTGTTGCATTGTACATTACCTTTTACAAATTTGGTGTTTTCTTTACCTGACTGCCATTTGTGATCCTCGCTGGTGAACAGGCCTGACCTATAGTTTTTTTTTCGACACCAGATGGCACTAGTGCTCAGCTTCAGACAAACACATGGTGAGCTAATGAATAGGGGTGGGACGATTCATCCATGAACCGCGATATTTTTTTTACGATACAGTTATCGATGCAAAAAACAAAACTGCGATATTTATTGATACACATATTCAAAGAGGTGTCAACCTCCAAAGACCCGTGACCGGGAGGCTCGATCTTGTAAAAAGTGCATGAAATCAAAGAAAACAATCAATTTTGCCCCAAAATCCCTGTTTTTTAAGGACTTTTTGACTTTCCAAAACGGGAAGATCCCGATGAAAACCGGAGAGTTGACAGCGTTCAATTCCTAATCATTCTAAAAATTACGTCAATTAATGTCCGTTCTTCGGAATACGGTCCAGGCTTTCAGCAATGAAACCCTGCATTCAAGTGGGAAAGGTGTACAAGTGCTTTATTATTCGGTTTGCTGAAAACTAAGACCGTATTCCAAAGAAGCTCCAAATTGAGAGATTAATAAGTTACCAGCACGGCAAAACAACTCGTGGTCCTGGTCAGACTGGCTGTTTATGTTTTTATGATACAAAGCATACTGTACTAATACTACAATACAAAGGGCAGATGCATAGTCAGTGAGATATAACAGCCTACATGGTGGGTCACCCTGTTAAATGGGTCTGTGGAGAACACTGGTGAGATATTACATACTCCTATAACTTGATCAAAGTTTCGTGAACCATGTATCGAGATACGTATCGTATCGTGAGGTAAGTGTATCGTCCCAGCCCTACTAATGAACCTGCATGGTCCTGCAAAATGGCTGCCTCAACAGGTTGTAACGCTGGCGCTGCCAATACAGGTCATGAAAGCACTGAATCCAACCCACCGCCTTCTTAAAAGTTATATTCATGCAGGAAATGAGAAGGATGGGCAGAACTCTCACAATAATTGATTTGCCAGTCCTGTTCATCAACAAAGGCACATGGCTAGCACATTTAGAACAAATTTGTGCATGTGAGAGGGAACACTAGCTATATGAAAGTCAACCCTGCAGTCATAAACAGCCTGGTTAAGAATACTCGCAGCTGATGCATAATGAGAAGTGTATTGAAAAATCCAAGTACCAAGTCTTATATAATCAATTTGAGACTATGTGATATTGAACCCACCAATTCTGGCAGTGGACCCCTGCTTTTGTAACCTTGGAAAAATAACGGACCCACTGCACTCACAATTTAACCCTCTCACCCTCACATTACTTGGGTTTTGGCTCACTCTACCCCTCAAATTAATTCCTTATGAATGGTAAAAATATTCTATGAACACACCAAAACAGTCATGGTCTGGTCCAGCATTGTAGGAACAGGTGTCTACACATGTGGGTAGTATGATTGATTCAACACTGTAGTTTTTGATAGTGACATTTCATCTGTGATAAAATGTATAGATTTATTTGTCCATGCCGTATAAATAATCATTCATAGTCGTTTACGGAAAGTAAAAGTTTTGAAATCTGTCCAAAAAGTTTCCACAAGTTTGCTTTCCTCGTAGGACTATGTTTGTTTACAAATATCTGGTATGTTTGGTACTGTGGGAAAGCCCAAAGTTTGTTCTATTTTAGGATACTCTCCTCTGATTGGCTAATCTTGATGTGTGTCACTATTTTTGCCATGAAAATCAAGTCAAATTTGCGGATACAGTGGTACCTGCCCTAAAGACCACCTCTCGTGAGAGACCACATTAGTTTTTAAGACCACTCTTTCAAGACATTGGCCTTTTATTTCTTTGTTAATTTACCTGCAATGAAAGACCACCTGTCATAT
This sequence comes from Hermodice carunculata, assembly GCA_964020975.1. Lineage (NCBI taxonomy): Eukaryota > Metazoa > Annelida > Polychaeta > Eunicida > Amphinomidae > Hermodice > Hermodice carunculata. The sequence goes on along the minus strand of OZ026615.1, from coordinate 48,505,712 downwards.
ATGACCACTTTTGTATGGCATTAGGGGTGGTCTTAAATTGCAGGTACCACTGTAATATCCACATTTGCAAACTCATTTAAAGCTATGGGATCCTTGATCCAAATATGGTACACTTAATCCATTGGGCATACTTAAGGCCAGATCGGAAAGCACTTCTGGCTGCTGACAATAGCCTAAAAGTACTTCCTTTTCCGATAACTGCCAAGCAATGCATAGAAACAAACAAACATGGATGCTGTTCTCCGATGAACTTTCCAAAATGGGAGAGATAAATGTGACACAAGAAGTTTATTTTTGTCGTTCATTATCAAATTTTGATCCAGTAACATCTCACGCCAACTATACTGAAGAAGGATGCATAGTGAACATGAGCCGGGGGAACACTTACTGAAGGTGCTGGATATGCATTGTAAAGAGCGTAATGTTGATTGACCATCTTCTTTGCACAATCAGTGATTTCATCGATCAAACACTCCACCCTACTTTTCAGTTACAATATTGGCATGGCAATAAGAAGAATATGATGCAAAAATTTCAGCTGACTGTTTCCATGTTTTTCCAAGAAAGGACTTGATAAAGAAAGGAAAAATGATTTCGATGGATGCACTGAAAACGACTGGATTGGGCAGACTTGAGGGGGAGCTTGATGCGGCCCACTTGAGGGGGGAAAGGTTCAGATTCGTAACATGACCCATATGATTAAGGGGACACTTTTACTTAAAAAATGTAATTATGATTCCTTACTTACCCTCATACTGTTCAAAATGCCGCATGTAATCTTCATCAACATCTGTTCCCACTGTAAATAAAATAAAAAATTTACATGTTTGCATGACATCACGTTTGGCTGTTCCTCATGTTCAGAGTAAGTTGTTTATATTACATGTATCAATATATTATTCTGAAACAGATATCTCTAAGAAGTCGAAATATATAAATAACCAGACATACCTCCAATGCAAAGCGTTAACTGAAGGGTCTGCCTGGAAAAAATGCTCAACAAACAGACATTTTCATCCAAAAGTCCCAAACTTCAGAGGAGCTCAACTGAGCTGATGGTAGTTGGCTACCATTGATCGGCATTCTTCACTTAGTTTTACTAAAACAGTCATTTTATGGTTAGTATCACAACTTTTTTCAATTATATTATGTACGTCACATTAATTTGCAAAACTTGGTAAATGCTTCAAAACTTGCGACCAATTTCACTTCTTCACTGAGATGGCTGGTCCACAGTGTTGGTAAAAAATGGGCTGCAACCTGCAAAGACTTATTTGCTCCATACAAATATGTTAGTGCAAAAAGGCAACCAAGATCTTCTGTCACTGATGATCTCAACTTCACCACGCACTTGTGAGCAGAGAAGTTCAAAGACATATGGTAATCAGTATACATGTACATAAAAATAAATTAGGATCAAAAGTGACTTAACTGCAACTTTGCGACCCTTCTCGAAATGGTATACTTATATTGAGACAACAACACCCTCCAATCATAAACCACACTCTAATTGCCAGTTGCACATGTCCAGCTTGGATTTTACCAACCTGGTCCCAAGCTGTGTCCATTTGCATATCTTAAGTAGTATCTCAAAACGAGGTTTGATACCGGATTTACTCTGAACCTGCCTGTACCATGGCCAATTATACCTGCAATACATAAAGTCTGGTCTTTTTGTAAAGAGGGGTGACAGTTTTAAAAATTATGAAAATAAGTGCCACCTGAAAATTTAAATCTTGAATATCCTCAAAAGCATTATATGTACAGGTGCCATTCTAACTTCAATTCATAGGTTTCTGCTGACGGCACATCCAATGACAGGGATGAGAATGCCAAGAGTACATTTTGGCTACACCAGGAGCTAATTGGCAACCTTACATACCCCACCCCAAAGATTTTAACAAATTTGAAGTGATTAGACCAAACTCTGAACACTTGATTATGTTGATGAAAACCAATTTTGGCTGAAAGTTGCCAAATGGCAACCAATTCTCATCCCTGCAATGAACTGCAAAAAATTATAGACTTGTAATATTTTGCTAATTAAGGGTACTTGGAAAGTATTTACGTCAATATCTTCAAAACTATAATGGGTAGAGGTGTCATTAGAACTTTCGTTAGGAGGTTTGTCGTATAGGCGCACCCAATAAACCTGAAACAAAAATTACAGAATCTTATGCAAGTTTTGAAGGCACACAGAGATTTGCTTGAATCAAATCTTTGACGGTCTCTTTCTCAGCATCAATTTACTCCAAACTAATTTCTTTCCCCAAAGGCATATAGTTCACTTTGGCAGCCAGGGACATAATACAATTCCAACTGATGCCAGTTCATGCCTGGAAAATTCTCTATCTGATTTGTAAAGTAACCAGCCTGAAGAAAAGAAGAGAAGGCCACTCACACAGATTTTACCTGAAATGGGATCAAAATTACCTGAAACCTATCCATCCCGTCTCTTTTTCACCAAATTTGAGCTATTCTGAAAAAATTGAGGCGTTTTTCTTAGTTCAAAAAAGGGCAAATTACCTGAATTCAGGTAAAATCCTGAAAAGTGGCATCTCTGTTTACAGTATAAAAATGTGACCCTTATATAAGTGAACATTTTTATCTTGGGATTCTAACATTACTTGCATATTCAGGATTTTTAAAGGAGTATTAAGAGCCCCTAACGTGACAATATTTTACATTTCTGTCTTTTTCATTATGAAGAGTGACCTCAACAACCCTCGACTGCGCCAGCATGGTTTACTGAAATGCTTCTGAAACCGAGTCATGTCTCCAGCTGACAAACTTCCTTAGCAAACCCATCAAAACTTCAATGTTTGCTAATAAAAAAAAAAAAAAAAAAAAAAAACTGAAGTAATATAGTTTTGGCTCAGACCCTCCCCCCTCCTGCCCAACACTTAAGTCGACTTTACATTAAAACTTTTGCCTTGTTGAATGTGATATATACTCCGTCTTGAACACAATAGCAGTCCCCAACTTTACCTATCCATGTATGGATGATTGATACTGAATGTCAAAGATAGATACTTCATTAAAATTGACTCCTGGTTTCATATTTTGTATTAAGTATTTATATACAAAATTCACAGCATGCATTTATACTTCCATGTATGGCTCATTTGACTTTGAATCTGAATGAAGAGGTGGTTGATGGATGCCAGAGGCCTCACATTTTGATGATGTGAGTTTGAATAAATCTGTTATTTTTGCCTCTTTTCAGCCATCAACTACTTGTTCATTTAGTATCTTATCCAGCACTGATGGCTTTGATTTCAAATTTTATGAAATAAACATGTATGAATATGTATACAAAATTTAACATGGAAAAAATACATGTCAAACCAAATAACACAAACAAGCTGATAACTTCATGTAATAGTCTAGCTGAAACAATGGGCTATTATAAATGTTAAACAGGTAAATGGCTCCCAAAGGTGTCAGCACAATAAAACCAAGCAATATTTACTTCCTATGGGTGAAAAAATTTCCCACTTGAATAACTTTTCAAAACACAGCAACTTTCCTTGCAATGCACTACTAAATGGACACTCCAGTCAAGCTGACTTGTTTGCTGGCAGTGCACTTCTGGCAGAATATCCAGTTGTTGCAGGTGTAACACAACATGCCATGAGTTAGTATTTGATATTCCCTGAGCAATGTAGACATCCACTTGCATGTAACTACTCATTACTAAGAATTCAAAGCAACTTGCTTCAATTTTCTTCCTTAAACCATGTAGCCTGCATGAGCCATATACAGACAGAGGTCAAACTTTGCATGTTAATTAATTTAGGTCACATTACTTCTTAGCTGGGTATATATCTCTCATGACAAGGGTGCTTACAAACACTGCACACGTGCAGATCAGGATTTTTGAGAAATGAAGCAAAAGCATTTAAACATGTCCGTTTCAGTGAGAACAGGTAGTTATCACACCTTGGTTGGTACAATTTATCAAGATTATTGTCTTATCTTTCTGTGAAAGAATGCCTTAACTGAGAACTAACTTTGGTTGGTATCTCTGTTGACTAATCAGCCATCAAAACCAACAGCCCACTGAGTAAGCTAAGGAGGCAACTGAGAACCCTAAATGCTGGAATTGTCTCCAAATACAGTGGAAACTGTATTGTTTTCATAGCCTTTATGGTGTGATATTCCACTTTGCTCTCGAGTGTATGTGATCTAACCAAAAGTTACACATTAATTGTCTTAATAAGTTGACATGTTTGAGTGAAGCAGGTATGACTGAAACAATTTGATGTTTTGATAGCAAGAAGTGGGACAGTACAGATGTAATTTGTGTAATTAGCACACATCATGTACATGTAGTGTCATTTGTGGAAAGAATAAACAGACAATTTTACTGAAATAGCTATACACACGTAAAATTTGTCAAGTTTATAACCCAGCAGCTGAACACTCCAACCTCCAACTACTGAACATTTTCACTCAGTCCCCAGGGTGTTCAGTAGAGAGGTTTCACTGTATTTACATATACAGGGCTTGACATTAAGGATTTTTTTGTGGCTGCCCGGCTACTGGGCCACATAAGTTGGTTGTCCCCTTCCCACTTCCAGTGTTGCAGCCGTTAGCTGCGCAGCCCTGTTATGGAGGGTCTGGGGGCATCCCCCCCCCATTTTTTTTAAAAAAGACATTAAAATATGCATTTTCATGCCATTGGGACGGGACTTAGGCTCTGTACATGGAATCAGTCAATGTGACAAACCTGAAATGAATGAAATAATAGTTCAAAATGAAAACAGCCAATACCTGAGCACCATGTCACTATAAATTCACTAAAGAAATAAAAGTTTGCAAGCACTTACTTCATGCATTTGACTGTGCTCAAGTTTAAAACTTTTCACGCCACATAAAATTTTCACAACATATACCTGTTGCACTGAATAAATTTTACCCACCACACTTTTGATACAAAGAAATGTACTGTTTTTACTACGCATAAGGATGTTTCACAACAAATTGGACACATGCATTTTGCATCATCGTATGCCAAATAAACATATTATCAATGTCTAAATACATACAAAAAGTGCACAATTTATGAGAAAAAAAAGCTATAAATGTATCATGCATCAGTATTTTGATGCAGTTCTAGAGATAAATCTGTGTAAAAACTACTAAAACAGCGATAAATTTGCGCTGTTGTGATGGACTGACTAACAGCAGTAACTTCTGGTTTACATGCAATATTTACTATCGTTTTGAAGCTCAGAATCTGAGCCATCGATCTAAGGCAGTCTTCCTTGGTTAAAAATAATTTGGTTGTTTCAAAACAAGCGTAAAAAGGTAAAACCCATTGATATATACAGCACACCAGCCAAAGTTTTTCATTGATTGAAAATGACATCATTATGGTTGTACTGTGTAGATTTACAATTCGAGCAGCACTGGTTAACCTGGGGCTGAAATTCCCATGGCCCTGATGCCATGGGCTGGGGAGGCACATTCAAAATTGTTTTTCTCTTACATAAATACGGAATGGTCTTGTTTAATTAAAAAAAATAATAAATAAATAAACAAATAAATTAATTTCTTCACCGCAGTATCATTGTCAATGACAGCAGTCAGTGTGAACTGAAGTCATGACAAGGGTGAAGTGGAGTGTTGAGACTCACGAAGAGTGGCTTTGGGGTGTCGAGCAGGACTTCAAAGCTCAACATGGAGACAGTGACTTGCAGCTTTCTGCATAGAAAAGACAACTGAACTGACATTTTGCAGTTGTCATAAATGATAGTAACAGCATATCTGCAAAGCAAATGAGTGTATTCATAGTGTTAAGTTCGCATCAAAAACTGACGCACACCATGTGGCAGTGGCCTGTGCCCGGCCATGTTGAATGGAGTTTCCAAATCAAGGTCACGTTCAATGTCAGTATCTTGCATTAAACACATGCTTACCAGAGCCTTGGTTGGATCTTTTGGTTACGCCGCTTTCAATGTCACCATCTAGGGGCCTCTTGCGTGAATCTGATAAGTCCATTTCGTTGCCAGTGCTGCTCATGATGTGCCACACTAGCCGAAACGAAACAGCAGTCACAGCCCTCGCCCACTATCTTCTGCGCAGCGTCCTTGTCTCGCGAGATCGGCAGAAAGTACGAGAATTTGCTAGATTGGTTGAGTGCATGGAGGGAGTTTCAAGTTGACTGAGCACAGTATTCAGTCAAACTAACTTGATTTTAATAGGAATCAAATACAACCATACAACACCAATTCAAAATTACTTCTTCGTTAGTTTTTACTGTGACAGTTGTAATCAAGCTTAACCCCCCCCACACACACACACAGCACAGAAATCAGAATGTCAGAGGGCATTTTTGCCCCATAACTACATGTAAAGTTGCAAATTACGTAAGGATGGTTAAGCCAGTATCAGAAATGTTTGCATCATAGCATGTTCAGTTTTGACAGCTATAAGCCCATTTTTTCTCTCTTTCAAACTGACAATTTCCAACTTATCTTATCGAAGTACGGATCACATTCACGCTCTCATGAGTCAAGGGGCCAAGTGATAAAATACAAAATGACTTCCCAACTATGGTAGTATGGGGATGAATATAAATGATATAGATTAAATTCAGCCAAGTGACACAAAAAAACTACAGCACCTATAAATAAAACACTTATCACGCCCTCACGGGGCCAAGTGACAATTATATACAAATGATCTCCCAACAATGGGTATAAATACAAATGAGATAGATTCAAGTCCCTCAAAGGGCACCGCGAAATCAACAACACCTAAAAATAAACCACCTACTAACACGGTAGAAAACCACAGAAAATATTACTTCTGTATGGTACACTGTTGAGATGGGTGCAGTGTTGATGTTGAGATATAAATCATGGTTCCATTTTGTCGCTTACTAAAACCTTCTGCACAAAATTTAACCACTTCTTCGGTCGCCTCTCCTTCACGTGTCGGTAGGTTAACAAATTTCATTTCTTGATTTAAGGAGGTAAAGTTTTTGCATTTATCTGTGATTGATTTCCACAACACGTGCCTCTCCACATCTAAAATGGGACAGTCTACCAGAAATTGCATTTCATCCCCAATTACATCAATCCCAATATTTTTTACAAATTGTGCATTTTCTGTCTGGTCGAGGGACAAATGGCCTTTGATGCCTCCCTTTTTCAATTTCTAGATTGTGGGCGCTTACCCTTTATTTGGTTGATGCCACCCTATGGTCTTTTCTGTGTACATCATCCTGGTATTTTCCACAGGCCGATACAAAATTAGACAGAATCTTTCTGTAGGTACACAATCTCGATCCCTACCTCTGAATTTGATTTTTTCCAATAGGGGCCTAACTGTTTCCCAAAAATCACAATATTTCAGTCTTAATTTGCTTTTAATTTGATTAATTGTAGGTTGTTTCCGTATAAAATCAGGGTTTATTCCTAGTGTTTTGTAACATTTTTTTAATGAAGCTAAACCATGATTCTCCACTAAGGTCACTAATAGTCATAGATTCTTGCACATGCAGTACTTTGTAGTAGCTTGTTGCTTGCTGCTTGTGTTTACCAAATGACTATGATAACTGACTATTGGTATAGTTATATTGATGCCAAGCCGATATCTCCCAAGATCACCCATGACTGCTGCATTTGTTGATTTCCTGTTGACACCTAAAATATATTTGTTAAAACTAAATTAACCTTTCTACTGCATGGGTAGCCTATGTGTCATTTAGTTTTTCCATCCAAAATTCTTCTTTAAGTTTTTTATTGGACATTTTAAAACAGACCCAAATTTCTGAGCCATATAGACCAACAGGTTTTACAAGTTGATCAAAAAGTTTCAAACCCAAGCAAAGGTTTGTATTAATACTCCCCGAACACGCTTTTAATTTAAACACCCCCCCCCCCTTGTCTCGCTTTTCAGCATGTTTTCTCTTGCTTTCTGCAAATTACCTGTAACTGCTTATGTAACCCCTAAATATTTAAATTCCTTGACATTTTCCAATTTATGCCCATCAATATAATAAAATTGACCACAGGAGCACCCAGTTTTATCAAACATCAGGATTTTAGTTTTCTCTACATTAATATTCAGTTTCCATTTTTAAGCTACATAGTTAACTTGTTTAAACTTGTTTGTAAACCATCCCTTGACAGAGATAACAGAACCAGGTCATCAGCATTAAGTAAAAAGTTAACCTTTTCACCGCCAAGCATTGGATCACTGCTACTAGTATTTAAATACTCTGAGAGGTCATTTATAAATAAATTGAAAAGGGATGCAATCATTACCTTGTTTTACACCAACATTCGTGCTAAAGGTGTCTGACACTTGATTGTCAAATTTTATACATGTGTAGTATTGTACATCCTCTTGAGTATATTGAAAAATATTACATTCAAACCACATAAAATCTGCTATAAATAGAAAAACCCTGACGCCATACGCTGTTTATAAATCTACAAAGCATGCATAGAAATTTTGTTTGTTACGAATCACATACTTGTCAGTGAGGGCTTTTAGTATAAAAATGTGGTCAGATGTTCGAGGTTTTTTTTCGTACAACCGATTTGATTATCATTTATGACATTTCTTTCTTCCAGATATGACTCTCACCTCATTTTCAGAATTATATTTAACCCTTTACCCAGGGTACTGTTCATCGTAATGCCCCTGTAATTGTCAACCCCTGAAGCATTCCCGCTCTTATACAGACTTACAATATAACCAAAGTTCCACTCTTTGGGGGGAAATTTCGCCTTTATAAATTTTATTCATTAATTCACATAATGGTTTCTGAATATATATATTTGCACACTTTAAAATCTCATGACTAACTGAGTCCAGACCACATGCTTTGTTTTTGTTTTTGTTTTTTAATTTCTTCGCTGCTGAATTAATTCAAATGGTACTGATTTCCTTTTCTAGAATATGGGATCCTTCATTCTTTTTGTGAGCACAAATCAGTTTATCTAAATTGTGAGAATCTTCACTTTCCTCATTACACACATTTAGCAAACGGTTATAATGTTCAGTTAAGTCGTTTGGGTAGGTTATCTGATTTTTTATTTTCCTCGTTTCTCAAAGCTTCCACAACTTTTCAACACATCTTCGCTTTTTTTCTGCCATCGTCTCTAACTGACTTATGATGTTATTCCTGTAGTTTCGTTTACTTTACCTCTTTTTTTGGTTGTATCTCTTCTTTACTTGAAAAAATAGGGACCGTATATTATTGTCTCTGGGACTTTTGCTTAACATTTTGCTCCAGTGCTTTACATCATCTCGAAGTTGTTTGCAACTTTTGTTAAACCACTTCTTACTCTTACGTTTATTCTCTTTTCGTTTGGATAGAACAGAGTTAGCAGCATCAACTAACATTTTTTGTAAATTTCCTTACCTGTTTATTAATATTTTTTATTATCACGTTTTAAAAAATCAAGAAAATTATTGCAATTTAACCATGGTCACAATGATTCTTATTTATTTCTGTACAGGTTAGCACCATTCTTATCCCACCTGATATCAATGAGAAAAGATGTTCAGTACATTTCTTTAGGTAAAGCATTCAACTTTCAAGTTCATTTAAATTTTACTGTCATCTTAAAATATACATGAGCTCTGTAGTGCCGTGTGTTTGTGTGCGTGGATGTGGACACGTGTGTTATGTAAGCAAATATATATACTGAATATATATATATATATATATATATATATATATATATATATATATATATATATTTGCGTACATAACACACGTGTGCATAGACACACACATACATGTATGTATGTGTGCGTGTGTGTGTGTGTAGGCCTACACATATAATGGATTGAAATAAAAAACATCGAACGGTATATATGAATCATCATGTATCGAACAACGATTTGTTTCTTGGAACTTTTGTATACATCATATATCAAATTATCTTCTTTTGTGGGCATCAAATTAATATTCTTCTTTCTTTCTTATCTTCTTTTTTTTAAAGGTTATTCGAAAACAAATGTCTTATGATTTAGTGTTAATAATTAGCTGGAGGTGATTTGTCAACCAGCTGTATGACAACAAGACTTAAGAATTTTCAAAGCAAGGACATGCTCCATGCAAAAATATGTATTTGACAAATTTATACATTATTATTAATTAATAATCCGAAACTATCTCTGTTTCAATAAAACCTTGTTGGACTAACATTTGATTTCAATATCATGGATAAATATCACACAGTACAAAAATAATGTTTTGACTTGTTTCAAATTATTCACCAGAGAAAGAGGTTTTTTCTTTAACTTTCGGGTTTTTTTTTTTTTTTTTTTTTTTTTTTTTTTTTTTTTTTTTTTGTCTCCCGTAATATAAATATCAAAATGTCTTCTATGTTTCACAATATTCTTATGCAGTAATTTGTGACCATAATTTTGTGATCTTTTACTGATTAAGAAGCATTACCAAGTTGTTTGTATGTTACGCATGGTCGTTTATTTCAAACAATAAAACTCGCCAGATCGTGTTTTATGGAAATATCTGCCAACCGGGCCACGCCATTAAAGGTTCAATAGATAAAACAGATCTAATCAACACCGGTGATAAAGATTCCGTAAAACTATACACTTGTTTCGTATTATTATTCAAGTCAACAGCTTCAGATTTAGAATATTGTCAATCACACAACTGCGTAATAATACATAAAGTAGAGATTATCTCTAAATACACAACTGCGTACTAATACTTAAAGTAGAGATTATCTCTAAATTTTCAACGCATAATTTTGATTAATTTTGACCCAATAAGACATGCATATATTCAAAATGCAACAAGATATTTACGTATTCAAAATGTTACAGCTATTTTTGCCAAGCTACTGGGACTATGTATTCAAAATGTTACAATATTTAACTTGCGTGTGTTCAACAAATGTTACTCAGTTTCTCAGGCCTCAGACACTGTTTAATTTGTACAGGGTACATGCTAGAGAAAATAGTTCATCGATGCCACTATCAAAGGTTAGTCCACATTTGGCACTAATGGTTTATGGTGACAAAATGACAGATAATTCTCTCTCTCTCTCTCTCTCTCTCTCTCTCTCTCTCTCTCTCTCTCTCTCTCTCTCTCTCTCTCTCTCTCTCTCTCTCTCTCGATCGATCGATCGATCGATCGAGCACCAGGTGGCCATTGGTGTTGACACATCCAGCCAGAGTGATTGCACAGTGACTTTGTCTGAGATCACTCCGTCTTTCACAAAAAAGATGTGGCCTCTGGCTTCAGTGCAGTGAGAAAGTAACAAGAAAAAGTTTTTGAACATTTTGATGCTTGTTTCTCTCTCTCTCTCTCTCTCTCTCTCTCTCTCTCTCTCTCTCTCTCTCTCTCTCTCTCTCTCTCTCTCTCGCCACACACACACACACACACACACACACACACACACACACACACACACACACACACACAGAGAGAGTGTATTGCCACAAACCAATAAATTAAAGTTGGAAAGGCATCTCTATCTATAATAATTTGAAGATATTAAACTTTAAATTTTTCAATGCCCCTATTTAGAATAATTTGAAATTTTACAACTTCCATTTACTGTTCATTATATTGGCAATAGTTTGGGCGATATGGAGCTTTAAAAATTTTAATTGCCCCTAATTTGCATGCTTTAAAACATCATGACTATTCCAAACCAGATGCACAGTTTCACTGGTCGGTCAGTCACCATGGCAAGTTTGGTGGTTTTCGGAATAATAGTGTCGAAGAAAAACTCTGGACAAATTTGGTCGTAAAGAAAGAAAGAAAGAAAGAATGAAAGAAAGAAAGAAAGAAAGAAAGAAAGAAAGAAAGAAAGAAAGAAAGAAAGAAAGAAAGAAAGAAAGAAAAAACTAAAAAAGAAGATTTGCTTGACAGCAAATCTGTCTGGGTACCTTTAAAATGAGAAGAGTTTGAAATGCTACACTTTGACATTGTTCAACATAATCTAAATTTTGTGTATCAGCCTTATTTGTATAAATTTAAATACTACAACTTTGGTTCTTGGTTTATTGGATGTAGCTGTGTCACAAACTTACAAATTGAAGTTGCAATTGTACCTCTATGTATAATAGTTTTGATGTTATTCAAGATTTACATTTTATGTATTCGCCGTATTCGCATAAATTAAAATTCTACAACTTTGGCTCATGGTCCGTTGGATGTACTCATGTCACAAACATATGGAGTGAAGTTAAAATGGCACTTCTCTCTGTGATAGTTTTGAAGGTATTCAAGATTTAAATTTTGTTTGTTCACCTAATTTGCATAAATCAAATTCTACAGTTTTGTTTCATTAGATGCGTCTCTGTTACAAACCTTTGAATTGAAGTTGGGATGGCACCTCTATTAAGAATAGTTTTGACGTTATTCAAAAAGATTTAAATTTTGTGTATTTACCTTATTTGCATAAATTAGAATTGTACAACTTTGGTTTATGGTCCATTGGATACGGCTTTTATTCAAACCTTTAAATTGAAGTTGGAATGACACCTCTATCTATATTGAAATCCTACAACTTCGGTTCATGGGTCATTGGATGCAGCTTTGCCACAAACCTATAATTTGAAGTTGGAACAGCATTTCTATCTGTGACAGTTTTGGAGATATCCAACTTTTAAATTTTCAGTGCCCCTGATCAGCATAATTTGAAATTCAACAACTTTCATTTACTGTCCATTTCATTGGCAGGTGTCACAAATCCATACGTTTAGATGGAAATTTTGAGTCTATCTGCAATAGTTCGGAAAACATGGAGCTTGTAAAATTTTAATTGCCGCTCATTTGCATAATTTTAAACATCATGACTATTCCAATCCAGATGCACAATTTCACTGGTAGGTCAGTCACCATTGCAAGTTTGACGGTTTTGGGAATAACAGATGTCCGAGAAAATCTCCGGACAAATATGGGTGCCATGGAAGGAAAGAAAGGCACTAGAAAAAGAATATTTGCTTCACAGCAAATCTTTCTGGGTGCCTTCAAACTGAGAACAGTTTGAAATGCTAAACTTTGCCATTGTTCAAAATAATAAAAATTTGGTGTATTAGCCCGAATTTGTATAAATTAAAATGGTACAACTTAGGTTCTTGGTTTATTGGATGTGGCTATGTTACAAACTTTCAACTGAAGTTTGAATGATACCACCTCCCACAGTGGTTTTGAAGATATTCAAGATTTTAATTTTGTGTATTTGCTTAATTTGCATAAATTAAAAGCTTTCAACTTTCGTTCATGGTTCATTTGATGTGGTTATGTCACAAACTTATAATTTGAAGTTGGAACGGAATTTCTAAATTTTGGAGATATTCAACATTTAAAATTTTCAATGCCCCTTATTAGCACAATTTGAAATTCTGCAACTTTCATTTACTGTCCATTGTATTTACAGTTGTCACAAATATTTACTTGAACATTTAAATTTTGTGTGTATCCACAATAGTTTGGAAGATATGGAGTTTTTACAATTTTTTGCCCCTCGTTTGCATAATTTTAAACATCATGACTATTCTAAACCAGGTGCTTAATGTCATTGGTAGGTGAGTTACCATGGCAAATTTAAATATTGTAGCTCTCACGGTGTCTGAGAAAAGCTCAAGACAAACTATGCGGCGGAAAAAAGAAAGAAAGAAAGAAAGAAAGAAAGAAAGAAAGAAAGGAAGGAAAGAAGGAAGGAAGGAAGGAGGGAAGGAAAAAGGAAAGAAAGAAAGAAAGAAAGAAAGAAAGAAAGAAAGAAAGAAAGAAAGAAAGAAAGAAAACATTTTGAGAAAACAGTATGTCTGGGTTGGCACCCTGACATAATAAAGAACCCGAGGAAAAACAATGTCTCGGTTGGCACCCAGACACAAAGAAAGAAAGAATGAAAGAAAGAAAGAATTCTTGATAGAACAAGATGTCTGGGTTGGCACCCGGACATCTTGCTTTATCAAAACTATTATACGTTGAGGTGCCATGCCAGCTAAATTACAGATTATATTGAACAATGGCAAAGTGTAGCATATTTATGTCTGGGTGCCAACCCAGACATATTGTCTTTCTTTCTTTCTTTCTTTCTTTCTTTCTTTCTTTCTTTCTTTCTTTCTTTCTTTCTTTCTTTCTTTCTTTCTTTCTTTCTTTCTTTCTCTCTCTCTCTCTCTCTCTCTCTCTCTCTCTCTCTCTCTCTCTCTCTCTCTTTCTTTCTTTCTTTCTTTCTTCTTCTTTCCGCCAAATTTGTCCGGAGCTTTTTTCTGACACAGTGCAAGCTACACTGTTTCAACTTGGCATGGTGATACACCTAGTAGGGAAGTTGTCTCTCTGAGGAAGAATAATGATGTTCAAAATTATGCTAATTAGGGGCAATTGAAATTTTAAAAGCTCCATATCTTCAAAACTATTATAGATAGATACAAAAATCAAAGTTCAGGATAGAGGCTTGTGACATCTGCAAATCTATTGGACAGTAAACAAAAGTTGTAGAATTTCAAATTATGCTAATTACGGCACTTTGAAAATTTAAATCTTGAATATCTTCAAAACTATAATAGATAGAGATGCAGTTCCAATTTTTTTTTTATAGGTTTGTGATAGAGGTGCATCCAATGAACCATGAACCAAACTTGTAGGATTTGAATTTATGCAAATTAGGTGAATACACAAATCTTAAATCTTAAATATGTTCAAAATTATTATAGATAGAGATGCCATTCCAACTTCAATACATAGGTTTGTGCTATAGGCGCATCCAATGAACCATGAGCCAAAGTTGTAACATTTAAATTTATGCAAATTAGGAGAATCTGGGCAGATACAACTGTACAAGTGATACAAGCTTGTATCTCGAAAACTGTGCATTTTTGGGCCACACTTACTATTAAACATGAATAGGAAATGGCATATGGGCTTTTACCTGGTTCTGTCCTTTTTGACCTTGAGTGACCTTGAAAGGTCAAATCAAGGTCACAGTCCATGGAAATATTTGTATATGGAAAAACGGTTCACTTACATTTAGGCTTTCATGTGGTGCTGTCTTTTTGACCTTGAATGATCTTGAAAGGTCAAAGCAAGGACACATAGCATTAGAATCTCTGTGTATGCAAAACGGTGCACTTTGGGGCCATAGTTACTGTTGAACATGAGTAGGAAATGACATATAAGCTTCCCTCTGGGGTTGTCTTTTTTATCTAGAGTGACCTTAAAAGGTCAAAGCTAGACATGTCTACATATATCATTCTGCAACACTTTAACCAACTTGGCCATACTGTTAACATGCCATTACACATATCGAGCTTATGTCACAGCTTCATACATTGCATTGCAGTTTCTTCAGGCACCCAGACTGATTTGCTAACAAGCAAATCAAATTTTCTAGTTTAAACTGTTCTCATTTTAAACCCAGACCGATTTGCTGTGAAGCAAATCTTCTTTTCTAGTTCTTTCTTCTCTACGACCAAATTTGTCCACAATTTTTCTCGGACACTATTACTCCGAAAACCACCAAACTTGCCATGGTGACTGACTGCCTACAAAAGAAATAGTGTATTTCATTTGGAATAGTCATGATGTTAAAATTGTGCAAATTAGGGGCAATTAAAGAGTTAAAAGCTCTATATCTTCAAAAATATTATAGATAGACACAAAGTTCTAACTGATATATACAGGTTTGAGACAACTGTCAATCTAACGGACAGTAAACAAAAGTTATAGAATTGTAAATAATGCTAATTAAGGGTAATTGAACAATTTTAAAGTTTTATATCTCCAAAACGATTACAGATAGAGGTGCCATTCTAACTTTAATTTTGGCTTGTGACATAACAGCATCCAATGAACCACGACCCAAAGTTCTAGCGTTTTAATTTATGCAAATTAGGTGAATACACAAAATTGAATTTTTGAATATCATCAAAACTATTGCAGATAGAGGTGCAATTTCAATTTCAATTCATAGGTTTGTGACATAGTTGCACCCAATGAACCAAAGTTGTAGCATTTTAAGTTATGCACATTAGATGAATTCACAAAATGTTAATTTTTGAATAGCTTCTAAACTATTCTCATTTTGAAGGCACCCAGACAGATTTGTTGTGAAGCAAATCTCCTTTTGTAATTTTAATGATAAATCTATGTCACCATTAATGAGATAATATCGTATTATGCATACGATATTTGACTTTTCTTTTAGTTTGTTTACCGTGCCATTAAAGTTACCGAAAGGGGTAAATTCAATTCCAAGTGACTAATTGGTACAGACTTCCACTTCACGTCCTTTATATGTGAATTTGTACTTCTTAATTTTGTGGCCTCCTTAATCGAAAATCATTATCTGTGTTTTTCTGAAGTTAATATTAAGCTTCCAAGTGTCACAGTATGTTTGAAGTTTGTTAAGTACATTTTGTAGGCCACAGTGCGTGTCCGAGAGTAAAACTAAATCATTCGCATACAATAAGTAGTTTAAATTGCACTTACATGCGTCATCAAAAATATTTGGAAGATCATATGAAAGTATGTTAAACAGTCTAGGAGTTAAAATACATCCTTGTTTTACTCCAGCATAAGAGGTGAATCTGGCAGTGACCCCATGGCCAGTTCGTACTGCAGATGAGACTTCCATGTACTTGTTGAAGAGTAGTGACAAAAAAGTTACCGCCTACCCCACATTTTATGAGCTTATAAGCCAGAGCTTGTCGCCATACAGTATCAAAGGCTGATTTAAGATAAACAAAGCATACAAATAGATATTTCTTTGGTAACTTATTAACATATTTATCAATGATAGTTTTCCCTGTTAAAACATGGTCTGCAGTTCTACAATTAGGCCAATAATCGTATCCCACCAATTTTGTTTGGCGGGACGCAATTACTTTCTTCGGTGAAGTTTGTTAGACTGTTGTTAATAAGAATACCACAAAGTAATTTGCACAAATGGTTTGATGAGCCAATACCTCTATAGTTTTCTGGGCAATGAATGCTGTCTTTGTATGGACGGGGTACTCTCCATGATTGCGGGAACGTCCAATTAGTTAATATTTTATTGAACAGTAGAGTTAAAAAACTGGGAGTAACTCCCCTAGGCTACATTTTATCATTTCATTTTTTATTCCATCATGCCCGGCTGATTTGTTGTTTTTCAGCTTTGCAACTGCCATAAGCACTTCATGGGAAGTAATCCATAAATTAAGATAACTGAAAGTTTTCACTTTATTCAGTTTGATGAAGTGTTCAATGTCTGGGTCAGCCATATTTCCTGTTTGATTTAAAAGTTTATTGAAGTGTTGGAACCATTCACCTGGGCTGATGGGGTTAGAGCTATTCTTCGTGTCAATTTTGGTGAGTTCATTATATATGTTCTAAAATAGTTTAGGATCTGGATTTTAAGTAGAATACAGTTGGTCAACGAGACCTTGTTGTAAGACATTTTTCTTATGGTTAAGCGGTTTTGCTTTATTTATTATTCATTCATTTATTTATTTATTTATTTATTTATTTATTTATTTATTTATTTATTTATTTATTTATTTATTTATTTATTTATTTATTTATTCATTCATTCATTCATTCATTCATTCATTCATTCATTCATTCATTCATTCATTTATTTATTTATTTATTTATTTATTGCATCGCTTCTTTTTACCCTGATAGATGGCAAGGAGGCCTAGATGATAAGGATTAATTTTAAGTTGTACTCCCCTTTTTTAAGTTGTTTATACAAATCAGTACAGCTTTGGTCATACCATTTCTTACGCCTGTTTTATTTTTTCCTCCTGTTAGCAGTTTCACGAACTTTTTTCCCATTTGCTATATCAGCATATATAGAAAATATCACTTATTTGATTTGATTTTATTTTTTTCACTGTGTTGTATATATTTTCAAGGATCAATGGAGTTAAGGGTTGAGATTAAATCATACATTTTGCTCCGAAAGTCTCCAGACAGCATTGCTTTGCGAAATTGTGTACTGTTGCATTGCCCTTTCGCCATATAAATTGATGGGTTTTAGAGTAGGTCTAGGTGTCCTCATCAGGCTCACATGTGTGGTAGCTGCCTGTAGAAATACTTGTGTACAATATACAATGGATAGACCAGGGGGTTAAGTTCAGTACATGGAAATATTCAAGTCTATTTTGTTCCCAAAATTGTTCCACAAACATGTAATAAATAACACTTGGCGCTCCAGTGTTACTGTAGCAGGCGTGGTATCCCCTCGTGTCCCCTAAAGTTCTACCTGCATTTACTATGCTAAGTCCAGAGGCTCTGCAAACTTCTGATTTTTTTTTCATGTATGTATGTATGTATGTATGTATGTATGTATGTATGTATGTATGTATGTATGTATGTATGTATGTATGTATGTGACAAGGACCCAGCTATCTCCCTGGTCCATGGTATCCGTGATCAGCGATGATAACCCAGCAGGTATAGCTGTCAACTTGTAACTCACTGGCTCCATTCCTCGAAAAAGGAAAGGGAAGAGAAGGGAAGAAATATAAATGGATGGAACGATATTGGTAATTTTTGGACACGAAACGAATAAGGCGCAGTACTATGACCCGAAAATATCCATCTTCAGGAAATAGGCCACGAAAAATACGAAGGTCCAAGTGAGAGAGGTACCTGGTCTTGTTTGTTTAAACCATGGATAATTGACTACATTCATGCTTAAACTTGTTAAATTTTGCTTTTGTTGGGAGCCCGCGAAAAACTACCACGTGGTTGCGAACATCGGTAATTTTAAGACATTAAACGAGCAAGACGCAGTGAAATTTGCTCTTGTTGGACTCTTCGTCACGCTCCCTCTCTCCGCAACCCTTCTCACCATCCTCCGCCATCTGTTCCTCCCATCTCCTCGTCCGCCCCGCCCACCTGCCTCCGCGAAACACTACCATAGTTAAAAAGATTACGGCCAGGGGGCAGCAACAGTCGTGAAGGTTAAGCATTGAGGCCACATACGGGAGAGTACGCAACAAATCACATCTCTAATCCAGGACTTCTTGGGGTTTATTCTATGTCTGTGTATTAAGAAAAATTATTTATTCATGTCTGTGTGATATTGAACTTTGAGTTTTATTAGCTGAACCATTATAAACAAACACAATGGCTTTTTTGACAAAAAATACATGGTATCAGTATGCAACACCACCTGATATACACATAAAAATTGTTACGGTATGAATTAGAAAAAAATCAACCACGGGGTGTGGACGGGGAGTGTCGCAGAATCGAGAAAATCAGGAAGAAAATAAGGTACAGAATAAAGTCAAGTAGTCCTTAAATTTATAAAACTTATGTGGTAAATTTTGATAACAGACCCGAGTCATTTTAGCTTACAATGAATTTAAATACACTTTCCTCGTCAAGGCAGTCTGAGCTGGAATTTTTGTTATAGTGTCCGAAACATAAAAATCTTTCTAGGAATTTGAATTTGGAACATATCATAATATAATGCTTGAATGGATTCAAAATTATTATATATAAAGTTGTCCATTCAACTTCTGTTCCGAGAAGATTGTGTGCATGAATTCAACGTTTAAAAGACCGCCAGTGTCATCGTCAGGTTCTGTTACGTTTTGCTGCAGGTCCAACCTGTGGATACAAAGTCAATATTGCAAGATTTTAATGTATCCAAGCTTTGAAGGAAAACATATTTGGTTTGAAACAAATCTTTTCCAAATATGTTTTTTGTTTTGCTTTTTTTTGTTTTTGTTTAATGGGGTATTTACTCACCTGTTTTGTTACTCCGCATTTCTTATTAGGTGGCCACATGCTGTCTTATACATTTGATTCAATTAGAAGTTTGAGTCTGGATCCTCGTTGAGCAGCCTGGATATTTTTGGAGAAAAGTGATCCCGAATCTCATACAAATTCGACTTTGGAATCTAATGTACCTTTACAATTTTTGTAAGAAGTCGATAGCTCAGCTGGGCTGACATGAGGCAGCTTGCCTTCCAGTAATCGGTTAACCAGAGCTAGGTAACCAGGCCATCGCCGATAAAAGGCGTCCCCAGCGTTAGCACTACCATTTAGCACTGATCTTGACTCGTTACAGGAGCAACAAGGGTGCGATGCATATTCTTGAGAGAGCCTGACTTCAACACATGCCTGTAATTGTTATTGCTTGACACCCGGTTCCGTATACAATATACCCATTGATGCATCATATGACAACATGCCAGAGACTTGAGCTAAATATATAGCTAAGGGAGTTCCTAAACTGTACAAATAAAAAATGTTGGCATTTTCACGAAATGATCGGCACCATTTCAAATCACAATGTTTTTATGAGGAAATATAACAAATTTTGCTGTGTGTCACTGTAATATGATTGTTCATAATAGAAATATATATACGCCGCTCTAGTTTTACTGGAAAAAAACACACACAGTACACGACCTGTATTTGTGTATAAATAGTTTTCATTTCATCACAAAATTTGTGCTACGAAAGGAAAGTAGGCTGCTTGGCTGAACCTGGAAACTATAAAAGAAAATTTGCTTCAAAGCAAAGCTGCCTGTGTGCCTTCAAAAATTGTAAATATTGCTAGATGAAAGTTTCGAAGTCCAAGTGACTTTGACCTTTGACCTTTAGAGGTCACATCTAAATTACAAACATGTGCAGTTTTGCAATACCTACAATTTAAGTCCAACACGAAGCAAAATCAAATGAAAATTCACCAAATTATAGCTAGATAAAAAATTTACAGGCCCAAATGACCTTGACCTTTGACCTTTAGATGTCACATATAAATTGTAAAAATGTACGGTGTTACAATATTTATAATTTAAGACCACTATGAACCAAATCAGTTGAAAATTGACCAAGAAACGGATAGATGAAAATTTAAAAGGGCCAGATAACATTGAACTTTGCTTTTAAAATTCACACGTAAAATAGAAAAATGTGCAGTGTTGCAATAGCTACAATTTCAGTTCAATATGATTAAAATTGGATTAAAATTGACCAAGTTTTAGCTAGATGAAACTTTCGAATGTCCAAATGACCTTGACCTGTAGAGGTTAAATGAGAATTACAAAAATGTGCAGTGTTGCAATACCTACAATTTGAACCCAGCATGAGTGAAATTGGATGAAAATTGACCAAGTTATGGCGAGATTAATGTTTCAAAGGCCCAAATGACCTTAACCTTTGAGCTTTAGAGGCCATACGTAAATTACACAAATGTACTGTGTTACAATATTAACAATTTGAACCCAACATTAACCAAACGAGATGAAAATTAAGTAGGTTATGGCTAGATGAAAATTTCAAAGAGCCAAATAACCTTGACCTTATAGACGAATCTCAAAAATTTGCAGTGTCACAATATCCACAATTTTGAGCCCTACATGATCAATATCGGATAAAAATGTACCGAGTTATGGCTAGAAGACTAGACAATTTCAAATGGTAAAATAACCTTCACTTTTGACCTTTAGAGGTCAAATGCATATTGCTAAAATATGCAGTGTCCAATACCTACACTTTGAGTGCAACATGACTGAAATTGTATAAAAATTGAACAATTTACGGCTTGATGAAAATTTCAAAGGTCCAAATGACCTTGACGCTGACCTTTACAGGTAACACGTAAATTACGTAAATGCGCAGTGTTACAATATCTACAATATGATCAAAATTAGATACAAATTGACCGAGTTATGGCTAGAAGAAAGTTTCAAATGGCAAAATGACCTTTACCTTTGACCTTTAGAGGTCAAATGTAAATTATAAAAATGTGCAGTGTTACAAACCTATGAATAGAAGTTGGATTGGCAACCTGTACCTATTATAGTTTTGGAGATATTCAAGATTTAAATTTCAAATGCCCCTTATTTGCATAATCCAGAACATATTTTATCCTCTCTATTAAGGGGTACACATTTATGTATAGACTTATCAGGGTTCGAATTTAGCAGGTGTCCGATGTCCCGAGACAAGTTCACTTTACAACTTTGTTTCCCGTCGGACAAGTTAAAGAAAGGTGCTTGAAGATAATCAAGAGCTTACATTTTTTCTCAGTTGTTAGGAAGCTAAGTGCTCACTGTACAAGTAAACAACCACTGTTGCACAATTTACAGCAAGCTATATCAGGATGAGCACTGATTGGCTCCAACTGACCTTGTGTCCAGCTTTATATACCATTGCTATTGTTGACCATGTAATAAGAAATGTGCAACCCAGCGGTTAAAATATCTTAAATCATGTGGCCATTTGGGATCAGTAAAGCCCCTGAAAAGGGTGAAAAGGACACAGGGAAAAGAATACCATCTGAGAGATGGTGCTGGTCTCTCACTGGAAGTGACTTTCAACATTTTTTATGAAAAAAGCCAGTTCATATTCTGTAAGGAAAGACAACGTTGCCACATGAAGGTGCAGATATGTTGAGGACACTAGGGCAAGTTGGGCTTATATCTAACGTGCCGCCAGGGCATGTTACAAAAAAGTTAAATTCTAACCCTGCTTATTATCATGCCAAGTTTCAGTTTTCTGAGTGTAATAATGATCGAGAAAACGGGCAAACAAAATTTTGTTATAAAGAAGAGAGAGAGAGAGAGAGAGAGAGAGAGAGAGAGAGAGAGAGAGAGAGAGAGAGAGAGAGAGAGAGAGAGAGAGAGAACTGTAGGAAAAATGGAATGCCTGTGTTGGCCACTTTGTATTCCAAAACAAAAGGGACTTGGGGGGGGGGGGGCGGTTATAATAACATGAAGTTATAATAAAAAAAGTTTGTATACATAAGTTAAAGTGCTAATGTTGGCTTATACATGTTGCGTTGCATTTAGAAAGAGCATGTAGTTATAATTACGTTGTGTTGTAAATTTGTGGCAAAAAGACATTTTGTTTTGATGGAAGACCTTTGTTCTTCTCACTTAAATATATCCGGAAAACCTGACAAAAGGTCTTTGATCCAGGAGAAAACTATGCATTATCAATTTTGAACAGGCATGCACTTTTTGTGAGCTAAGTGTTAAGTTACTGCTAAATAAATTGAGAATATGTGCTCTTTATTCCAGGCGATTTTACTATTTTCTCGAGGTCTAATTTTCAGGGATGTCAAAATATTCGATTGAACATTGTATAGAGTGATGAAAATAATCGGGAGCCCCTTCTTTGCAATTAGTACCGGCTGTTACCTCAGACTGACTGTATAATTAATCTAATACGTACCATACTTGTATTATTGCTTCGTCTGCAGATACAATCACAGCACGAGAACGTTTTACCAAGTACTTTGTCCATTAATTCATTTTGTTAATACAAATGAGACTCTAAGGAATTGAAATCGCATTCGAACATGACATGACATATAATACATTTAGGCCTATTTGGTAAAAAAAGATTAAATGTCCCAGTGTGGACAGCTTATTTCTTTCGCTTTTGGTGCAAATGACTTATATGATTGTCGTCCAACTATAGTAACATCATCATTGGTATACGTTGAATGCAATTATTTTCACGTTTGTACAAGAGGGGGAGAGAGAGAGAGAGAGAGAGAGAGAGAGAGAGAGAGAGAGAGAGAGAGAGAGAGAGAGAGAGAGAGAGAGATTTGACTTTGACCATGCATAAATGGTAAACTAGAAAAGAAGATTTGCTTCAAAGCAAATCTATATGTGTGCCTTCAAAGTTGTAAATATGCCTGGATGAAAATTTCAGTCCAAATGGGTTGGAGATTTAGAGGTCACATGTTAATTGCAAAAATGTGCAGTGTTGCAATACCTGCAATTTGAGCCCGACATGACTGAAATTGGATGAAAATGTACCAAGTTATGGCTAGCTGAAAAACTTAAAGGGCCAAATAACCTTGACCTGTGACCTTTATGTGCAACTTACAAAAATGCTGTTCCTATATCTACAATTTGAGCCCAGCATAACCAAAATCGGATACAAATTTGCCGAGTTGTGGCTGGATTAAAATTTCAAATGGCATAATGACATTGACCTTTGACCTTCAGAGGTCACATGTCAATTACAAAAATGTGCAGTGTTCCAATACCTAAAATTTGAGTAAGAATTGACCAAGTGATGGTAAGATGAAAATTTCAAAGGTCGAAATGACTTTGACCTTTGACCTTGAGAGGTTACATCTAGATTACAATAATATGGAGTGTTGCAATACCTACAATATGGGTCTAACATGGTTAAAATTGGATGACAATTGACACAGTTATGGTTGGATGAAAATGTCAAAAGTCCAAATGACCTGCACCTTTGACTTTTTGAGGTCAAATGTAAATTACAAAAATGTGCAGAGTTACAATATCTACAATTTGATTCCAACATGATTAAAATTGGATGAAAATTGACCAAGTGATGACTTGATGAAAATTTCAAACGTCCAAATGACCTTAACCTTTGACCTTTGGATAGTACATGTAACTTACAAAAATATACAGTGTTGCTATACCTACAATTTGGGTCCAACATGGTTACAATTGGATGAAAATTGACAGAGTTATGGCTGGATGAAAATTTAAATGTCTAAATGACCTTGACTTTTGACCTTTTGAGGCCACATGTAAATAACAAAAATGTACAGTGTTACAATATCTACAATTTGAGCCCAACATGATCAAAATTGGACAAAAATTTACTGAGTTTTGGCTAGAAGAAAATTTCAAATGGCAAAATGACCTGGACCTTTGAACTTTATAGGTCAAATGTAAATTACGAAAATGTGCAGTGTAGCAAACCTTTCAATTGAAATTTGATTGTATCTATAATAATTTTAGAGATATTTAAGATTTAAATTTCAAATTCACCTAACTTGCCTAATCTTCAACATATTTTATCCTCTTAATTAAAAGGCAGAAATTCACGTATAGACCTATAATCATGCCAGGTTTGAACTTTCTGAATGTAAGAGTGTTCGAGAAAACTGGCGAACAAAATTTTGTGGTAAAGAAGAAAGAAAGAAAGAAAGAAAGAAAGAAAGAAAGAAAGAAAGAAAGAAAGAAAGAAAGAAAGAAAGAAAGAAAGAAACTTCCGAACAAAATTTTGTGGTAGAGATATTTAAGATTTAAATTTCAAATTCACCTAGCTTGCCTAATCTTCAACATATTTTATCCTCTTAATTAAAAGGCAGAAATTCACGTATAGACCTATAATCATGCCAGGTTTGAACTTTCTGAATGTAAGAGTGTTCGAGAAAACTGGCGAACAAAATTTTGTGGTAAAGAAGAAAGAAACAAAGAAAGAAACAAAGAAAGAAAGAAAGAAAGAAAGAAAAAAACTTCCGAACAAAATTTTGTGGTAAAGAAGAAAGAAAGAAAGAAAGAAAGAAAGAAAGAAAGAAAGAAAGAAAGAAAGAAAGAAAGAAAGAAAGAAAGAAAGAAAGAAAGAACAGAATATCTGTGTTGGCACACAGCCATAAAGGGGCCGAAGTCCTGCCTGAAATGGCTGAATGAATGTCGGGATTAATGTGGCAAAACCCCAGACTTTTACAAAGTAAGAGTTGTGAAACTCACACCACCTCTTTTGCTGCGTTTTTCATTTTACTACATATTCATGGATGTTTGAGGAAGTGACAGTCACTCGTTGAACTCCTTTATCTAGTTTTAGTCTAAGGTCATCAGGGATGGTCGTCAAAGTATGTATTTTAGCCCAAGAGAGGATATTAAGTTATCTTAGGTCTCGCACTGCCATTGGAGAAACTTTAAAAGTTCAGTTTGTGTCGCAAAGTGGAGCCAAGGGAAGCGCCCTTTTCCTTTCAGCTGGGCGTTAGAGAACTGTCCTTTTCCTGCTTTAATAGCTGAATCTCTAGACAGTATCATTCTGTCTTCTGGTTGGCGAAATAGACTGAGGGCCCGCTCAGCGGGGCGGCAACACAATAGCATAGCGCCCCAGAGAGTTTTGGCTACTTTCTAGCTGAAGCTCAGGCCGTTAAAAAATTTGAGTCCAGGGTCCTACAGGTCTAGAGCAAGCAGATTGTCCCCGCCAGGATGATAGTTTGCCTGAGTTAAGTCCTTGGGATAGTTCATCCTACTCTGACAACAAAAAGAGCTTTGCTTTGGCATTCCTCCCTGCATTAAAGACAAAAATTCTAACACATTCATACCTTGGCTTTTCAAAATATTGTAAGTTATATTTTGTGAATAAATATCAATGCGAGTGTACATACCTAACTGTTATGTATGCCTCAATCATGAAGCTATTGTTCCACTGGAAATAAGTTAAAATCTCAGTATTGTATTTTTTTCTCAGCATTAGTGTTTTGGATCCGCAATGTGAATGTTGTAAAAAAAGTCATCTCTCCTTTGTAGGTGGTCTCAGCGAAAGCGGATTAAAATATCCTTAGTTGAGGTTTCCTGACATATTTTGTTCTGCTTAGATTGGTTCAAAACAATGTCATCTTATCTATTTGGGTGCATATATTCTTGTAGAATTTGTTATCTATATGTCAAATAAAATGATTCTGATTCTGATTCTTGTCACAGATAAGTCCATCCGATGTGCTTCTTCAAAGAACGTACCGTCGAAATCTTTGAAAAAAAATGTCTCGGGGTCCTGTATTGTATGTATGTATGTATGTATGTATGTATGTATGTATGTATGTATGTATGTATGTATGTATGTATGTGTGTGTTAAGAGAGAGACATCTAGTACATCCATGTGTCGTGGAATACTACGACTGATAGAACCGTTTGGTCCAACTTTGACAGTGGGGAGACCCAGTTTTGCTCCGAAATAAATATTTCATCCATTCCAATGTTTAGGCCTATGTATGTACATGACAGAGCGAGTGATATATTACGATACACATTACCTTTAGATATAGCATGTGGACTCCTCTTTTCCTCCTTTTTTCAGTTATCAGGTTACTTGCAGCTGTGCGAGCCTGAAAATGCTATTGCTGCCTGTTATAGGGGAACCAAGATGTGGGAAAGATAACAAAATTGCTAATACATTTCCATTGCATACAAAATCATCACATGTTTTGTGCTTACACGACAGTTGGAAATAATGACGACAGTTTTGTTCTGTTTAAATTTCAAAGCCCCAACTCTTACTATCGGCACATAATGTGAAGTGTTGGCTAAGAGTACCACACGTCGTCTTCAACCAATAAAGATCACATAAATTTGTCGCATATTTTGACACGGGACTCGGCATGATGTACATAAATGTAAGACTCTAATAATCATTTATAAAGACGTTGAATGTGAGTGGATTCAAGGGACACCCCAGTTTAAGACCAATATAAGTCTCAAAATAGTAGCTTGTCTATAAACGTTTTAATCGTAACCGTGTTACCGTAAATCTCAAGTAATATTTTAATTAAGATGTTACAATGCACGTTAAGGTGTTATCATCAGCGAAGTTAGACAGCAAAGCTTCCCTAATAAATCCAAATATGCCATTGATGAAAAAATTGGAAAGGACCGGGTCCAAGAACCGATCCTTGGGGTACGACCTTGGTAACACGTTTCCAATCACTGTAAACGGAGTTTGTTACTCTTTGTTTTCTGTTGATCAGAAAACTCGTGAAGAGGACTACGATATTCTAACCAAAACCATAAGCGTCTAGTTTGCCGATCAAGAGTGGATGGTAAATGCAATCAAAAGCTTTGAAAAGGTCCATCGGAACTAGTCCTAACTTCTTTTTGTTATCTGAAGCTTCCCTCTATGTTTCTAGAGCTTTGATAAGTAATGATTGGCAACTATAATTTTTCCTATATGCTGAGATACCTTCATGCAAAATGTCAGCTTTAGCTCCTGATATATCTCTCTTAAGGATACGTTCAAACACCTTGGAAACGACACACAGGATGCTCATTGGTCTTCTATTTGCCTTGTTGAGGGGGTCTTCAGATTTGAAAAGTGGGCTTTACATACGCCTTTTTAAATTAGAGGAGAATGTCCCGGACGACATACTATAATTGAAGAGACTTGCAAGAGCAGGAACAATGATGTTCTTGGATATTTTTAGTATCTTGAAAGAGATATCATCATAGCTAGTTGCCTTTTGGGCACCAATGCTCTCGAGGTTGAAAAGAACATCACTAGATTATACGTGTGCAAACCCAAAGTGATTTGTTTTAGTCAATTCATGGGGGAAAGAAATATTGCTCCATGGTCAAATCACCCTTGAATTTCAGCACACTTATGTGATTTTTGTCAAGTTGTACAGCTTTGTTAACATAATCCCCAGTTTCCAACAAGGTTTCTTAAAAAATTTGAAGTTCTGTTTGGTCTATATGACCAATGTTTGCAGTGATGTTTGTGAAACAATCATTTAACATCTCTACGATATGACACCCCCCCCCCCACCACCACCACCGCCCGACATCTTTAGAGTCCGAGATTATTTCGCCTTTTTCTTCCAGGATTATATTATCGTTGTTTGAGGATTTGTTGGAAATATAAGGTTTTATTGTTTGCCAAAAGTCTCGAGGGGAAGTATGTGAGGTCTTAGTACAACCTTCCAGAAAATTATTTTTGGCTGATTCTCTATCTATATCAGTCACCAAATTTCTCTGTAGCCGAAAACGTTCCCAGTTATGAAGAGTTTTTATTCGTTTGTATCTTCTCAAACACAGTTTTTTTTCTGAAGAGCTTTTGTCAACTTTATGTTTAGATCAAGAGTTTTTTTCCTCGCATCATTTTGGATTTGACAAAATCATGCTGGTCATAAACTTCTTTGAGAAGTTTGTGAAAAATATGGTAACTGTCATCGATTTCGCCAAAGATGCGCAGAGGTGAAAAGGTACCTTTTTGTAAATCCTGTAAGAATTCCTCCTCATTAAAAGTATATTAAACATATCCACATGGATATGTTTATTATAGTTAGTAATTATCCGGTCGAGCTAATATTCTATGTACCTAAAACCACGGAAAAATAAAATGAACTTGAACTTGTCAGATATTCTCATTGGTCAAGTCGATTCCAATTGACCTGTGAATTATTTTAAATCCTCTTTGCAACGTTTGAATTTTGATCCTCAATACAATAGGTCCGAACAAATAAAACAGGCCTCGGTTATTTTCCCAGTCTTCAGTATATATAGAGAGAGACCTGGTAAAAACGGTGTTTGCGGTGGGTGAACTCAAGTCACGTCCCTTTTTAAATTTTGCGCCACCTGCAGACGAATTTGGGAGCTGGACGGAACGGGCACTGACTGAGCAAGCGCAGTGTCGCCTAGCGCTTATGACGTCATGAAAGTTGAAAATGGCGGAAGGGGAATTGAATGTTGAGAGCCTGATTTCCAGGCTTTTAGAAGGTAAAGTTTAACACTTTTTAAGTTGTTTCTTTCATAAAAATCAATGTGTATGAATATTGAACTCACTGCAGATGACCTGCAATCGTCATTAATCCGATTAAAGTGAGAGCTCAGGTGGTAAGAGTGAAGTTCTTGTTTATGGGTGGGTTCACCGACATGAAAATAACATCATCAGAACTGAACAATCCGATCATAATTTTTGTTCATCTTTGCTTTGCGGTTTCAGTACGAGGATGCAGACCTGGGAAGACAGTACAGATGACAGAAGCAGAAGTCCGAGGACTCTGCTTGAAATCCAGAGAGATATTCCTCAGCCAACCTATATTATTAGAACTAGAAGCTCCATTGAAGATTTGCGGTAAGTTTGCCCGGCCGGCAAGAGCTGAGCGAGTAAGCAAAGTTGTAATGTGTGGGGAGTCGTGAGATGAGTCAGACTGACACTCACCATGCTAGTATCACATGTACATTGAGATCTGAACATTTGTGTGAGTAGGTGTGTACGTAAAAATTGTGACATGACCAGAAGTTCCCGGGTGAGGGGAATTGATCTGTCCATCGTATGTGCTATGTTAACCCTGCAACTTCCCAGGCTAGCTTTGCCTTTGGATGCTGTATCAGTCTCGCGGAGGTGGCAACCCCCATGTTCAGTAGCTTGGAACTAGTTACTTACAAGGAAGCTAGCTCTCCAGGATGCTATGCACCTCACATACAAAGAATAAAAATAACAAGGAAAACATTACCCAGCACCCTTTGAGGCTATGTGCCCTTCCCTGGTCCCAAAACAAAATATCCTTGGAAATTACAGGGGCAGAGAGTAGGCCTAGTAGTTGTAGTGATATGTAAATTCAGCTAAACACACAACCCATTGCAGAAACATTTAGTTTCAAACTGCTGACCTGTGGTACAGGTGACATGACATGAGTTCCTGTTAGATTTCATGAAATTATTAAACTAGTTGCCAAGAATCTATTATCATAAATATGTTGCTTTAGACAAATTGGGTGGGGTAAAAATTCCTAGTAATGATTTACATTGATTAAGAGTTACAATATAGTGACCTATGTTTTTCATCTTTTTTTTTTTGGGGGGGGGGGGGGCAGGTCAGGAGAGACTTAAATTGTCTTTTTTTTTCCCCCCAATAATTGAAGGTCCTATCTGTAAACTATGTGTATATCAAAGCTACCATTTTCTGACATTTGGTTCTGAAGATCCATTTTCTTGTTCAATAAATGAATGAAACCACTGTTGTGTAAACATTCAGTACATGAATGAATAGGGGACAAAAAACACATTATTTGTCACTGGAATATTTAACGTCACTTTGTTGATGTATCCACATTATGACTTGCCTCAGAAAGGTGCAAATGGTTATTCAGTCTGTGGCCAGGTTATTTCATATTTTCAATGTGAAAGATTTCAAGTTTACATTCAAACAAAAAAGTGTGTTGATCACAATGCAACATCAGTGGTTTTGTTTTTTAGTTTGTTTGTTTTTATGTTTTTTGGGGGGGGGTCACTGAGTTTGCCCTTGAATTCATATTAGTACTGGCAGTCTTTGGCACTTATTTCAGGTAAAATGCAGGTTTCACATCTGCACAGTGGATGGAGGCACTGCCAACTGCAGACACCTATGCAGATAGCAGCCTTGTTTGTTGTAAACATGAATGCTAACTTTCGTGGGATGTGTGTCAAAACATTTGACCATTTTGGTTGTGACGATTTAAAGAAGCAAGGGGCAAACAACTTACGACTCACTCAAAGTGCATGGGATTTTGTATTCGCTTGAAAATGCCATATGTCATGGAGAATGACTGTAATCTTGTTAGGTGTGTTTTAATGAGCCCCCATAGATGACGGGATGATCAAGTGCAGAGCCGCCAAGTCTCCTGCCTCGGCAGGGGATCGCCTGTTTTTTCTTACTTTTGTTTGTTTTTAGTCCCCCGCCCACTTGGTGGGGGACTATAGGTTTGCACCTCGTCCGTCCGAAGCTTCTCCGGGCCATATTTCCAACACCATAACACCCACAGCTACCAAATTTAATGTGTTTGTACTTGCTAGGATAGAGGTGTATGGTGTGCCAAAAGTAGGTCACTAGGTCAAATATCTGGGTCACAGAATACATATGTATGAAAAATCTTGTCCGGGCCATAACTTTTTTGTCCTTTTACTTAGAGTCATGAAATGTTACACAAATGTGAAGCTTAGTCTAAGAAAGTGTCATAAAGCAAAACTAGGTCACTAGGTCAAATATTTGGGTCACCGATCGATATGTAAATATACAGAAACAAATTTTGTCCGGCACATATCTTCCCTATATTAATGCTACCTCTTCAATTTTTTTATGGTGGGTAGACCTTAGGTAGTAGCTGTGCATAGGCATTGTTTTATGTGGCTAATTACTTGCATTAATTAATTATTTAACAAAGTTCGTTAAGCAAGACAAATTTTGTCCGGGCCATATCTTCTAAACTATTAATGCTAGCCCTTTGAATTTTTTGTGGTGGATAGACCATAGGTAGTAGGTGTGCATAGGCATTGTTTTGTGTGGCTAATTACTTGCATTAATTAATTATTTAACAAAGTTCGTTAAGCAAGACAAATTTTGTCCGGGCCATATCTTCTAAACTATTAATGCTAGCCCTTTGAATTTTTTATGGTGTGTAGACCTTAGGTAGTAGGTGTGCATAGGCATTGTTTTGTGTGGCTAATTACTTCCATTAATTAATTAATTAACGAAGTTCATTAAGCAAGCTCAAGATACAATACAAATTTTGTCCGGGCCATATCTTCTAAATTATTGATGCCAGCCCTTTGATTTTTTTTATGGTGGGTAGACCTTAGAGGGGATATGGTAATGGGCACCGTCCGTTTGTCCGTCCGTCTGTCAAATATTTGGGTCACAGTAATACATAAATGTACAGTATTTTCATGTCCTTACTGTAATTCTTAAAAAATTTTGACTTCTTGTTATAAAAGTTTACTGGTAATGTATAGTGACCTAAAAGTGTGTCACGACGCAAAACTAGGTCACTAGGTCAAATATCTAGGTCACAGTGTAAACTCCATGTAAAACCTTGTCCATGCCATATTTCCCTTACTATAATACCTACAGCTAACAAATTTATTATATTAATACTACCTGGGGAGTTGTTGTGTCACATGGCAAAAGTAGGTCATTAGGTCAAATATCTAGGTCACTGTGAAATCCATTCAAAATCTTGCCCGGACCATAACTTTTTTGTCCTTTTACTTAGATTAATGAAATTTTACACAAATGTGAAGCTTAATCTAAGAATGTGCCATACTTTTAATTTTTTTTTTCATCTAGGTCACACCCCTATATAGTAGTCCATTCAACCTCGTGGGCGACGAGCGGGGGACTATGTATTGCTCTGCAATACTCATTAACTTGTTGTTTTTGTTTTTTTTGTTTTTGTTTTTTTTGTTTCTTTTTTTTTACAAAGTCTCCCACTCCCCTTTTTGCAGAAATTAAAAAAAAATGACGTGTTTCATCGGTGGAAGATATCCGACATATTCTCATTTTGTGATTTGTGAAGAATAAGTAAGTTTATTCGGTACTATAAGGCCTCAGGTCCATGGTACATAGTGTATTACAGACATTTTCATTTGGAGTGACAAAAAATATACATTAATGCATATAAACCAAATTGTACATGTTCAATCGTCAACAGATTTCAATATGCGGTCTCTCTTTCTAAATGCCTGGAAAAGAAATGTTGCTGTCTGGCAAATGACTGAAGGATTTCGAGAAGTCATGAGAGAATTAAATTTTTCTCCATTAGGATACATGATATAATACCTTGGTAGATACTGATTTGTCAAGTCTGTAAAACAGGAACATATTACAAAATGATACTCATCCTCTATACACTGCATATTACAAAATTGTAATACTCTATCATTTACATCTAATCCTTCATGCCTACCGACTTCAATCCTAAGTCTGTGGTCTGATACTCTCAGTTTTGTTAATGCAATGGCATATTTCCTTACAGATATACATGACAAATATTGTGATTTGTGTAATGTATAGCAATGTTTTTGCTATGCCATTCTACTTACTGATTATATAACAGTCATTGTAATTTGTACTCTGGCGTTCAGTTTGCTCATATAATAAAGGTGACCATGACCATAAATACACATGTTAGGCTTACCTTTGTTAGCTGTTGGAGCAGTTGAGTGATTATTTTCATTGACTAAAAGGTCTCTGGTGGTGCCTAAAATGGTTCAAAATGCAGGAAATGAAGGTGCAAATTTCAAACTTTTCCTGGGGGAGCATGCTCCCAGATCCCCCCTGGCTGTGCTTCACGCCTTCGGCACACACCCATACACTTTTCACTACATGCAAGAGAGAGATCTCCCACTTTTGACTTAGCCTAGCTTAGAGGTTCTGAAACAGCCATGTGATGGTTGTTGCCCAGTGGAGAATAATTGCATTATCATTTTCACTAACTTTTGTGAATACTAAATCTCAAAAGCCATGTAACCCAACTCTTGTAACAATCAACTCATACGTAACTGATATTGATACTTTATACAAGTTCTTGACTTACTTTTCATTTCTGTTCCACTTTCAAGAAAAGAAATGTTTTCCAATAATAAATGCTCTGTTTTTTTTAAATTTTTATTATTATTATTATTATTATTATTATTATTATTATTATTAATTGAGTTCATGGAACAACATGGGCTAATAAGATTTCTGGGAAACGGTGACCCACATGCATGTGTGTTTATGTGATTATAGACTATCTACAACATTCATCATTCTATACCAATCCCACAAACAAATTTGGTGCCCATTATTTTTAAAATAAGACAGATTTTGTTGTTGTGATTCATAAGATATGAAGTGGACAGACTGAGACATGTGAAACCAAGGAGTTGGACAGGTGTATCCTTGAATATGAGCATTCACAATTTCTGTGGTTGGCTTCATATGATGAAATATAATAATACTTGTGTACTCTACTACCAGAACTAAAGAAAGCCAGATACTACTACCAGTAGGGGTGAAAACTCAGTGTTACACAAGGATTTCTGTCGCTAATGCAGGGACCCAGAAAGTAAGTGCATTGGAGCACAAAAACAGTATTTGCAGCTCATTGGAAATTTCATACACCCTGAGTACTTGTTACAGGTGCAAGTAGATGGGGATACTATACAGAAGTGTTGTAATGTTTTCCCCATGAACTTCATTTCCATGACCCAAGACAGAGCAGACATTTACCTGAAGTTTTGAAAGGCTGGAGAGATGACTTGTTTAAGCTGTCACTGTGTGTTGTTGTTTTTTGTTTTTGTAATGCAACATGAATTTTCTAATACTGTAATTTAATCAGTCTTTCCAAAGGATCATTGTTTTTACCAATGAAATACCAGCAGACTATATGCATGTGTTTATGATTGAAAGATAAAGACTCTAAGTTTCTCTTTTCAAGTGTCATAGTGCACAAAATTTATTGAGTTTTAAAAGCTGAATATATATGAAAGTTTCTTTTGCTTTTGTGACAGTTTATGAAGTGACTCATGATAACATTGCATGTGAGATATGATTTTATCTGCCACCTCCCTTAAATTCAGACAAATAAAGAAGTGAAATGAATACAGACCAAAGACCATCCTGAGGTTGCAATGAAATTTGGTGATATCAGCTGAGCCTATATGGAAAGAGAAAAATGCAAATGCAGGCTACACAATCTGTAAGCCCATTTAATGAATGTCTTCTTAATTTCAGCACTTGACAGTTTTCAGCTGGACATTTGGGCCACCAGGCTACTGATTGTAATTGCATTGGGAAGGGTATTGGCCAAGTGTTCAAACCCACTTTATAACTGAGAAATATATATTATGTTTAAGTGTGCTTCAGTCACCTATGACAAGGGTAAAAGGTATTCATTGTGTTGCAGCCCAGACTTCAATTATTGCTCCAGAAGTTAACAAGAGAGGCGTAGATATTATCAACAGTATAATGGCATCTGTGTTCCCAGAGAGTAAATGTCAGTATTGTCTGCTTGAAATGTATATTAATTTTTTTTGTTTCAGGTGATATCCATGGACAGTACACAGATCTGCTGCGTCTGTTTGAGTACGGAGGATTCCCTCCAGAAGCAAACTACCTCTTCCTTGGGGATTATGTAGATAGAGGGAAGCAGTCCTTAGAGACTATCTGTTTACTATTAGCATACAAGATAAAGTATCCAGAAAATTTCTTTCTACTACGGGGCAACCATGAGTGTGCTAGTATTAATCGCATTTATGGATTTTATGATGAATGTAAGTATTTTATTAATTGTTACATGTAATTTGTGCTATGGTGACAGAAGGACAAAAATTGAGGAAAAAACATCGCTTGCATGTTATGATAAATCGTATACTTATTACATGTTCATATAGTAATCCCTTATTTGAAAGACCAACTGTCTTGAAAATTTACATGTATCAGGTCACTAGTGCTATCTTTTCCATGTTACTACATGTAGGCCTATTCCTGGAATTAGAAATTACTTTTTCACCTGTCTTTTGGAGATTGTTAAGACATGGATCACTTTATCATCAGTGGATGGTTCATATTTCTATTACACAATATGTAACTTAAAGATAAAGCAAGCTATTATGTGTTGGTTAAATCAATGGGCAGGTCATGTTCTGACTCAGTCCAGTTTTCAGTCATAATCATTAAGTTTTCATAGGATTGCTATGCAGAGTTCCTATCAGCTGGCAACATCAGTTGTGGACTCTTGTTTCAACTACAGTCGTACATGTACCTGCAATTTCTGACCCCTGGGTTGGGTCACCATCTGGTCTAAACGGCGAGTTTTCCTTTGCATGGGCGCTTTTGCAATGTCATATGACCGGCACCACGCGATCAGTGACTTGCAAAACTACCCCACAAATGACCACCTGTTTGACCAAAATTGGCAAAAACAAAAAATTTTATTCTAATCAGCCATTTATAAAGCAAGTTGTAAGTAAGAAGAAAAGCTGGCCAGTGTGCACTTAAACTTTGTAGTAAAGTCAACTCAAATACAGCATGTGATTTTCAACTTGTCTGGAGGGTTAACTTGGGCCAGGGAAACAGCATAGCTGCATAGCCATGGTTGTTTGGTGATCTTTATCATAATATTTCGCTGGGTTCCAGGTGTCCATTCTCCGAGTTACCATGGCAAACAGTTGTAAAAGAATTTTCAAAACATAACTTACTGTCTTAACTTTAATCTGCCAACTTGGTTGTCTCTCAAGCAATTATCGTTAGTTACAAATCCAAGTGCGACACGATACCCTGACAAATGTTGCATGTATTGGTGAGTGTCATTTTGAACATGGTGCAATGCATTGTGGGACAGTTGCAGTAACGAACATTTGATTTAGATATCCAAAGGAATTTCGGCCACATGTTTTCAGCACTTTTTGCAATGTGCATCAATGAAAATGAAGGAGGTGGGCTAAACATAATCAAAAGTACCCAAGTTTGCTCATGTCATATTCGATCTCAAAATGCTTGGCACATGGTCTTATGCTGTTTGTTGACTTGTTGTTTATTCATGGTCTAGCTTACACACATCATAATTAATGTCTTGCATACATTGAAATTTTACTGGCTTGTTTTTTCCACTTATAATTTGATTGAATGATGATTAACTTCTAGAGAAGCGGAGTATGAGTTGTACACAGTGTAATTCTTGAGTATTTTGGGGGTGTAACAAAATACTACTCAATTCTCTTCTTTTTTTTCTTTTTTCTTTTGCATAAGTGGGTAAGGTATCTTTACCTATGCAATGTGTGGTTGGGACACTTAAATATGCCCCAGACTTGAACAGCCACCTGCAGTACGTGACCATTTTGGCCTAGCAGCAGGGGTGGTCTTAAACAGCAGTTATAATTGTACATACAAGTTGTGCGGTTCAGAGTTCCATGTTGCTTTTAAGCAATTGTCCATGATTGTCATTTATGAATTAACAAGTATAGCATGATAACTATTTGCTCTGTTGGTGAAGGTGTATTCCAAGATCAAACCATTGAGGAATTCCCTCAATGTATTAACCCTCTGTTGTAAATATATGGACTATGTCTCTTCATGGAGCAGGTGAAACATACCGTCCTCGTGCCCATTTCCTTCCCCTTTTCAGCTTCATCGGCACTTTTAATTTCAATACAATAGTCATGACAACTGTGTCAAAGAATATGGCTCAATGTAAATTAATGAACCTTTGTGTGTTTGTATTGGTTGACCCTAGAAAAGTGGGGCTTCTGTATATGTAAACAGGTGTTTACACATACACAATCGCCACTGATTATATTTCACCAATGGATATTGTGCAAAATCATGAAAAAGCATGCAGATTTTAAATTTTAAGTGAGCATCATGAAGGGGGCTTTGCAGGTGAACATGCTCTGTGTGATGTGTTATTTTGAACAAGTTTGGCCCACAGCACCCAAACTATATCGAAGGAAGTTGTTGGTTCAGTATGATTCCAACCAAAGTGGGAGAACATGATTTTTGAGGCTTGAAAAAATTCAGTGAGAATTGTATATCAGTAAAGACATGCCCCAGGTAACTAACTTTCCATGGCATTGGTTGTTGTTGAACACTAATAGCACTGATCAATGACAAATGTGCATTGGCAACATGAAACGGCTGACTTGACCTTTTCCCCCTTAAACCGACAGAAACTGGCTGGTGGTGAAATGTTGTCCTGGTTCATTGTTTTCAATTAATTTCAACACTAATGAAGAACAATATGAATGATAATTGTAGAGGAGATCTATCGAGCACATGCCCAAGGTCAACAGTTTTTCTTGGTGTGGGTTGGGAACTTAGTGTCCAATGTATGTCAAGAAAAGCTGTTGACTCAGTTTCAACTCGAGGGGGTAGGGGTGATAAGACTGTGGTCCATCACAACTAAGGGTTGATTACAGGATTGCATATTGCCCAATTAAAGAAAAAAAACATCTCATTGATTTTGTTAAATTTAATTTGTTTTTTATTATTGTAAGTTGGTACTGGGTAATCTTTGATTGCATTGTAATTTATATGACTATGTAACTACTCATGCAAGACATTGTGTGAAAGGACATGTAATCATATGTATAAACTGTTTTTAGTTAGATCTGCATGCATGAAGTTTGAACCAAATAAATAATGAGAAAAGACTGTTGTATGTATAAGTTAACAAAGAAACCACAAAATCTACTTACTGTGCCCCCAGGAGGTCTAATTGCAGTGTATTGTCAATTAAGTTTCAAATCCAGCTTAGTAAGATTAAGTAGTAGTTAGACATAGCTAATGTTGTTATCATCATTGTGAGCTTTCAATATTTTGCATTGGTAAGAATTTCATTTATATTTACTGCTGCTTAACTTGGGCTTAACTGTGAAATAGTGTACTGTATTGCAGTCATGATATCATTGTATATAAAGTGTACAGCACAGTTAAGAGTTAGTTACGCCCTCATGCTTTTGAAAGTGCAGAAAGGAATAGGTATTACAACATTTAAAGATCAAATGTTAAGGTAGCAAGTATTTTCTAAAGCCTCAAATTATGTTTGCGCTTGTGTCTTTTTATTTCATTTGTTTACTTGGTCTTCAGCATTTTTGGTTTCCATGCTGTAACTCCTGTTCAAGGATTTGATGGAACCAGTCACCTGATAGGAATATGTATGTCAGTAGAACCTAGGTTAGCATT
This sequence comes from Hermodice carunculata, assembly GCA_964020975.1. Classification (NCBI taxonomy): domain Eukaryota; kingdom Metazoa; phylum Annelida; class Polychaeta; order Eunicida; family Amphinomidae; genus Hermodice; species Hermodice carunculata. Next base: position 48,466,815 of record OZ026615.1, on the reverse strand, counting down.
GTGTTTGGGTGACCTATTTATCAAGGTCACAGGGCCATTAATATGAATTGTGTTTCTTCCATGAATCTTCAATAATTCAAGGAAACTTGATGAACATTTTATATGTTTGTAACGATAAGACTGAGATTGAAATTGTATGCTGTAACTGGCACATTGATAAAAAAAGTATTTTTCAGTAGCTTTCCAGGACATAATCTGCTTTCTTGGATATCTTATTTCATCCATCATAACCTCAAATCCAAAGTTCATTCACATATTATTTGCAAGCACAAGGGTATGCCAGTGATATAAAATACATGTGAAAAGGTTTATAATACATAGTTGATCACCAGGCACATGCAGCAGCTCATACAAGTTACAGTGTTCCAGGGCATTTTAGGTGTCCGGTGCTTTGTGTGCAAAGTAGGTCCATTTGCAAATTTAAACCCTGAATATCTAAGACTCTTCGAAACTATTATGGGTAGAGGTGTCATTCTTTTGGTTTGACAGGTATTCTTTATTCATAAGGAAACTCTTTATCAGCAAAAATTTACTTGGTTTGGCTTATTATCATTTGCCACGTTCATATTTAATAATTATGTGGGTTGTCTTGCTGCATATTTAGCTGAGACAAGGAGCCACTACTCAGAGAGACATTTATGGGTACAGGCTCCCAAACATGTTCTGAGTAGTTACCTGCTAAAGACCCTTTAATTTATATGGGCTAATACGGCCGATGTTAAAATTCTACAGAAGAACGTGTGCAATATGGACAGTAGTAACTTCCATATGTATATAGGTTAGACATTGACAGGTCAGCTTATGGAGAGTAAAGAGTTTGGACTGCGGTATAAGGTAATGACTACTAGTAAGTGGTTCTGAATAAAAAGACACAAATACATTTCCAGCTTCAAATCATCTGTTTGCGCTGTTGCCACGCCCACTGAATCATGAAGAGAAGTTGTAGATTTAGGATTTATACCTATCAGAGGGACTGGACACATTAAAATGTTGAATATTTAGATCTTGAAAACTATTGTGCTTAGATATGTCATTCTGACTTCACATCGTTGATTTGTCAATCATCAATTTTGTCCGGAGCTATGCTGTCAGTTGCCACTGAAGCTACAATCTCTGAACAGTGTGTGGCCCAATCAGTGAAGTTGAAATAATACAAATTAAGAGCAACAATAGCAGACTGGTGCATATTTGTGATAGATTAGACATACCAACAGGCCATGTTCTGTCCCCAGCCATCAATCACATTTGTGTACATCACTAGGATTTGTTGTATACACTCATGTCAGACAACATGTTCATGCCATGGCATGGTGACCATTTTGTCATCAGTCCATGCTCTAGTGTCAACAGTACCCATAGATATATAAAGGTTGCTATAAAAGTGTACATGTACTAGAATACACTATATTTATGTTTCCCGGTGGAAGCCGGGGGACATACTGTTTTAGTGCCCGTTTCTTCCGCTTGTTGTTGTTCAGGTTCTTCAACATTTGGTTTCCGTGCAATAAGTCTTGAAGGACATAACAGAATTTGATGAAACTTGGTACGATTATGTATCTAGACAAGACCTAGATTAGGATCGTATTTGGGTGACCTTGACCTAATTTTCAAGGTCACAGGGTCACTTATGTGAAATTGGTTTCCGTGCAAAAAGTCATGAAGTACAAGATGGAATTTGATTAAACTTGGTAGGATTATGTATCTTGGCAAGACCTAGGTTGGGATTGTATTTGGATGACCTTGAGCAAATTCTCAAGGTCACAGGGTCACTTACGTGAAATTGGTTTCCATGCGATTAGTCTTGAAGAACTTAATGGAATTTGATGAAACTTGGTAGGATTATGTATCTAGGCAAGACCTAGGTTGGGATTGTATTTGGGTGACCTTGACCTAATTTTCAAGGTCACAGGATCACTTATGTGAAATTTGTTTCCATTCGATAAGTCATGAAGAACAGGATGGAATTTGATGAAACTTGGTAGGATTATGTATCTTGGCAAGACCTAGGTTGGGATTGTATGTGGATGACCTTAAGCAAATTCTCAAGGTCACAGGGTCATTTATGTGAAATTGGTTTCTGTGCGATAAGTCTTGATGAAACTTAATAGGATAATGTATCTAGGCAAGACCTAGGTTGGGATTGTATTTGGATGACCTTGAGCAAATTCTCAAGATTGCAGGGTCACTTATGTGAAATTGGTTTCCGTTCGATAAGTCATGAAGAACTTATGGAATTTGATGAAACTTGGTAGGATTATGTATCTAGGCTAGAACTTGGTTGGGATTGCATTTGGATGACCTTGAGCAAATTCTCATGGTCACAGGGTCACTTATGTGAAATTGGTTTCCGTTCGATAAGTCATGAAGAACTTGATGGAATTTGATGAAACGTGGTAGAATTATGTATCTTTGCAAGGCCTAGGTTGGGATTGTATTTGGATGACCTTGAGCGAATTCTCAAGGTCACAGGGTCACACTTATGTGAAATTTGTTTCCGTTCGATAAGTCATGAAGAACTTGATGGAATTTGATGAAACTTGGTAGAATTATGTATCTTGGCAAGGCCTAGGTTGAGGATTATGTATCTAGGCAAGACCTAGGTTGGGATTATATTTGGGTGACCTAAACCTAATTTTCAAGGTCACGGGTCACTTATGTGAAATTGGTTTCCCTTGATAAGTCATGAAGAACAGTATGGAATTTGATTAACCTTGGTAGGATTATGTATCTTGGTAAGACCTAGGTTGGGATTGTATTTGGATGACCTTGAGCGAATTCTCAGGGTCACAGGGTCACTTATGTGAAATTGGTTTCCGTGCAATAAGTCTTGAAGAACTTAATGGAATTTGATGAAACTTGGTAGGATTATGTATCTAGGCAAGACCTAGGTTGGGATTGTATTTGGATGACCTTGAGCAAATTCTCAAGATTGCAGGGTCACTTATGTGAAATTGGTTTCCGTTCGATAAGTCATGAAGAACTTGATGGAATTTGATGAAACTTGGTAGGATTATGTATCTTGGCAAGACCTAGGTTGGGATTGTATTTGGATGACCTTGACGTAATTTTCAAGGTCACTGGATCATTTATGTGAAATTGGTTTCTCTGCAATAAGTCTTGAAGAACTTGATGAAAATTGCTAGAGTAATGTATCTAGGTGAGAGCTAAAATAGGATTGTAATTTTCAAGCAAACTTGGTCATTTGTAGTTTGTTTTCACCTGTAGCTTATTCAGAGATATAAGTGTTCAACCGGGAGACAATTGATTTTCTGTTGGAAAATCAGTCTGTTCTAGTTTCTCACTACATGACTAAATCTTGTATGTTTGCTGACGCTTTGACGTTTTGTTTTAGCGAGAATTGTTTCTTTCAGTCTGGGATTTTCATTCTACCTGCAGATTTTTTGGCATGATTAGAGCCATATTTTGCTCCATTTTTTTGCTGGAAGTTTCATGTTTTCTGTCATTAGCTTTTCCAATTTCAATTTGTATGTGAGAGGCAACAACTTTCAGTGGTAAGCACACAGACAGATTTGCTTCAAATTGAATCAAATCTTTTTTAATCGTCTTCATTTTTCTTACATACAAGCATTACCAGATGTGATCAGTAAAATCTCATTCAGAAGGTTTTGTGCTGGCTCTTTGTGTAGAACATATTACAGTTAAGTGGGTTTGGCTTCTTGAGGTGTGTTCGTGGAGAACTCTTGTGGGAGTGACATTTATCTGATGAGATGCAGATGTCAGGGGTTTTTTTTTTTCAAATATGTTGTGCAATTTATGCTTGGAATACTTCAAAGTGTATATTCAGTAGAGCATTAGTGGATACCCTTAAGATTGCTCATCCCAAACTGGTACAATAAGAGAATGACCAAAATGTTTTGGAATTACTAAATGAGAGCTAACATCTGAACTGTATCTCTATCTTTGAAGGTAAACGACGTTTCAATATAAAGTTATGGAAGACTTTCACAGATTGCTTCAACTGTCTTCCTATAGCTGCCATTGTAGATGAGAAGATTTTCTGCTGTCACGGAGGTGAGTATTGCCCTGTACCAAGCATCTGTACAATTTAAGTGTAGTAATCTGGCTAACTTTAAACAGAGGAAGTTTCTTGTACAAAATTTTAATTCATAGTCATCATGTGTACTAACAAGAAATTTGTATTTAAACATAAATGGTAGTGTATCCTTGGGTGTTTGATTCTCAAGGTGAAGTACAAAATTCTGAAGTGAGATAATCAGTGTTCATAAAATCAGTCTTTTGGGTGTAAATGACTTGATTGGAAAGATAGGGTTATTTAGTCATGTTGTATTGATACTACTTTGATTTGAATCATCGATATAACATTATTGTATAATTAAATCGATTAATTTTGTTTATCACCAAATAGAAAATAAAATATATAAGTTCAGATACTGACAATGATGTGGATTTCAGCAAAACTTTAGTTATGTTGTACTGATACTTCTTTAAAAGTAGATCATCGATATAACATTCATTGTATATAGAAATTAATTAATTGTGTTAATCATAGGATATAAGGAAATTAAATACATCAGAGTTCTGCGATTCTTTTTATCAGCTGTAATCCTCAGGGCTAGTGGTTTTTGCATTTTACTAGCCTTCCAAGCAAACTTGCTTGTCCATCTGTACAGATATTGTTATGAAAATCAAAATTTCTGGTTGCACCCAGGGCTGGTGCTTTGAAATTTTGAACTTGCCTAGATTGTAATTTGACTTGTCCTGGGATAGTGGACATGCAAATTGTAGAGCTCTGTACCTAAGTCCAGATATTGACAAAACTGTGGGTTTCAGTAAAGCTTTCTTTTTGCATGACATGTATGTTTTGGTAACAAGACAGTTCTTCAGTATATCTGTGTTTATGTGCTAGAAACAGGCAGAGAGGGAGTGAACAGGAGGAGTATAAATGTGGGTTATCAGATTTCTAGCATTGATGTGGAAGTGTTCCAGAACATTTGTCTTTGTGAGTTTAACAGCATTCTTGATGAAAATAAAGGGTATCAGGTATGCAGGACAAGTTCTTTTGTGAAGAGAATGCGAGACGTTTATAAATAGGGTTGACACAAAGCTTTGAAAAACCTGGAAAGTGGAACACAAAGCTTCCAGTCTTGGAATACACTTGAAACATGGAGCAATACATTTAAAGCCCACCAAATTCATGACAAAATGCTAATCTGCTCTTGTCACACCTTTTTTAGAGTAAAAGACACAGGCATTTTTTTGGTTGCTAGCTTCGCAAACAAAAAAGGTTCAATTAATCTTAGGTTTATAAACTCAAAAATGGTTCAAATATTCTTAGGTGTAATAACTTAGAGACTATACTGCTCTTGTGGGTGCATGTCTAAGGTTGCAAGGGCAACTGTCCTTATGTTGTCACAGTCACTGGAGTCAAGTCACATGAATGTCACTGTGTAAATCATAGCAGTGAGAAATGTGATGATTGCCTCATAACAGGCTTTCATTTGTTTGTTTAGCTTTATTTTGTGAAGACATTACTCCATATTCTTGCAAATAGTCTGTAATTTTATGATTTGTCAATCATTTTTATAAATGGTTAAACACCATGTTCTCCAGTATCCTTGACTGATGGAAAAATTTTGTCACACTTGGTCTGTTAGTTTCAGATGCTGCATGGTGTTTGTCTGGATCAGGTAGAATTTCATGTCATTACTGACCTAATTTTCATACTCCAGGGAATTTGGTATCTTTTATTAAATGGATAAGCAAGTCAGTATCTCACCTGAGCTGGCCACAAACATATTCAGATCAGTGATAATACAACAAGGGAAACAATATTTCTCCATTCAACGTGTTAATTTACAAGGGTAACCAGACAGAAACTTCCTCTTTAACCTGCTTCACAGGAAAAATTATGACTATACTGATGACTGATAACACTCGCAAAACTCAGTAAGCTAAGCTCTCACCCAAAATAGAACTTATCATAATTGTAGTTTTAAGTTTGATCCCTGTACATTTTGATGTTAAGTGACAAAAAGAAGCTGGTGACATGTTACCTGAATTTATAGCAAACCTCACAGAAAGCACTTAGCAGAGATGATAATTTGGCTTATTAGGTTGTAGTCAGTACTTTTGCAAAGGAAGAAATTCATGCAAAGTTAAATGCCACATGAAATTAAAGAGTCTTGAATATATCCTACATGTGACGCCAAATTTGCAAAATTTAATACCACTGAAAAAATATAAAATTACAAATATGCAAAATTAAGTGCCCGTGAAATATATCACCTTTACCCTGAAGATGTGGTGTACATGTATATCAAATTGAACAAATATTTAGGCCAACCAGACCTGTGTTACTGTATAAAAGGCAGTGCATCAAGTTTCATGGAACACTTGGGGTTTTTTTTCAGGGAAATATACTTGTGCTCTCAAGTCAAATCTGTAGTTTGCTTCCTTATCATAATATTAAACCTGCACATTGTGGTTTCAGGCTTACATGCAACATTCATTTTGTTGAACTTCATAGGTGTAGAACAGCATGTGTACTACTGTTCCAGGCCTTCTTTTTCACAGTTTGGGTGCTTAATTTTAGGAAAAAATAAAGTATGCTTGATGCCCTTTATATACAACTTGGTAAAAGGAGTTAAACATTTTAACACATCTTTCACTGTTAATAAGATGCAGTATGTGCTTCCATGCAGGATTGTCGCCTGATCTCCAGTCCATGGAACAGATACGACGAATAATGAGGCCCACAGATGTCCCTGATACAGGTAGGATTTCATGTCAATTACAGCTCGCAAAGCACCCTGTTTTGCTCGACACAGTAATTAACCCACCTTGTGCTTAGTGGTAAAATACAAACCATTTGCATGATCTTGTCATCTGAATATGAAAAGAATTCAGCGAATTTTTTCTTTGCAACATATTATGTGTAAGAGAAAACACCTGTCTGCTTGACACTTATCAAGAACATAATTATGCCCCCCTCCAATGGAGGAGGGGCATATAGAAATGGCTTTTTCTGTGTGTCCGTGCGTCCGGCCGTCCCCATTTCATGTCCAGCCTATAATTTGCTTGACCTTCAACTTAGATGAATGGAAATTTACACATAGGTTCATCTAGACATAAGGGCTTGTCATGTACCAAAATTAGGTCACTAGGTCAAGTATCTGGGTCACAGTGACATATTCTTGTAAAATCTTGTCCGGGCTGTAATTCCTTTACTATGTAACTTAGATTAATGAAACTTTACACACAGATGCAACAACACATAAGCGTGTGTTAAATACAAAAGGTAGGTCAACAGGTAAAGTATCTTGGTCACAGTGACATATTCTTATAAAGTGGTGTCCGGGCTATAATTCCTTTACTGTTCAACTAAGTTTTATAAAACTTCACACACACACATCTTGATCTAAAGGTGTGTCATGGAACAAAAGTAGGTCACTAGGTCAAGTATCTGGGTCACGGTGATACAATCATGTAAAAATACAAAACACTTCATGTCAGGGCTGTAATTCTGTTGTCCTTCAAGTTAGGTAAATAAAACTTTCCACACATATGTATCTAGACATTTAGGGTGTGTCATGAACCAAAAGTAGGTCACTAGGTCAAGTAACTGAGACACAGTGACATATCCTTGTAAAATCATGTCTGGGCTGCAATTCCTTTACTATTTTACTTAGTTCCATAAAACACATATACCGTGACCAAAAAGTGTGTCATGAAACAAAAGTAGGTCACTAAGTCAAGTATTGGGTACTCTGTTTTTCATGTCCGGGTTATAATTCACTTGCCGTTCAACTTAGATTAATGAAAGTTTACACACAGGGACATCTGGACATAGGGGCGTGTCATGTACCAAAATTAGGTCACTATGTCAACTATCTGTGTCACAGAGAAAAAATTTCTGAAAAATCGTGTCCAGGCTATAATTCCTTCTGTATTTAACTTAGATTAATGATACTTTACACACATGCATATACACATAAGGGTGTGTCATGTACCCAAAGTATGTCACTACCTGAAGCATCTGGGTCACAGGGACATATCCTTGTAAAATCATGTCAGGCTTATTATTCGTTTACTGTTTGACTTAGCTTCATGAAATTTGACACACAGATATATCTTGACCTAAAGGTGTGTCATAAAACAAAAGTAGGTCACCAGGAAGTCAAGTATCTGGGTCTTTGCTATTTGTGTCCGGGCAATAATTTGCTTGTTCTTTAACTTAGAATAATGAAACTCTACACACAAGTGTATCTGGACATTTAGTATGTCACTAGGTCAAATATCTGGGTCACAGTGACATATTTTTGTAAAATCATGTCAGGGCTATAATTCCTGTAATACTAAGCTTAGTGTATTGAAACTTTCCACACACATATCTTGACATAAACATATGTCATGAAACAAAAGTAGGTCACTAGGTCAAGTATCTGGATCATGGTGATACATTCATGTAAAACTACATTACATTTCATTTCCGGGCAAAATTCTGTTATCCTTTGACTTTGAATCATGAAACTTTACACACGTGTGTATCTGGACACAAGAGTATGTCATGCATAAAAGTAGGTCTGTAATCAAGTATCTGGGTCATGGTGATTTGTATTGAATACGGTCATTCCAAAATGAGACCTGTGATAAGCAAGGTTATAAATGAGGTGAAGGGGGCATGGATCCAGCAATCTCTTGATTGCGTATTAATTTTTTTGACCATGAGCCCTAGCGGTTTTGCCTTGAATTAGGACCACCAGAAACAGAAGTTCAATGTGTATTGCTCTCCGCACCCTGGGTAACACTGGCCATAGTGACATCAATTTTGTTACAGGTTTGCCTGGAAGCTAAAGTTGTGCCCCTGTGTTGTTTCAGCTAACTTTGAATATTGACATGTTCACGTAAAGACCTAGATTTGCGTGCTACTTGCATGTGTTTAGGGTGTTAACACTCTGTTGCCAGGGAGGTTCAATCCCTGGAGGTTTTTCTCAACCAGTGGAAGTTCTGGGGGAAAGGAATGTTTTGTCAGGGCTCGACAATTCACATGTCGGATTGCCCGGAACAAGTCAGATTTAATCTCGGGCAAGTTAAAATTAATAGGTACTTGCCCGGTCAGGCAACCTACTTTTTTTTTTCGCTGGGAACTCTATTCTTCAAGTTTTCATGACACATTTACAAGTTGCACTTGTTTGCAAGGCTGGCAAGGGGGTGGTAGAAGGTGACAATAATCCGTTGTGATAACAGTGTTTGAAGTCAGAGCGCTGCGTGCATGCTGAAGAACTAGGGGAGTCTGATCACTGAAAAAATCAGAGCTTCCGCAGCATGTGCGTGGGGCGCCAATGGGTGATAATAATCACTAATTGGTAAATATTCCAGGTTTAAACAGTTACGTGGTCAGCACTTTATTTCTGTCAACACAAGCAAATATTTTCACTGTCCGTGTAGCGAACATATGATTACGATATCAAAGGTACTGGCAGTTATTGGCCTGCTGAGTGGGGTCACACTACTCACCGTCAGTGTGATCTGCCCTAACAATGTCAAAGCAGCATTGAAAAATATTAAAATTTGCATGACGAATTCATCTGTAAATTATCATCAAATGCCATTTATCAGTGGGTTCTAACAGTGTTGGATAAGATAACGATCATGTATATAGGTGCTGTGAAGTGACTTCCCGGGCAAAAACAACACACAGCTGCAAGTGACAGCGTGGAGTGGGTCTGTGGTGAACTGACCCAGTCTCACGGACTGATTTGGGACACATTCTGCAGTTCCCTCTATCCCCTACCTTTGCTTATTTGCCTGTGACTCCAAATAATTGTTGCAATAAACCCTGGAAGCTATATTTTTGCATGCTGGAATTTAACAAAGCTTCCCGTTTCTGTGTTCCCTCCGTAAATTACAGCAGACTCACACATGTTCACTGGGCAGAAGCAATGATGAAAACACTGGAACACGAGCCATGATTGGCTCATTTTTGCATGTGACTCAGTTGACCAATCAGGTGATGTGTTGTGCATCATACCACATGGCCAAAGCAGCTGTTTGTGGACAGTAGCAGGAAAGTTGGTGATGGTGTGCACACTCTATTTCTGATTTGAAATATTAAAATTTCCGTTTGAATTTAAATTAAGAACACCATTTATTGCGGCGAACTTGCCAATACTGTATACGCAAAATTACTATGATGTACTGATAGCATTCATGGTAGGTACGCAAGCGTTCTGCATCCCATCACGGCATCACAGGCTGCAAGAAAGAGGATCCTGAAACCAATGCAACTACTTAATCTTCATTTTAGTTTACCCAGGATATGGACTCCTACAGTCCCAGAAATTATGCTGTGTTTTTCATCATTAGTAGCCCAATGCAAATAGCTTACTTTTCAATTTGTATTTGTAATATTTCGCCAGTTTCATTGTTATAACAGTTTTAGCTGGAATCTTGGTAAAATTTGACATATATTTTGCGAATTTGCAAGGGACAATAAGCAGCAAATATATTTTAGGCTAAATGGTTTATCTAGGCCTTAGCATTGATGGAAAAAAATGTTTATAGAAGTTTTATTAGGACAAATGATTTCTAAAAAAATTGTCTGGCCCTGTTTGTGAGGAGTCATACAGTTAGGTTTTGTACAGTGTAGCGGGTAGGCTAAAAAGGGTTCAATCCAAAAAAATGCATGGGGCCTGATATTTTAGTTAAAAGGACCTATACAGCTTAATTTGTTCAACAGATGGTATATTGTGCATTTTTTTCTTCTTTTTTTTTTTAAGAATTTTTGGTTGTTAAAGCTATTTTCAACTTCCCGAAAGCATTAGATTGTGCTGAAACGTGGTAGAAATGCATCTTCTGGAAGGGTCAATCAATTTGTTCACCGGGTTGTATGCTCCAGATCCCTCATTTTTAACAAATTTTTCAGTTTGGGTACTTGTTGGTCAATACATGTACGTACATTTCTGTTCAGGGCTCGACAAATTGCATGTTCAGTTGCACGGGACAAGTATAAACGGTGGACAGACAAGTGAAAATTTTAAAGTACTTGCCCTGTCAGCTAAGTAAAAACATTCCTCTCATATTTTCATGTTTGGAAAAAATGGATAAAATTACCACAGTCGGAGCCTTAGTGACTCATGATATGTTGGTGATTACTGTAGTCCGTGTGTACACGCCAGTGCAGGCATGTGCGTGGAGACGCCAATAGGTGATGGTAATCCCCAAATAAACATTCCGTGTTTAAACAATTGCTTGGTCAGCAGTTGTATTCAACAGGACTTGGCTACCTACTTGATTTCTGTCAAAACAAACATGTATTTTCACTGTCGCATGCATATGATTACGAGATCATAGGGTAGGCAGTAATGTATTAGGTTATGCCCGTTATTGGAGTGGGGTCACAGCAACTGACCATTTGTCTGATCTACCCCAATGATGTCGAAGCACTGCAAAAATATTAAAATTTGCATGGTGAATTCTTCTGCAAATTAGCATCAAATGTGAGAACTGACTTCCCAAGCAAATACAACACACAGCTGCAAGTCAACTACAAGTGATAGGATGGAGTGAATCTACAGTGAACTGAGCTTCATCGCTGGACGTACTCTTGCGGACTGATTTGGGACACATTGGCAATGGCACTTCCTTTTATCCCCTAACTTTGTGTGTTTGCCTATGACTCCAAATAATTGTTGCTATAAACAGTGGAATCTCTATTTTCGCATGCTGCAATATAAAGAAAGTTTACCCTTTGTGTGTTCTCTCCATAAATTACGTAAGATTCATACATGGCCACAAGGTGGAAGCCATGATGAACACACTGTAACATTGGCTCATTTTTGCATGTAACTTAATTGACCAATCTTGCGATGTGTTGCTGGTCAGACCACATGTCCACCCAGCTGTTTGCAGACAGCAGTAGGAAAGACAGTGACGGTGAGCACACTCAATGTGCATTACAAGGAGACCTATTTTGGATTTGTAGTATTGAATTTTTCATTTAAATTTGAATTACAAACACCATTTATTGTGAGAAACTTGCCAATATTGTATACACAAATTGAGTACAATGTACAGATAGTATTAAGGGAACATAGGGTACGCAAATGATGTGCATCCCAGGCATCAGGGACTGTGACCTCTATAGTCCCAGAAATTACACTGCATTTTTCAGCATAAGTCACTCAATGCTAGGTTAACGCTAGGATTTTAAAGTTAGTAGCCAAAATTTCAATTTTTCTAGGAAAGAGCTACACAGACTTGAAATTTGTTAAATTTCTGCATGAAAATAAAGAAGTTTTGGGGAAATTTTAGTAGACATTTGCTACTTTTAATAGCCATTTTGAAGTTTTAATAGCATTTGGCTATTTTGGCTACTGCTAGCACTAACATAGTCAATGCGAATAATTTACTTTTCAGTTTGTGTTTTTAATATTTTGCCAGTTTCACTGTTAACAGACTTGGCTAGAATCGTGGTAAAAATTAACATTTTTGCAAATTTGCAAGCAGCAATAATTGGCAAATGGTTTGTCCTGGCTTTTGTCTGTGGATTGATGAAAAAAATACTGTGTTAATTGTATTATATTATGTTCGGACAAGCAGATTTTGCATAGGGGCAAGTGGATTTTGAGATCTACTTGCCCTGCTGTTGATTACTGTGTAATTCAGTGGGGATTGCAAAAGTAATTCACATTTTTGACTTCTCCAAAACTATCAGCCACATTGACTTGAAAATTGGTGCAGATATCTCTGCATTGAGTCTTGATTAAGTACCCTCAAGAGGTCATACTCCAGTGATTTTTTTTTCTTTTTAAATTAGGGGGAATGATAGGAAATGTTCTTCTAAGCCAATTGGCCAGTGAGTTTGAAATTGTGGACAGTCAGTTCCAGTTTCCCATGGAACAGGGTGGGGCGTATTTTAAATTAAAAGTGCAGTGGTCCTCCTCTGGTAAGGCCCCTGTCACCACAGGCCACCCCCTCTACAATTCCCAAGGTCACAGAACCACAGTGGTGAATTTGGTTTCCACATTGTAACTTGAAAAGTTTTTGGGTAGGGGCTTTCAATAAAGTCTCCCATAAGAGCTAACTTGTACATGTTTTGCACCACTATAACACCTAGATTAAGTTCAGCCCAGGGACTTTTACCCCTTTTTTCAAGGTCATAGGGTGTTACAATACAAAACATTGCATGGTTGTCCTTTTAGTTTTTTTTATTGTTCATGATTACAGTTATTCCAAGTGAGACCTGTTATTACCAAGGTTAACCCTTCCTCCGCTGCAGGGGAGAAAACTTGTCCAAAGATACTTGCTTTTCCAATGCTGGAGGCTAGTTTATCCGTCCAATGTAGCAAATGCCGAAGATCAACTTTCAGTGCTCATAATTACCCAGATATGGCAACATGGCGCATTCTCCTGCAGATGTATAACATATCAAATGGTTTTGACAATAACTATTGATTAATAGCACAAAAATTATCTAAATATTGCGTTTTCTCTGCGAAAAACACAACACACACAGATTTTATTCAGTACGGACCATCATGGAGATCGATTGACAATGCATACTGGTGAACGAGTTGCCCATTTTAACATGATTGCATGCATTTTCCACCCTGTATTTCTTGTTGGGGTTCATCAGGAACATTCTGAATGTTTTCAAAATATCTACCTTGGATATGTCACTCAATTTCGATACTTATATGACATGAAAACATTAAAATATTGTTGGCTTGAATGATCAGCTCCACCATGCTTGTTTGCTGAAACTTAGAAAGTGCACACTGCGCATGCTTGACCAAGTGTAAACTTATTTGCATGTGTGTCAGCCAATCAGCGCCCGAGCAGGATGTGAGTCTCACTGAAGAAGGGCGATAATGTCATTGCCTTCTCTTCTTAGATTTTTACCTCAGAGATAGTAAATTTATGCTAGATGACAACGTTTGGTAAGCGGGAGTAAAGAATTAAGCCAATAGGAAAGCTACGTGATGATATTGATGAGGTTCTGACGTTTCCATTGATGCCAAATATGCCTTGAACAGGCAAGAGAATCATCCAAAATTTGAGGCTGCAAAATACACAATTTTACCACTGCTTTGTGGATTTTTATCGGCAAATGTACTGAAAACAGTTGATTAGATCTTTATTTAATAGTTTATATTAAATAAAATTGTCACATTTTCGCAACAAAATTGTTACTACAGCAAAAACTACACAGTTTGATTCACCTGAAATGAGCATACAGTGTCTTTGTTTACGTAAATAAACTTCAATGTGGATGCCCTGAAGATCGTGTTTGTGTGGCCATGCCAAGATTAAATTTAGGGTAATAGACAATTAACCCCTAAAATCGAATAGCAGAGGAAGGGTAAACAATGGGGGGGGGGGGGGGAGAGCTTTGCATTCTAATTAATTTTGATCTTGAGTGTCAGACCTTGACTGAGATGTGCCATACCAACAACCAGGTTAGGATTACAGATGGGTGACCTTCACATTATGCTCGTGGTCATTGAAATTAAAGAGAGAGAAAAAAAACACTTAAGAAACTTTTGTTTCAATTTCTTTCTTTTTTTTTCTTTTTCTTTTTTTTTATTGGTTTGAATAAAGGAAAGAAAGATCATAGGTGACCATGGGTATTCCCTTATGTCAATGCTGTTTTTATGTCTTGAGTTTCAACAATTCATAACCCAACCATGTTGTCTCCCTGACTAAGAGCTTACAAAAAATAGTGCTCAGCTTAGTTAGGGTATGTTGTGGGTCACGTCCAAGCCACTCATAATATTTGCACAGTTGAGGCACTAGGTACACTCACAGGTTGACATGTTCCTGAGGAATGCTTGCATCAGGTCATAAAAGATAATGTTATAAGCATGGTAAGGTATGCCATTGGACTTTCTCACAGATGACACAGAAATATATGCTATTAAACTAATTAGCATTATTAGGCCTTGGGCAATTTAGGACTGAATTGATTGAAAAGGAGGTCTGTCTGTGTAGACATCACTACATGCCCCAATATCCAGTCTTTGTGATTATATGCAGACTGTCTTAACTGTTTTTTGCAGAGGCATTTTAAAAAAAATTGTTTATGGCAGATGTATATATATATATCAATACACAAGTAAGTCCCTTTTGTAGGGCCAATGATTTTCCTATTTTACTAAAACCGAAGCGGATTTGTGAATTTTTTTCATCCTCGAAATGGAATTTGATATTTTTTCTTATATGAATTATATATAAATATATAGCAGTGAAACAGAATTTGCAAAATTTTTGCTGATTGAGCGGAATTCCTTTTTTTTTTTAAAAGAAAAATCATTGGCCCTGTTTTTGTGCGAGACCAGCTACCTTTAACCCTCTAATGTTGAAGTCAACTGCTTTCTGGCTTTGTTCTGGGTATGTTGCACCCAGAATACACTGAGGAAAGCTGTTGATCATTAACACATGTATGTCCAGCCAGATTGAAAAGAAAAGACAGCATTTACGACACTCAACCATTTTTTTTTACCCTCTGCATATAAAGTGCCCAAGGGTATTGTCGTCCCCTTTGTAGTCCATCCGTCTTGTCGACGTTACCACGATATCTCAAAAAGTATTCACCGTAGCTGTACCAAATTTTTGTCGCAGAAGGTCCTTATGATAGACCAGGTTTCTATTGAAAAGCAGCTTTCTCTGAGTTTTTTCTTTATAAACTTTTTATGAAACTTTTAATGTATGGGGTCAACCCTGATGATGTTACCTCGATATTTGAAAAAATATTGACCGCAACTTTACCAAATTTTTGTCAGAGATGTATCTTATGATAGACCAAAACCCTATATAAACCAGCTTCCTCTGAATATTTTCAACCTTTTTGCGAAGCTGAATATATTTGTTTGAAAGCCGTCTATGTGGCGTCAACCCTGGTGACATTACCGCGATATCTAAAAAACTACTGACCACAGCTTTACCAAATTTCTGTCAGGGATGTATGTTATGATGGACCAAAACCCTATGAAAAACCAGCTCTTCTGATTATTTTTAAACTGTTTATGTAACTTTTAATATATCTATTTGAAAGCCGTCTAAGTGGCGTCAACCCTGATGACGTTACCACAATATCCTAAAAATATACTGCTTTACCAAATTATTGTCAAAGATGTTTTTTATGATGGACCAGAATCCTATTAAAAACCAGCGTCCTCTTTGTATTTGTAAACTCTTTATGAAACTTTAAAGTATTTATTTGGAGGCCATCTGAGTGGTGCACAAGGGGACAACGTTACCTTAATATCTCGCCAATGATCCAACGGAGCTTCACCATTTTTTTTTCCGGAGATGCATGTTATAGTGAACCACATTTTTATTGAAAATCAGCTTCCTCTCATGATTTCGAAACTTGTTAGGAAAAATTTGTAGTATGTATTTGATGGCCATATGAGTGACACCAGGGAGGGCACTTGGCGACACACAGTACAGTGGTCTCTGCCACCAGGACCTGCCCCAAGAGCACATCTAAAAGTGCTCTTTCATTTCATAGACAAAAATATGGAAATCATATGTAAAGTATTCTCCTGGGAAGTCTCACCAAAAAAAAAAATTGCAGAATTGAGCAAAAAGATTGTGGGCGCTGAGGGTAACCCCTTCTCTGAACGGTATTTTTTCAGTGGGCAAAAGTTGCACACGTGTACAGCTGCATTTAGGCCTCTTGGGTTGAAAACGACATTTTTCCGATATTTAAGTATGCTCTGATGATGTCATTGTTGTATCTGTGTGCACTTGGCTGTGACCACTGCCACGTCATGCTCATTAAGGACATCTTTGATGCTGTAGATCAAAACTTCATGCTAGACTGGTTGTATACTTCCCAGGCTGACAGCCAAAAAGCAAAAAATGTTGAACGGGAAGCTTAGTGGGCAGCTGTTGACTTAAAATTTCCTTTTTTATGTTTTGCCATTTTTGGAAATGTATCTTTTATTCAGAAATGTAGGTTTATATGGCTGTGGGGATTTTAACGTCATCCAAAACCATGAAGTAAACAGAATGAAAAACAAACACAAAAGTACTCAGAAAATCCTGTAACAGTTAAAATGATACTGAAAGTTAATTTTAAGATTGAATTAATGAATATAAATGTATTAAACTATGAAACCTCCAGAATACAGATGTGATCAAGGCGTGATGTTACTCTGATACAGGTAGTCCACGGCACATGGTCACTGTACAGTGTAGTTCATTACATGTTTAATAAGTTATAGTTTTGCCTGTGTGTCTCACTTATGACAGATTCTGAATGACAACTGGGTGTGTACTGGTTCCAAATAACAAATTGCAGGTCAAACTGAAATCAATGTAGTGAGGAATAACATAAGCCTTGAGGGAGCATAAGCAAAAATATTTATTCCTGCGTCAAGGATTCATAAAAAACAATATTGTGCAACTAACTTAGTCCAGCTGTGTCTATCAATTGATTAGTCATTGTTCAGCAGATTGGTCTACATGTATATGTGCGTCATTGACTGATTGAGGTTTTGTGGTACTTGTGTGACATACATGTCTGGACATGTCATAGATTAAAATTTAAAAAACAAAAGCAAAAACAAAAACAAAAAAACATGGAATTGTAGATTTCCAAAAGAGTGGGATTCAAATTAAACTCAAAACCTCAAAACCCTACCATAGTAAAGTAAACCCCTTAACCCACGTCACCCCCCCCCCCAACCCTGCCAACAGGTGGCTGGAGGTAAACTCTTGTCTGCTTCAACCAATTTATAAATTAATATGTTAATGAAAAACTGTTTGAATGAGGATTGCAAACAGGTCCATCAAAACATTGCACAGATCAAGAGCCTCCCTGGGGGTTAGTTCAGCTCTAAGTGTTCAACCTGCCCTGAGTTAATGGTAGCCATTAGTTGTAGGCTAATATTACTGGGACTTAAGCTTAATATATTTACCACCCTTTACCCTAATTGGCTTCAAAGATTTCAGTAGTTATGATCAAATATTTAATCATCATTGCATAACACCAGTGTACTGATTGAAAAATGTAGAATCGGCTTGGCTGTAGAAATGGGAGTTTGCTGACTACTTTTCTGTCGCTGCAACCAATTTGGCTACACTAAAATATGATTCCTGGCACTTGCCCTTCTGCCCCAGGTAGAACTGCTGACATGGCTTAAATTCAAGGAGAATGGGTTAACATGTGACTGCCCTGCGAGACAAGTGGATAAAAAAAAAGGGGGTGGCCCAGTTGTTGCTGTCTGCCCTAAATATTGCTGCTCTTGTGGCCTATAAATGCACTCTTCATTTTTTCCATGCAGTAAACCATGTCACACCAAAGCACCTGGTGTTCATTTGATTTTTTCCCATTATAACATGCTTACGTGTCAAAAACTTTCAACTTGACCAAAGAGCAACCATGTTACATGAAAGTGAACTTGTGAATAAGTATGTTGTAAAACTATTCCTGCTTTAGGGCTGACTTTTATCACTTGAAGAAAAGATGTTCAGTTATGATAGAAAGAGTTAAAGGCAGCTAAGAGTTAGTGGCATAGCTGCATGTCTAAATGTCTGAGACTGGCTTTGTTATCATTGCTGCACTTAGTACAGAATGTTAATTGATTTGTTGGATAGTTGACCTGGTATTTGCATGTTTGTTGACCTGGTTGTGAAATGTTGTCACTTACAAGGACCTGTATAAAGTGACCTCAATCAAATGATCATGTTTATTAAGTTGGCCTACATGTAATTGCTGAAATCAGAAGCATATTAAAGCTGATACTTACTGAGATTAGTCAACTCTTTGCCATTGAAGATGTAACATTCTGTATTCATAATTGTAATGCAAGTATCTGCACAAAAGCTTACTGTGGGAAAAGATTTTGGCATGCAAGTACAGTTTAGGTAAATTGAATAATTTTCAGTCATAATTTTTTGGTTTTTGGCTAAGGTATCTACCCAGTAAGTGGTTTGTCTGATATAATTCCTTGTTTTTATTGCCTGAAAAGAAAGCTGCCTTGATAGACTACCCATAGAGATGATCAAGTTGTGGTGTAGCAAGATTCACAGTCTCTCTTAGGAAGTATAAATAACATGAAAAGTAATAAGCAAATTACCCCAAAAAGATTGTCTTAAAAGGCAGGTGGTCTGTCATTGGGGTGGTCCCCCAAGGCAGGGTTCCCTGTGACTATCCCTTGATAGTTATACATGTATGTTTATTTGTGAAGTCAGCTTGTGAACTATGAGATAGCTGATGCTGATTTATTGGCATGAAACGTTTTTACCTTTAAACATTGGCAGGAAGCATCTGATGATTTAAATGCTGTTTTTTTGTTTCTTGTGTGTGTGTGTGTGTTTTTTTTTTTTTTTTTTTTTTTTTTTTTTTTTTGTCATTGAAAATAATGTACCATGAGTCAACAGGTTTCCCCAAAGAAAGCTGTTGACTTTTTTGTGGTCAGGATTGGCCATATTGTACAGAAGAGGTAACAGGCTGAATATTGAAAATCACATAATTAATGTGATTTTCAGTAGTCTGTGTTCAGTGATAAGGCTAAAACATTCATGTTTGAAAGTGGTGTTTACCCATGTCTGGAGCATCAGCAAGGTAAATGAACAGCTTGAATATTGGCATTTGTATTGCCAAGATGTTTCAAAAAAGTTGTTTGAGGGCCAGCATCAAGAAATAATTTTCACTTTGAAATTTTAAGTATGTATCATAAAATAGCAGAGTTGTCTACAAACTTCTGCAAGTAGTGCCAGTATCATAAATCATAGTTTTGGCATAGGTGTCTTATGAGACACATATCTGTGAATCTTGGTATGATTGATCTGTGTAGAAAACCCAGCATTTACAAGTGGTGATGTTTTGGTACTTGCTCAGCGTACATGTGAACTGTGCAGTAAGTTGTTTGCAGTGATCCCTGTCTGAAATGCCACTCCAACAAGAGGCCACCTGGCTTGAAAGACCACATTTCACAGGTCCCTGCTGCTATATTTTCTATGTTATTCTGCCTCTAATGACAGGCCACCTGTCTTGAGAGACCACTTTTGGACCTGCCCTTCGGGTGGCCTATCAAGACAGAGATTACATTATTATCATCATTACAGTGGTCCCTCCTTTGAGAGACCGCCCCTAGTGCCACCCAAAAGGCGGTCACATAAAGCAGGTGGTCCCTCAAAGGAGGTATAAATAACATGAAAAGTATTACAGAGAGACTGACCATTGTGTCTCTCAAAGGAGGTGGTCTCCCAAAGGAGTGGTCTTTCAAAGGAGGGACTACTGTATTATCATTACTTCATTACATGTATTATAAACACTTGGGTATGGTGTGTAGATTGCGGGAAGTTATATAGTCATAGTAGGATGTGTATGTACATCTATCAGTCAGGGACTCTTGGTAGTGCCTATACTCTTGTCAAGGTAGTAGGCTATTTTAAGTGTTAGCCAGCCACAGGAATGAGGGCTATCAGATGTCAATGAATGCAGTCTTACTAGCACAGTCAGATACCAGCGCCAGGGTATTGGCATCTCTGGCATCCCCCTGGTGGGGAGCAGGAGCACTGCCTGTATCCTGGATACGTAGTGCAAATGCCTTGAATGTACTCTGTCTAGTAGCCATGTGGATTTCAGCAAGTCCCATTGCTGACAGAACATGGTGTCCACTGCTTGTTGACTGAACACACAATTTTGCAGTCTCATTTATTACAAGTGAATGCTTTGAAATACACACACACACATACACAAAAACAGTGCTCAGAGAACAATTTTATGATTCCTTCCTCTATAGTATGCAACTAGTCTGAGTATGCCCCTGCAGCCAGCATAGTATGCACTCTGAAAGACCAGATTAGCTCTGGTCTTAAGTCACTGCCTTGGCTAAACCAATAAGGTAACAAGAGCAATCTGTCAGAGTTATCCTTGGTCTGTTCGTATACCTATTGGGTGCAGTATGACACACAGGCTTTGTCATTTGAACATTTGTGGCTAAATGAGATTTTTTTTTGCTGACTATAAGGCTGTTTAATACATACTTTTGCATATATACAGACAGTAACGTTCCACACAGTGTCAGCATGATGGATCCTCTTACCATGCTGAGGTGTTTCAACATGATGTTTTGTCTTTTGGGTCATGTGGACCCTGGTAATACAGTGTGTCTCTTTTGATACAGAGTGGAAAAAAAGAATATAGCTTGTGAGTACAACAGACAGGGTTTTACCTTTGTAGACAAACTGTAAAAGAAACAAATTCAAGTAAAATATTGGATTTGTACGTATCTGTTTTTTTTTTTTTAAAGTCGGGGGAGCAGGATATACAGTGAAAACTCGTTATAATGACACCATCAGTTCCCTAAGAGATGTGTCAGATAACTGAATATGTCAGATAAATGAGTCAAATAACAAAGAAAATAAACCTTTGCCCATGAAAATTTGTGTCATTATACAGTAGTCCCTCCTTTGAGAGACCGCCCCTAGTGCCACCCAAAAGGTTGTCACATAAAGCAGGTGGTCCCTCAAAGGAGGTGTAAATAACATGAAAAGTACTGCAGAGAGACCTGATAATTGTGGTTTCAAAGGAGGTGGTCTTCCGAAGGAGTGGTCTTTCAAAGGAGGGACTACTGTATTAAATATGTCGGATATCTGAGTGTCGTTATAATGAGGTTTCACTGTAATATAAAGAAATATATCAAATACACCCCCGACCTTTCCTGTTTTGAAAACTCCAATTCATTCACAGTTAGTTTCTCCATTGGTGGGCAGATCAACTGTGATGCAGTGACAAAGCTGTGCTTGTTATGCCCCAATTCAAAGAAGAATGAAGACATTTTGCTTTGCCTGTATTGGTCATTTAGTGGAAGTATGTACATGTACATTACTATTCTTTGGCAAAGTTTTAGTAAATCTATAAATCTATCAGCGTCACTTAATGAAAAAATGTATAGTCTAGTACGAGGATGGATTGTTCAACACCTTCAGGGTCCTTTGAAGCCACACAATTGTACTGGTTATGCTCTCAACTTCATTGAGGTGAGGCATTCAATAATAGACCAAACCCAAGAGACTCCTCCTTTTAGGTTCTGATGATCAATGTGAGATACTGGAATTCAGTGCTGAGAACTTGACTTCATAACAGTCCACTTACTCTATGAAATCAGTCATCTGAGCCACAATGAGTGTGTGTACAGGTGAAGATGAGACCAGTGAATGCCCTTTTGTTTGGTGTTGATGTAGTGCAGAGTTTTATGGATGCAGATGAGATGTGAGGGAAAAAAATCCAAAAAGGAATATGCAGACCAAGTACTGAGGGTGTAAGTGTGTACTTCATTCAAACCACACATGACCAGCACATGGCAGAGTGTCCACACTTAGACTGTTATTATACATGCACATGTAGTTTATCAGCACAAAATCAACAGTTCAGCATACAACATCTAGCTAAGTCTGATGTGAGTTCATGCACAGTGTTTTTGAACAAATATTTTGAACTGAAGTTAAAGGGTTCACCATAACTGTTGTTTTTTTCATTTTTCCAACTATTTCTTCATGGTTACCACCCCAGGTGGTCAGCAAAGTTTGCATACATTATAATTTTATTGATGGACTTAGACTGCATTCTAACAAGCTGACGAAAAAATTCTGGGCAGGAAACCACAAGCTGAGAAGCGGTGAGTGGTTTCCTTGTGCAGAATCATTCCCAACCAGAAACACATGCGAATGATGCTTTGTATTTATGCCATAATGTTTCTATGGAATATTTCGTTTAAGTAGACAACAAAGAATAGTTTTTAAGCAAAAAAGAAGCCAGAAATACATAGAAAAGCATAACCACCTAACACTGCCATGGACGGATGAATCGGTCTGTTTTTCTAGAAATGTAATGCGGTCCAATTTCGAATGGCGCAGCAAGTTGACAACTGGCCAAACAGTCATGGCAGTGCATGGCGAGGAACAAGAAACAGTGGCAATTGAAAATACATAGAACAATGGCTTTATTTGCAAACCAAACAACGATATGAAAGAGGAACTGGCAATTTACTTCAAAGTACATAAAACAACAGGTCGCACTGGGGAGTCCAAGAACTAGGTGACAGCTAGCCAAGGCAGTAATGACACTCCTTACCAAATATGGCACTGTACTATGTGATACAGGCCAGCAGACGTGATAGCTGTAACACATACCTTTATACCCTCGCTAGGGTCCCATTATGGGATAAAACAATAGACATACTGCATTAAAGAGAAGATTAAAACAGTGCTGAATGTGTCAGATCTGGTGATGTAATGGATAGCATACAGGACTCTTGTATGCACAATTCTGGGTTCAAACCCTGCCACTTACACATTTTTTTCCCCTTTAAAAGTGCGGACAAAATAGTATAACTTTCACTCCAAAGTGCGGAGGTCACTCCAGGTGGACATATTTCAAATATACTCCAGAACAGGTGAGCTCTGTGAAGAATAGATGCTGCTCAAAACAAAAGAAATTGGGTGTGGAGGAGTATAAGTATATATCCCGCTATGTGTGTATGTTAATTTTGATCATTGTCATTACACAGAGGATGAAAACCACAGCTAAGGATTGTCAGGGCCGGCTAAGTTCATATCTGAGATGCAGTGACTGGTAATGCACTTAGAAGGAAGCGAGGTATCAGTCAAGTCTCATCTGCTCTGATCAATACTTGCATAGTAGTATGATACAGTGCAGACTCTCTTTAGAGCTATTCATTTGATCAGTCAACATTGAAAATGTTCCTATACAACAATCAGGTGGCATAACCTGAGGATAGGTAATCTGCTGGTTGGGGAGGTAGAAGTGGTTCCTTGTGGTGGATGGGTGTTAAGCATAGGTGGGCTGCATGCCAGGTTTGACTACACTCATGATATAGCTACAGAATCAGCAGTGAATAAGGACAAACTGGCACGTGAAGTTTTGAAACCAGGCATCTATAGAATCAGCAATAAAAAGGACAAACTGACACACATCAAGTTTTGAAAAGAAATGTCAAGATGTTGTTTCCTAAATTTCTTTTCACACAGGTGGCAGGTGACATACAGTGATCTCCCTTTTGAGAGACCACCCATGTAGCAGGCACATTAGGGCATTAAACAGGTGGTCTCTCAAAAGAGGTCAAGCAACATGAAAAAGTAGAGACAGGGGCCTAATAAATGTGCTCTTCAAAGGCAGGTGGTCTTTAATTGAGTCTCTAACAGCAACTACTGCAGTTACAATCTGTACTGTTTTAACTCATTCCATACCAGTCCCTGATTTTTTCGTATGTTTGCCTAGATTTAAGACGACAATTGCATATTTAAATTCTTCATGAAAAGAACTTGCGTTCAAGTACCAACATGCCTATAGTCTTAAGTCAGTGGTTCTGGCACTGCCTGAACCACTGACCAAGGCCTGTCACAATAGCATGGAATGAGTTAACTACCCCCCATCCACATTGCGCTTGTGGGGTCAATGGCAATACATGTACATGTACTTGTCAATTAGTGGACTTCCAGCAAGTAGATCTTCATGACATGAAATACACAACCATGTTGCAATCACTTTCCCCCACCCCAACCCCTGCACCCCAATGTCACCGCTGTCAGTTCAGAAAATAAATTTACTGTACAGTCAGTGTACAAGTACAGTGTGTGTGTAAATTATATAACTTTTTTTTTTTTTTTTTTAATACAATGTATATGTAGTCCCAATTTAGGGGAAATAACTATGTCCTGCAGTGACCTCACACACAGTGATAAATGTACTGTAAGTGCTGCATTAAAATTACATATTAGGGTGGAGACATAATAATACATGATATATGTATCTGACTCAAGTCAGACACTGTTTGATGTAGATCGTGACAAAAGTGTTTGCCATGAATCCAGTTTTGGAGCAACAAGGCCAGAGTACAAATGCACAGTGTGGCCAAAGCTGCTTTTTATCCCATGTATTCTGTATTCCATGTTTCCATAAAGAAGTGTACATTTAATCTGAATTAGAGGTAATGTTGGTTTTAATAACTAGGTCAAGTTCTGCATTATTGCAGACCTCAGGCAATCGTTTTATGGTGCAGTGAGCAAGTAAAATACATCTCCAGTATGTGGACAGTTTTTGCTTTCATATGCTCAGTTTAAGGTGACAATATACATAAATCTGCACTAGGTGAAAAAAGGCTGTCCAGGAACAAGATATGGAGACCTTCCTTGGTCAAAGAAAATCTTGCTAATGGCAACTAGCTCATTTTTACTTCCATTGCTGGTAGTGTTTAACTTGCCCTGGATTTGAATATAAAGGAAAAATTTCTTTTTAAAGTAATTATTTTTTTTCCTTCTCATAAATGCAGCTAATATCAGTTTTGTGTGGTGACTTACAAACAGGTAGCTGATCTTTTATAAAGAAAAAAGTACCTGAAGTCCCCTTCCTGTTGGGGATCATGTCTTTTGAAGGCTGATGTTTGAAGATACTTCTTTGCTTGCTGTATACATACCTGCATTTAATGTCACTTGCAGTACAAGACTCTTATGCCGGGACTGTTCTGACCATTAGCCAAATGCTAATGTTTCTTGAATTTGGCTGTTGAAATTTTTAAATGGCTAAAATATTTGTAAATGAATTATTAAAGGGTCATGACAAAACTGTTAAGTGTGTATGTATTGAGTATTTTGGCTACGCTTTTATCCCCCGTCACTGAAGGTGGTATAGGGGACATAGAAGTAGTAGGATAGGGGCTGTCGATCTGTACCTATGTCATGTCCGTTAGTCTGTCCGGTCCATCACAGTCTGTAGCCTGTAAACCATTTCAGGTAGAATTATGAAATTTACACCACAGGTGTATCGTGTGTAGGGCATATGGTCCATGTCTTGTTGTTGACCTTGACCTCTTTTCAAGGTCATAGGGCTCCTAAAAGTTTATTTTGCAGTACACTTTTATTCTATAAAAGCTAGACCTTTCACTTTTATACCAAGGAATCATTCCATAAAGGTTTTACATGCCTTATTTTGGATGATAATGGTGAGCCAATACATATTTATTTTAGGCAGTGAGTATTATGGCACCTTTCAAAGCAGGAATAACTGATTGCAGTAGGATGATCCTGACCAGAATGGTGTATTTGCAATAGGATGATGATCCTAACCAATTTTGACCATACTACTTTCAGATGAACAGCCATTTGCCTCTTATTCTGACTTATGTCTATTTTATACTGTTGTATCTTGACAACACATGATGTGGCAGGACACATCTATCCTTTGGATCGTCTGGTTGAAGACTAGATCTGTCCCTGCCATTCTTTGTTGGTCATTAGGGTGGTCTTCATTAGCATGTACAACTGCAGTGAAATTTGCACCGAATTACTATCTATATGGTAAATGTGAGTGCACTATCTGAAGACAGGGGACTGATGACCACTTGAGATACATACAGTTTTATTGCTGTTCCCGTTGAAGTAAGACTGAGTTTACAACAGTCAAAAGCTTTCCATGGCATAGGTTTAGTGCTAAGAACCTAAACTATACCAAGGAAAGCTGTTGACCTGGGATATGGTATTTTGGTAGGTCGCATCTGCAATTCTAATTCAAATTATTTTTCAGTACTGCTGAAATTAATATAGATTTAAGGTGGAAAGTGTTTTAAAAACAAACAGGATAGATGGCACAGAGAGTCAAGTAAAGGTAGAAAGGTTGTAACATTGTTCTTGATGTAGTGTTTGTAATTTTACATGGTTTATGTCCCTGTCAAGCTGTACCATATAGCCAGCTGCACAGCACTGTTACGTCCATACCTGCTGACAATAATAGCAATCGTCCAGTAGGACAGGTTCAACTGTTTGTATTGTACATGGTTATCCCCCTTCAACAATAAATCAATCAGTAAATAACTGATGCATCAAAGGCAGTATCATTTAAGTAGCTGCATTGCAGCATGTTATTCTCGTACCTATTGACAGTAACAGCAGTGCTTCTGCAAGCCACATTCAGTTGTTTTGCGGTTTTACCTGGTTACCCAGTGAAAGGATAACTTGATCAAGCAGTATATGATACATCTAAGGCTGTGCCATCTAGCAAGCTGCATTGCAGTATGTTATATCTGTTTCTGCTGACAGTCTGAGTCAACGGAAAAGTGTGTGTAGACTGCTTCTGTGGCTACAACTATTTTGAGAATGCTTGTTTTATCTGGTTGTTTTTCATGCACAATTTATAGTTGCCCTGACTCAGCAGATTCCCAATATTTTCCCCATTATATTGCAATGGAAAGTACATACAAGTACACTTTTGTGCTAATTAACTTGCTCACAAAAGTCACAGATCTGCAAAATGGTGTCTGAAGAGATGCAGAGCTCTGAAGCATTATGACAAAAAGGGCTTTTATGATAGCTTACATGGTGGGAGTCCACAGAGTTGATCGTGTTATAGCAAACAGAAGGATTTCTAACATGGAAGTATGAGAAAAAGTGCTTCAAAGGGAGCCAAGGGACTAAAGTGTTATATCGGGATCTGCCTTGTAATGAGGGGGCGTTATCAAGAGGGAGCTCTCTGAATAAACATTGTGCATGGAAGCTTTGTTCAGCAGGGATTAGCTTTCATCACTTGTGATAGGGACTCATGTGCATGTTTCATGTCACAGTCTTTCATAATTTTGTTTTGCTTATAAATTTTACCAGATGAGTATTTATGACCCAGTTAATTGGGGACCTGTTTGTTTATGTTCAAGCTTGGACAGTGTACAGTAGATGTATGTAAATATCAAGGCACTGGTTGTTTCACTATGAAGATAACTGTTTTGGCAGAAACAATAATTGGTACCAGTATGGTAGCTGCTGTGGGAAATTGTTATTTATTTATTTATTTATATATTTTTTTTTTCATGTCAAGCTCAAGTCAGATATTTGTGCTTGAATAAAAGCAGAGAAGATAGTGTGGAAGGATTGGAGACACAGGAATAGAAGTGGTGTTGTGGCAGACTGCATGAACAGAGTGAGAGTGTGCATTCCACAGCTGTGTATACAAGACATTCCTGCACTCATTCACGTCCTTCCTGCCATAGCCAACACACATGCACTGTTTGGTTATGTACATCCAGGCTTGTATGTGTACTGCATCTATCTCATGTTCACTTGATCAGGTTGTGTAAGAGATGCAAACGTCCCTGATCAAGGATCCTGGAAGTGTAAAAAGAAAAAAAGTGCATGTATACTGCATGGGGTTGGGGGTGGGAGCGTTGGGGGAATTACTGCAGAGGCTTATACCATCTAGTTATCATAGCCAGGGATTTGTTCAAAAGGTTAGGATGGCACAACAACAAAAAAACCCTCTGCCTAACTAAATTTTGCATGCCAAATATTCATCATGAAGACATAAATCCAGGTTCAGTTTAGTAAAGCTGCATGCATGGGACATGCATTAAATTTTCCACCAAAATATCTGACCCTGTCACTAAGCAACAGTGACAATCAGTAGCTATGATATATGCACACTGATGGAAAACCAAGTGTATTACATTTGTGGGAATAAAAAATGTTTGTTCCAAACACATGACTATGACTTTTGAAACAGGAAATTTTATCCAATCTGCTAGTTTGGCATGAGATGCATACTTTGCCATGTCTGATTCAGGGATCTGCCCATACATACGGGTACTTCCTGGTTGAATGTTATGGGCTAGAACAACACTGCAAGGAATATTAATGCCCCATATTAGGGATGGTTCAACAGTTCCATCATTTTCAAAGATGTAAGTCTCACTAAACTTTGTTACCCGCCTCCTAGTAGTACAATAGAAATGGTGATTTTCTCAAAGTTAAACTCAAGTACCATTAAACTACCATCATTTTCCATAACCATGAAGAGAATACAAGCCAATCGTCCCTCCTACTGTAAGTACTAATTAGAAAAGGATGAAAATGTTGATTCACCCCTTAGGCATGTGATTTGTTTCGACTGTCACTGTATTTTCTCTTGTGAGCAAAGCTTGTTATATTCCATTGTTATTATCCCAGAATATAGTGAGATGAGGCACTTGATTTACATCATGTGCATATGGTATACAGATGTTTTGTGAATTGGTGACATCACTGTGGACATGCAAAACATGCAGTTGAGTGTGGACTGCAAGCTAATTTGCAGTGAAATCGGGACATTGAAAGTGTTTCTCATCAATTGTCATTGTTGTAATAAGAGAAAATTGACAGTGGGTTGGCCAGTAAAGAAAACATTGGGGTCACATTTGTGTAACTTATGGTATGCAGTGGTGCTTACTATTTTGCAAAGCATTGATGCAATGGAGAAGATACGTCTTACCATGACAGATGTAACATATATACTGCTAGGGAATAAAATGTCATCCCATTGGTTCAACATTGGCTGCTCTAAATATGCCTTTATATGGAAAATACGGGTTTTGCATGGGATATTATGTAACATCAACAGGATAGCTTAGGGTTTGCCTGAGCAGTCACACACACACACAAAATGTCATGAAAACAAGACAACCGCCAGAGTAGTGCGAAAAGTGTGTGTGGTATTGGGGTGCCTATGGGCTTTATAAGGGGCCACTGGGATCAATGGGAATCCACAATGCCATGGTGTACAGGTCACTCACAACTGTCTGATTTGACAGGGGCAGAATTATTGGGATGTTGGAGGCTGGCCTTTCCCAGTGGGAGGTTGCCAGGATAATGCGGTGCTCCAGACCATGGGTAAAAAGGTGGTGGGACCATTTCCAAGAAACCAGAGGATGCAAGAGGAGGGCTGGATCTGGTCAACCAAGGCTATCTGATGGGACGGATGACCATTACTTGATCCAGTATGTGAAGAGGCACAGGTTTCTTTACACCGACAGGTATCATTAGCATGAGGCCAGGCCTGCAACATCAGAGCATCATAGTCAAGAGACCAGTGTCAGCCAAACTGAGGGCATACTGCCGTGCCATTTGCATCCCTCTCAGTCCTGTACACAGGACACGATGGGTACAGTGGTGTGATGAACATACAGCCTGGACCAGAAACCAATGGAGCAGCATGATGTGGTCAGGTGAATCCCAATTGTGCTTGGATTTCCATGATGGAAGAATGAGTTCCACAAATGCCTTCTGAGAGGTTCATAGAAGGATTCATGGTGGAACATGACTGCTTTGGAGGAGGCAGTGTCATGATGTGGGGGGACAATTACAGCAACAGGGAGAACAGCTCTTGTCAGGGTGAAGAGGACACTAACAGGCCAGCGCTACATGGATGAGATCCTCCCCACGGTTGACAACTGGGACCATCTATAAGAACTATTGTTTCAACAGGGCAATGCATGACCACACACTGCCCGAGCCAGCGAGCCAGCGTGCTGTATCTGCAGCAACACAATATCCCAGTGTTGCCATTGCCGACCCATTCTGTCAACCTGTCCCCCATCGAGCATTTGTGGGATGTGCTTGGCTGTCAAATCAGGAATGACTATGAAGAACCTGCAGCCACCCTAGACCCACTGGCACAGAGGCTCACAGACCAGTGGAATCAAATTCCCCAGGCTGAGATCACCAGCATGCCTAGGCAGATCTAAGCTTGCTTACAGAAGCATGTTGGTCACACCCGCTATTGATGCATGCAGTCTCCCAACAACAACAACAACAACAACAACAACAACCATAAAGGTCCTTTTAAGGACCACCATTTCCTCCCAAAAGAGATGTGAAAAGCAATGGGATAATAAAATAAACAAACTCCCCACACATCCTTATAACACATGCATAATGTTGAACAAGAGGGGTGGCATCTTTTTTCCCCCAGCAGGGTGTGTGTGTGTATATATATATATATATATATATATATATATATATATATATATATATATATATATATAAAATTGGGTAGTATTGTTTAACGAGGTAGTGCAACATAGCATAGCAACTGGCAAATAGCCAATTACTAGAGACTGGCCAAATAAAGGAAGATTTTAGGTTATTTTTTTACTGTGTCCAGACATATTACAAGTTTTAGTTACTTTGCATCAGAATGTGACCGTGTGTAGTCATGGATGTGATGATGTGAAGGGCTGAATTTTGGGTTTGGAAACTAAAGTAATTGTCTATGCACTGTAACCCTCCTCCACCCCCCCCCCCCCCCAAAAAAAAACAAACCTAAATAGAATTTTTAAAAAGTAATGATAACTTATGTTAAATAATAAGAGGTGATAGTCTGCTAGAATGTTATGTAGTGTCAGGTAAAAAGTGATGTTGGAGACTGGCTTGAATTATAATGACAAGTTACAGGTGGTGGATATGTGTAAACCTCAAGCCTTTAGATGACAGTGGGATCAGGCCTGGTTGTGGTGTATCAAAAAGGTAATTCCTATACTTTTCTGTGTTACAGGACTTCTGTGTGACCTGCTGTGGTCAGATCCAGACAAAGAGGTGCAGGGCTGGGGAGAGAATGACCGTGGTGTCTCCTTCACATTTGGTGCTGATGTGGTTAGTAAATTCCTCAACAGACATGACCTAGATCTGATCTGTCGAGCACACCAAGTGAGTACATCTTCAGCATGTTGTATATATACAGGTGCAGAGTTTTCCCCAGTTTTGGAGAGCAGAAAGGTGGTGAACCTGATGACAACCTAGAATTTTATGTTCCAGGACAGATATTGACTAAATTTTGCATAAATATTACATAAATAACCTACTTTTTAATGAAAAAGGAGAAAGGTGGTAAAAAGGTGAAAGGTGGGCCACATTGGAGCTTATAATTGGGGAAAACACTGAGGTGTGTGAGTGTGTATGTAAGAATACATGTGTGTGTGTATATATATATATATATATATATATATATATATATATATATATATATATATATATATATAAAAATGTATATATCCCATTTTTAACAAAATACTATCCAATATTCCAGTCATTGGGAATACAGTAGTCCCCCTCTTATAAGGCCACCACAAATGTGGCCTTATAAGAGGGGTAACCTCTCTTGAGGGGAGTATACTATGGAAATTCCATACTTGCTGCATGGAGAAGTGGCCTTTCTAGAGGGGGTGGCCTCTCTTCGGGGGGGGGGGGGGGCTTATAAGAGGGGGACCACTGTAATGTAGGGATATTCCTATGGTTGTGCCTTTGGACTTAATTGCAACTGTACATAGATAAAAATCAGTTGGAAGATTTTGTGCTTTTAGCCAGTTCATAATTGTAATTATGTTTGGTGTAAAAAGTAGTTGGAAAATTGCCCTGGACTGACCACATCAACACATATGGCACTTGCAAAGCATCTGATAAATCATTTGGAGATAATCTTTTGGCCAAAGTACATAGACATGTGTTGAAGACCGCATGAAGCTCTAATACATCATTTGGATCATGAGGTGCACTAAAATGTTTTTTAATTTGGCTCTTACATTATTGAGTTAAATCTGAAGATTAATTTGGACGCAAGTCACCAAAGAACAATTTGAAGGGATTCATGGTTTCATAGTCACATTTATATCATATTAATGTACAGTGAACTTGTGTGGATTGAAATGTTAATATAGCATATTATATGAGGGAAATACCTTCTTATTCAGTACTAAAGGATGCAGTACATGTGCAGTTTTTGTGGTTTGAGTAAACCATGGATTTTTTCCTTTCTTTCTCATTTTTTCACTGAGAACTGTACATGTACTGTAGGCCATTGCAGACACATCGTGACACTTGACACGCTGTACACATGTGAGCTTGATGCATGGCAGATACGAAATTTGTGTTTACTACCATGCTTTTAGTGTGTGTTAAGAGCCATAATGAACAGGAAGATAAGCAAATGAGTCAAGGACCCTTAAATATGTGGTGATAAACCCAAGGATTAGTCCACTATATTAAAGTTTATCAAGGGACTGAGTGTTACCTGCTCAAAATGATGTCATGTAGCACTCTTTGACAGTGAATATAGTGTATGTAGAATCCCTGCTCACGACAGATAAACTATTGTGTACAATCAAGATAAGTCAGTTGAACCTGGAACAATGAATTGGCCTTTAGTTATATGATTGGTACAGATTCAGTGATGCTCTCAAGTCATATTAGTCACAAATCTTACATCAACACCAGCCGCTATTGATGTGGATATGAACCAGGCTATTGCAGTACATGTATGTTACAAGCACACCAGCTAGCTGAGACCTCTTCACATTGGGGGAAGAACATTGGGTGTGTGTGTTTGTGTGTAGAAGTTACAGATCCCATTTGGAGCTTTAATGTCATACAAGAGCACTACACTTTCTGACATCTAAGTTAAGAATGTTGTCACCAAAAGACGTTAGGTGATCAGGGGTTGGCCTTTTTCACAGAAAGGAAAAAGGATTTTGACAGAGTAATTAGAGTAGGATATGGCCACCAGGTGGCATTCTGTTCACATCAGAGTTTCCTGGTTGAAGACTTTGAAGTTTACGGCACTTGTCTGCTGTTTATGCACAGTTTTTATTATCTGATGCACCTGCAATATGCCAGAAACAATATTACAAATGCTAGTCAAGTTTACTGGCATGGCAATCTCTTATAAAACATGCAAAAATTCACCAATACAAAACCGTAGATATTAAACAGTGCCACTCTAGCTTTGCAAAGGAACTATCCATGATCTTCCATGTAGTAATATTTGCAGGCATTAAGCCTACAAAGAACAGGGGTTCTGATATTATCAATGAAGTTTTTGTGTAGCTTCGTGCAAAATGGTTGCAGTGTTGTGATTGGACCTTCTCAGTAGGCTGTGAACCACACAAAATTGTCATCAGGATTTTCTTGTATGCAAACCCCTTTCATCCCTCTAAAAGCATACTATCCAAAAAAAACTTGGAAGATGAGTTTGATCCAGATATACTGGTAATCAGTTTCGTAATTTAGGGAGAATATACCTTGGATCTGGGACCACTTCATCATGCGTGTACTCTTTATACTGTGCTAAAAATGATAGAACAAATGAAGGAGTGCTAAATCATTTAGTTCCCAAATATGCATAAAAGTCACCAGTAGCTGAAGGAAAGTAAATGTATCATGAGTGTAAGTTATGTGTTCATTATTTATGAGTGTATCAGACCTTGTACTTAAATGTTGTTTGTGGATCTTGAATGGCTGAAATAACTTTTTCAAATCTTGTACCACAGGTGGTTGAAGACGGCTATGAGTTTTTTGCAAAAAGACAACTGGTGACGCTGTTTTCTGCTCCCAACTACTGTGGAGAGTTTGACAATGCTGGAGGGATGATGTCTGTAGATGAGACTCTCATGTGCTCATTCCAGGTAGGTGCTGGCTTGCACTGACAGCATTCTCAACTGTTAAATTACATATTTATGAGAAATTGTTAGAGGCCATTTTGCTATTGGGCCTTCACAGAAATACATGTGGAAAGTTTCTCAGTATGCGATTGTAAGCATTACCTATATTACTATTCTCCAAGCTTCACATTCCATCAAGAAGTTAAGTATATGTTCATGGTGTAAATTATGATGTCTCAGGTGTCCTGGTAACAGGTACTTTCATAAGTTAATAACAAAATCACTTAAAGCATGTGAAAAATGTCTGAGGAAATGGTGTCCAAGCCTTATGACGCATTCCCACGCTGCCCTCTATCGTCCTAGTATTAACCAAGGGAAACATATATTTTTTTTTAATTTTCAGATCCTGAAACCATCAGAGAAGAAGGCCAAATATCAATATGGTGGTCTAAATTCTGGCCGACCAGTCACACCTCCACGAGGCCCTCAGAAAAAGAAATGAAGTGTGTTGCAGTGTACCTAATGCGTCTATATATATAAAAATATATATTCACTAGTGCAAAAAAATGCCAGGCTTTGTGGGCTTGACCAAAGAACACTCAGACATTAGGAAGACAATTTGCTCCATGTTTTAAACAAGTGTACATAACCAAAACAGAAACATGGCGGATTAAATGTGCACAAGCCATATGTTCTGGCGTTGGTAATCTGGTGACCTAAACAGGGTGCCTGTCCTATTGTAATATAATTATTATGCAAGTTTTATCTGTAACATGTTCTAGATTGAAAAGCTGATGTTTCTGCTGATTCGACCACCTTTTGCATTACCACATGTTTAAAAATGTTTATATCCAGATGCATTTTATATATATATACGTTAATTCATGTCCACTTAATCCCTGTTGGTACCTGTGGCAGGTGCATGGATAGGTAACATAGTGTTTGAGTTTGTTCTGGGGAGGGTGGGATCCAGTGAATGGAAACTGAAAGAACTTAACTTGGGAGGGTGATTTTATAATTGATGTAAAAGTGAACTGCAGTCCGACCTGCAGGTTAAACTTTGAAAGAATTCAAATGCATTTCATTGGAGTGAAATATGTGATTGCTTCATGTAGACAAGAGGTTGCCAGTTTGCTTAAAAGGAGACATCCTGCAAAAACTAACAATGGAACCCTTTTCAATTGGGTGATATTAACTCTTTGTAACCTTAATGTGTTCAGAACCATGCTTGACCTATAATGAGAGTAGTCAAACTGAAACATGAACTTCTGATTTTGGTGCAAATCCACAAACCCGAAATCTAGATTGATAAAACTTCTATAAATTACTAGGACCCAAAATAAATATAATACATTTCCAATCACATGGACAAAAGTACTCAGGTAGGGTTTTTTTTTTTTTAATTGTTAGTTCACATGGTGTCCATAGTGTCACATACATGTCAGTTCTTCCTATTTTGGAATTTTTCCCGTTTTGCTACTGAGACATGGCATGAATTTCAATAAATTGAAAAGATTAAGATGATATTCTGATATTCTATTTTGAAGGGTAATAGAGCTTAGCTATAGCATTTCTCACCAAGGGTATTACTTTTTTTGGAAATTAATGGGTTGACAGGTGTGGGTAGCTTTCTTACAGGGCGAAAAAGAGTAAATTTCTTTGACCCAAGAGGATCTTTTATATCACTTTGAATGCATGTACAACCCCCCCCCCCCACAAAAAAACCCCCCCAGCATGAATATTTGATGTTTTGCAGGCAGTTGGCAGATAGAAAACCTAGATAGTATTGTTTTGACTTCTGTTACACTGTAGAACATGTTCCTTGAGTGTATAAAGCTCAGTGAAAGCACTTTGATGTGATTTGCCAAATTCTGAGCAATACAAGTCCACAGTTTATGGCGTGTTTAGAGGGTGTGGTTTATTGACTGGTACGATGAGCTGACTGGGGATATTCAGTTGAGCAATTAGTTGAAAAGTTCAGGAAGATGTGATGGAGAATTCATGTCATGGAAAAATGAGCATGTAAGAAAGCTTGCACATGCAGTCTCAATATGAGACTAACATAAGTTATGCCAATGCAGTTTATTATTGCTGTGAGAAAAAGGCATTTATCTCATTGGAATTTCCATGCTGCAGATTGTATACTTTTAATGGCTGCAATTCCTTTGTTCTCCTTTGGTTATTTTATAGCTCAGCTGTTATCACTTTCGTGTCCTGTATTACATACGCTTTTTATTTCAAACAGAAAACCAGTTCCTGGTACTCCCTAGTTTTGTTTTTGTTTGTTCAAAGTCAGTACTTCCATTGTAATATACATTTATTACCTTCATTGTGTATGGTAGGAGGGAGAGTTTTGCTTTTTGACACAGATAAGTGTTTTTAGTGGGCACTTTGAGGTTGTATGTTTCTTACTTCTTGCTGCTAAAGTTCGCTTTCATTCCAAGATCAGCAGCGACATCCGGCATGCCACAGTAACTCGGAGACCATATATTGGATACTCTATGCTTTTGTTTGTATGGTAGCCTATCACAAGTAAATGTTGGTTGAGACTTGAAACATCAGTGTCTGCATCTTGACTAACGCGTATAGTTTGATATTATATATGGCTTTTCTGTCATATAGACCGTTCATCTCAGGCAAATTAAAAGGTTATTTTTCTGATTAACCATTACGTGGCCTTTGCAACTTTTAACCCTTTCCCTCATGGATTAAGACTCCAAGATTAATAGCTCTATTTGGTGATGTTTGGGAGCTGGATATGCAAATCATGCTAAGAAAGCCCCTGATCAAGAGGTTTATATTTCAAATGGTCTCTCCCACAATTCCTGTTAATGTTATTTTTCATACACAATAACATTATATCCAAACGTTTAAGAGGAACACATTTAACATCCGGCCATTTCAATGGGGGAAGGGTTGACCCTTATTGTGCCAGAAAGGCATGGAGTGGCTGCTCACCTGATGTGTTTGGCTGCCTTGTAGGACTGACAACTGACATATAGGATCAGGTTACTCATCTGGACTCAATCATTTGGAGATTTGAAATGTTGCTCAGAGTTATAGAATATTCAACAGTGGCCACATGAACCTGCTGTAGACCTGGTGATCTTTATGGGCAGCAACATCCCACATATAAACCTACATGAAAGATGACTGAATGGCATGTTGCTTTCATTTTAAGCAGAGCAAATGACACAATTGACCTTTTGCAAGTTCATTTTGTGATCTCACGCTCCCTCCCAAACACAGATGTACCTCACAAAAGGTAACTTATGTTCACAAACGACAGTCACACACCGTATTGGCCTGGGTGTCATGGCTTTTGGGTGTAAAACTACTGGCCTATTACTGAGGATCATGTGTAGGTCTTGCTCACCCAGGTGACTGTAACCTACATCTGTCATTGTTGAACTCTGCTGAAACAGTAAGGAAACTAACAAGTGCCAAAGCGTCAGCCAATTGATTAAAGTACACAGTCAGCTAAACCTAGGGTTGTAAATAGTGACAAACAAGATGCCATCTAATGAACAAAAATTAAATATCTGATGTAGTTTTTGTAAACAAGGACACCAACTTCACCCCCGCCCCTCCCCTCCCCCTTTTTTATGATGGTGTTTGGGATTTTCATTACATTTCAGCAAAAACTTCAACTGTGGTGTAAAAGTTGAAGTAGTGTTGAATGAAAAGCCTTGAGAGATGGTGTAATTATGGTGAAAAATCAGCATGAGTTAATATGAATCTTAAGAATAAATATCATTTGCAAGTTCAGTTCTGAGTATTTTTCATTGAACTGAAGTTGCTGTAGTAACAACCCAGGGCCTAGATACGTTTCCCAAGTTCAAACATATTGTACCATCAATCCATATCATGCATGGTTTACTTTACAGGTTGTTTGGTCACTTGCTGGATTTATGGAGAATGATAATAATAATAATAATAATAAATTAAGAAGAAGAAAAAAGGAACCAACAGTATGCCTTCTGTTTTGTAAATTTTACATATGTAGTATAATTTTCATTGTGTATTGTAACCATAAAATTTGCATTACAGGGTTTAGAGAGTGGGCCAGTTTTATGGAATTGAACTCTTTGGATACATGTATATTAGTTGAAAATTTATTTGGGGTCATTTTCTTCATTGATTGGATGTTGGCTCTGTCTTAATTGGATCTGAACCTAAGGCTAAACCTTCTCAAGATCCACGCATTACTCCTATTGAAGTGTAAGATTGAACATGTGGTCTTTACAAGGTGTGTATTTTGCAACAACTTAAAACTGTATTATCCAGTATGGAAAAGACCTACTTACAACATTTGGGGGCGTTGTGTGAGTCAACAAATAGGACAGGATAGCTTGCAAATGTGTGGCAGCTGAAAATATATCCCAAGTGAGTAAAAATAGGATAGTGTCCAGTTCAAAGGTCAGCTTCAACAAAATGTAAATATTTTGGGGGAGAGGTACAGTTTTAACGCCCAATTGCAGCAAGTCAGACTAACTTTTGATGTATTACAGTTGTGGGTTGTAATTATACACTTGTTTTATAAGTTAACTTTTATGTCTTTAGTTCAAATTTGTGAGATGTTAAAACCAAAATGTCAAAAATCCAAATATTCTGTGCATGGATGCCAGTTGTATATCAACCCAGGATGTAGGTGGGACATATTGAACTGTCTGTGCAGAGGGGAGCGACTTCCAGGCTTACCCACCCCGACATGCATTTGTTAGCATTCACGTTACCTACTGTTGATATGTTTATATTGAAAGCTCAAACATTGTGGGAGGAAATGCTTATACCTATGATGCATTGCCTGCACCATGTATAGATAACAATAAATGTAGCAGTTTTGATAAATCACTATGTTTTGTAATTTTTCAAACAAATAAATATATATATATATATATATATCAGTGATAAGGCCAAATAGAATAATGCTTAGTTTCTGATGCACCTCCTTAAAATTTAATTAACTCACTTCATCATTTTGTTATAAAAAAAAACACACGAATTTTCTGACCAACTATGTTAATTGCCTTATTGATGCTGAACTAACCCAGTAACATTGATTTTTTGTATTGTGAGGAACAAGCAACATTATGAAAAATCTACAAATGTTCAAAAGAAAAGTCTCTCTCCTTCAAAATAATTTCAGAAGTGCCTTAGAATAGAAAGTAAACATGAAACCTTTGTGGCCTAAACTGTCCACAGAGCTTAACATTAGCAGAGAGCAGCAAAGTTGCCAATATACATGTATATCGAACCCATTGCCGTCATGCCTTCAAACCACAGCATCATCTAAATTAGCTATGGTAAATGCAGTGTGTAATTTTGCCCAAAATTAACAATTTTTGCGCTGTCTGACAAAATATAAAATTCTTATATATGCCTGCTGTTGAGTGGAATTGATGTGCTGAGTTGGAATTTTTTAACAGGAAAAAGAAAGGCGATTTTTAGCTCTGCTAGCTTGTCAGCTAGCATAGCTTAAGCATCACTCTTCGTCCTTCGTCCAATCACAATTCACATTTTTTTTACTTCTCTGAAACCGTCGGCCAGATTCACTTCAAACTTGGTGGCAATGTACCTTGGTGGGTCTCAACCAAGTCTGTTCAAGTGGTCACCCCCATTGATTTTTTTATATTTAATGATTTTTTGGGGTCCTCTTTTTGGGCAAATCTTTAAAAAAATCGTCTGCTCTGAAACCGCTCACCCGATTGCTTTGATATCATACAGGAACACTCCTAGACTTAGTTCTTAATTTGTTCATGAGGGGGCACTGCAATTTTTTTCTATTCTTTTATGACTTTTTGTGTGTTACTGCTATTTTTGACTTCTCCAGAATCATCACTCAGATTAAGCTGAAACTTGGTGGCTATGTTCTTTGTGGAAGGGTCAAACAAAATGGTTCAGTATGAGCCAATGCTTTGGATTCCTGATTTTTCATGATTTTTTCAATTCGGGTAGTTAAAGGTAAATGCACCTTTCCTATTGATTACTATGCAAGTCGATGGGCAGTCTAATGTTAATTCACAGTTTTTGACTTCTTCAAAACCTTATGTCAGATTGACTATAAACTTGGTGGCAATGTGCGTTCTGTGGGTCTCAAGTAGATTTGTTCAAATGGACACACCCCATTGATTTTTTTTATTTTTTATGAATTTCCTTGTTCTTTTTGAGGGCAAATCTTATCAAATTGCAAGGGTACATGTACCTGTCAGCTGAGCACAGGCCTGTCACAGTCCTCTTGCTTTTTCATCGGGAAGTTCAGTTTTTTAGTTTTTTCTTTTCGTTTTTTTTTTTTATATTTTCAACATCTACTCGCAAACCATCATACAGATCATGCTGAAACTCACTGGAAATGTTCACACTTCAGCAGAGATGCCACTTTTCAAGATTTTACTTTGATGAGGAATGCTTTTAAGTGACCTTGAGGTTAAAAGTCAAGGTCATTAGGACACTGCATAGAAAATTTGGTGTCTGTGCAATATCTACAAAGTCTCGAAAGAAATTCATCACTGACCTGTAGGTTAAAGGTCATGGTCACATCATTTTCTTCTGAGACAAAAGTGTTCCACCAGGAAACATTTGATTGTTTTTCAAAATCAGTGACCTCAAGTTTCCATATATAAATTCAGCATGAAAGTCATATGACCATAGGTGAAAGGTTTCAGTTCTAAAACTGAATTCAGTTTTTGGTCATGTCGCTTTTTATCAGGAAATAGCATAAAACATGCAACTATTGTTGTATTGTACATGTGAAAAACTGTTCATGTAAATTTTGAAATTTGTTTATCAGTTTTGTTAAAATTGTCAGCTTTCACCCATGTATAACCATATAGAAAAAAAAGTTTTCCATACAATAATTCAAGAACAGTTTCATGATGCTTCAAACTTGCATAGCATATGTACCAGTTAGCTTAGGAATTCACTTGTGATTGCAATTGGGTGTCTTTGACCTGCAAGTAAAAATCACATGACAATAAAAAACCTGATGCTTGCACGGCCCTTGATGACCGAGTCATTGTTCTAGTGTTGTGATTAGCAGTCATTGTCTGTCATCTGTTGTTCACAATTCACATTTTCATGGTCATGCTTTTCATTTTTAGCTCAGCTGACTTGTCAGTCCACTAAGCTTATAGGATGATCCGTTGTCGTCCGTCCACAATTCACATTTTTGACTTCTCAAAAATGTCAGCCAGATTTAGTTCAGACTTGGTGGGGATGTACCTTGGGTGGGTTTCTACTTAGTTTGTTCAAATGGTCTGTCTTCAGTGATTCTTGGAATTTTTATGATTTTTTTTTTTTTTTTTTTTTTTTTTTGTTGTTGTTGTTGTTCTTTTTGGGGGTAAATCTTAAAACTTCTCCAAAAGCACTCACTCAATTGCTTTGATGTCACACAGAAACACTCATAGGGACTCCCAGTTCTTAATTTTTCCACCAGTTGGTGCTGCATTCTTTTTCTAATTTTTATGAATTTTTGTGTGTTTTTGCCATATTCGACTTCTTCTCTAAAACTAACACTCATATTAAGCTGAAACTTGGTGGATATGTTCCTTTTGGAGGGGTTAAACAACATTGTTCACTAGGTGGCACTCTGTGGATTCCTGATTTTTCAGGATTCTTTCAATTTGGGTACTTATCAGTAAGTGCACCTTTCCTTTTGATTACTATGGAAATCAATGGACATTCTAATGCTAATTCACAGTTTCAACTGCCTCTCCAAAACCGTCTTCCAGATTGACTTCAAACTTGGTGGCAATACCTTGGGTGGGTCTCTACCAGAATTCTTCAAATGGTCGTGCTTCATTAATTTTTTTCATTTTTTTTTCATGAATTTCTTTCTTATTTTGGGCGGCAAATCTTAAAAAATCGCAAGAGTATATGTACATGTCAGCTGAGCACAGGACTATCACAGTCCTCTTGTTTGATTATTTACATATTTTTTTCCTATCTTTGGTAAAAAAATTTAAAATCATCTGCAAGACTACTTGTCTAACTGCTTCGAAATTGCATAGGGACACTTCTGAGGACCCCCTACACCTTTAACTAATTTGTTCAACATGTGTCGCTCCTTTTTTGTATTTTTTGACAAATTTTTATGTGTTTTTGCTGTTTTCAACATCTACTCCAAACCACCATTAACGTAGTGCTGAAACTTGATGGTAATTATGCTTGTGGAAGGGTCAAAGAAAGCTGTATGCTAGGTGGCATTGGTCACTCCAGTTTGTTCATAAAGGTTCAGTTCACGGGACTGTCGCAGTCCTCGTGTTAGAATTTTTTTATTATACTTTTTTGTTCATTGTTTGGCAAAAATTTTAAATTGGTTCCCTAAAACCAAGCCAATTGCTTCTAAATTGCATAGAGCCACTTCTGGGAATCTCCAGACCTTAATTTGTTCAACAGGTAGTTCTGTGTTTATTTTTCATGTTTTAAGAATTTTTGTGTCTTTTCACTTTTCTTGTCTTTTTCTCTCAAAACATTAGTTTGATCCTCTTTAAACATAATAGGAATGTACGTGGACTTGATCTCCACCAAATTTGTCCACTACATGGGGGTGCTATTATTTTCTGATTTTCAACAAATTATCAAAATTCGGGAAAGTAGTAAGGGGATATATTCATGTTAGCAACAGTGATGATGGTCTTACATGAAGGGGACTTTGATATCATTCTGAAGTTCACAGGACTGTCACAGTCCTCATGTTTTCAGGGTTTTGCACCATCAGTGAAAATTAGAATACAGTGAAATAAAATCAATTTACAGTAATCAAAATTACTCTAAATAGTAAGCACAAGAGGCTCCAACCTAGGCCCTGTTAAAAGTGGGAGATCTCCGTCCAGCAGGGACTGAAAAGTCGGACAGTGAGAGCCAAAGGCACAATGCATGGCAAAGGGGATCTGGGGGCATGCTGCTGTGGGAAAAAAATTAAAATTTGCTCCTTCATGTCAAACATATTGAGCCATTTAGGCATCGTCAAACTTTATCAGTCAATGAAAATCACTCGACAACCCTAATAGCTAACAAAATGAAATTGTATCTTTTTTCATTTGCAAAAAGCGGGAGATGAGGAAACCTGGTAAAAAAATTAAGAAAAGGCAGATCTCCCAGTGACTTGAGAGATTTGAAGCCTCTGAAGCAGTTAATGGGGAAAAGAAACTAGAGAGCTATAATAGCAAGCAATCACTGGGATGCCTCCCATTACCTATTTACCTTTATGATGGCTCATAATACCCACCAAATATACAAATTCATCTTTGGTGTGAAGAACCCATGGATATGTTGCACTCAACAGTGTCAACTATTCCTTATAACGCTGTGAGTAAAATTTGAATAAAATCTTTCCAGGCCCTTTGAAGATATTGCTGTAACAAAGCCAAATTGACTGAAAATAGGTTAGAGTAACCAAATATTAGGTCACAGTGATCTGAAAATTTTATCAGCTACTTTTTAGCTCTGCTGACCTAAGGCTGCAAAGCTTGTATGATCCATTATGTCTGTCCGTTAACTTTTTTGTGAACGTCATACAGTCCACAGTTTTTAAGTTAGCTCCATATAACTCTCAGAACTTATTTCAAAAACCCATGCAGGCCCTTTGAAGATATTTCAATAGCCAATAATAGGTCCCAGTGATATGAAAATCTTATCAGGCACACTTTGTCTTACAGCGATTCTCTGCCCCAAATTTGAGAAGAATCTGTCCAAGTGATTTCAAAATACTGTGGTTGCAAAGTTGACATTCAAAAGGCCACATTAACCACTTGATTTATATGTCACAGTGACCTGAAAAACCTATCAGCTAATCTTTGTTCCATAACATATCTCTGTAGCAATTTTTGGAATCCATTTAGGCACTTTGAAGATATTGCAGTACAATAAATAACAAACTCAAATTGACTGTAAATAGGTCACAGTAACAACACAATAGGTCACAGCAACCACAGATCAGGTCACAGTGACCTGACAATCTAATCAGCCAGTCTTTGTCTTATAATACGTCTTTGTACCAAATTTGAGAGGAACCCCTTTCAAGCTCTTAAAAGATACTGTGATGTCTGGAAGTGTCAAGTGGGACAGACAGACGGCCCAAAAACCTTTGTTAGAATGCCTTCACCCATTACGGGGGGAGGCATTAAAATAATTTTTACAATTTTAATACTTTGCAACAAAGGTCAGGAATCTGGGAAAATTAAATCCATGCCACCCAAAGAAAGCTGTTGCCCGTATCCCACCCACAACAGGGTTGCCCTCACCAAACTGGACTGCTATAATAGCATGTGGACTGCATGCAGGCAGCCTGTAAACACCATGTGCATGCTATCATCACAGAAGCATTTCATGTGCATGCTATCATCACAGAAGCATTCCATGTGCATGCTATTTAGCTTGCTTTTACCAAGTTGAACTGATTTTATAGCATGCA
Organism: Hermodice carunculata; assembly: GCA_964020975.1. Taxonomy (NCBI): domain Eukaryota; kingdom Metazoa; phylum Annelida; class Polychaeta; order Eunicida; family Amphinomidae; genus Hermodice; species Hermodice carunculata. The sequence goes on along the minus strand of OZ026615.1, from coordinate 48,422,214 downwards.
AATCCCAATAGCATGCATATGCTACTGGCTTATGGCATGCAGACTGCATGCTGTCCATAAAAAAATCTAGTCTTGGAATTCTGAGCTCTTCCAACTTTTGTTAAATTGAGTAATTTAAAGACTGATAAACCATACCAACCATGGCAAGTATACAATATACTGTTGAGGGAATGCCTTTGAATGGAAATTGTCTGGATCACTGTTTCCAAGAGGAAAATTTGACCAACACGGAGTTGTGAGTATACAGTATGCATACACTACAGGCAGTCATTTTACAACAAATTCAGTTCAAAATACAGTCATTTTTACTGGTCCAAAACAAAATGTGACAGACTGGTCTACTGTAAGTATTCTGCCTGTATGTAGTTGGCACCTATATCTATGGTTGTATATGCAATTAAGGTAGAAATTATATGAACAAACCTTTGAATTTTTGGAAAGATTTTGTCCATTCTGTTATCATGAGTGAGCCATGAGTGATAGCACAAGTGCACAGAGACCACTTTTAGACCTGCCCTTCTGGTGGTCTCTCAAGATGGGGGCCACTGTGCTGTCATGGCATGCATCATGTGCATGCTATGGCTATAGCCTGCACATGCTTTTGTAGTATGCACATACCATACCTCATTTAAACAATTCGGCCTCCTGGCAGGCTATCCGCATACTACATGCTATTGGAACTGCCATTTTAAGCATGTAACTTGAAATAGCATGTGCATGCCATAGGACTGCTATCAGACCTGTCAAGTCTCATGCATTGAGCATAAGACTGGCACTTTCTGGTGTCATAGCACACTCTCACGCCAGAATACATATTTCTTACTCATTTAAATACATTTCTCCCCTGGGACACTTTTTTGTTTACAACACACCTTTGCCTAGCAAATGAGAAGCTCTATGTGTCTATTTTGGGCACTGGAAGACTATGAATAACTTTACCCAAGGTCCCGATGAGTGTAAAAGTAAAGGTTTCATTCACTGGGCAAGCTGTCAAGCAATTTAGTACCCTAGAAAATGTGAGATGAAGGCTCTAAAATGCATCAGAATGCACCATTTGACACAGAAATTTCCCAGGGGGTGGGGGTGGGCATGCCCTGACCTCCACCTGCCCCCTAGTTTCTGCCGAGCAGAGCGCGCCAGATTCTCACTCTTTACACATCCCCAAACTTGAGAGCTCTGTGCTGTGGTGATAGCATACATGTACATGCTTCTGACAACAGCTGTAGGAATGCAGTCCAGTTTGGCAAGGGGTACTGTGTTGTCATGGCATCCAATATAGCATGCATGTGCATGCTATGGCTTATCCTGCACATGCTATTGTAGCATGCACATGCCATACCTCATTTAAATAATCCGGCCTCCTGGCAGGCTATCCGCATGCTACATGCTATTGGAACTGCCATGATAAGCATGTAACTTGAAATAGCATGTGCATGCCATAGGACTGCTGTGGTGATAGCATGTACATGCTTCTGAGAACAGCTATAGGAATGCAGTCCAGTTTGGTAACAGGTAAGGGTTGACAAGTGACCCTCCCGCCACTCTCACCCACCAGTTTCCACAAATTTATGCGTTTTAAAGTACTTCAGTGGAGTGACTTATGTCCATATAAATATATTGTGGCTGTGTCCTTGGCCATGCAGACCTGAGATGTGACTACGTGTGTGCATGCACATCCCACATATCCCGGGACATAGCCCCTCCCGCTTTCAAACTTGGCGCTTAGTTCGGCTCATATCCACGAGAGGTCGGTAACTGTCAGTAGTCCACAAGGCCTTTTCATGTGGCAAAGACGGGAACTGGAATGCAATAATTCATGCTGATGGTAAAATGTGACGGGTCTCGTAATTCCCGAATGATAATCTGTATAAGTTAGGATTGTAATTCGTCCAATAAAGTGGTTTGAAAAGTTACTACATGAATAAACACCAAACCTCAGCAATTAAGGTTTAAAGGCTAACCCTAATCAGTATTTTTGCTGGGCAGTGACTTTACCGGTCAGTATGAATGGGTTAGTATTGACCAGGAATCAGGATATGATAACCATTCTGCTGGTTGCCCCTGTGGTTTGGGAAACCCTCAGGCTCAGCAGATTGACCGGGCGAAAAGGCCACGCAGGCACGCCTAGTATGCGACAGCGCGCACTTTCTTCTGGTTTCACTGCACCAGCACATACTTTTACAATTCGCGTTAAAATACAACTTTCGTTTGAAATATGATTGTTATTTTTACATTACCTATATCGAACCAGGTACACAGAACCATTTGAGATCTTAATTTCAGTTCAGTATATCTTCTTACAAAAAACACTTCTCTGGGCCGTTTCGGATGAATATGAAGGGCGATGTAAAAGGAAATGTTGTTTCGATAGAATTGCTATCACACAAAAGGAAAAGAAGGGCCAAGATGAAGAAAGAAAAAAAATACATATTTGTCTTCTAAATTTTCGTTCTGATACATACCTAATAATATACTGAAGCGATGGTTACCCTGTCTTGAGTTAATTAACCCACCCTTATATATATATATATATATATATATATATATATATATATATATATATATATATATATATATATATATATATATATATATATATATATATATATATATATATATATACTCGATTTTCTCAATAATTTTTTACTGATCTGAGGTTATATGGCGAGTTTTTGTCCACCGTCCGTCGGCCACAATTAACGTTTTCGAAATCTTCTCAAAAACTGTCTGCCAGATTCACTTCAAACTTATAGTGTAGAGGCCACATTGAGAAAAGTTTAGTTTTCGAGATAGCTTACACGGCCTTTCCTAAAGTCAAAAATGTCATTTTTGGTAGAGAACTTTCTGGTCCATGCATCTGAATCTGATGGGGTATCTAGAAAATCGAATTGCAAAGTTTGGGAAATCTAAGGTCAAATGTCATTTTTTGAAAACAAAAACAAAAAAATTAAAGAATAAAGGTTGTAGTTTATAATCTAAGACAATGTTATTATCTTTAGAATAAAAAGATGAAACTTACCACATAGCATCAGGATAATATGCTGTGAAAGATACATAAAGTCGAAGTTTTTTATTAACCACTTCAGTCCACTTGGGACCAACAGTTTCAGCATAAATTTTGTAAGTACAGATAAAAGCACCCTCTATGGGTAACACTTTAAACTAACACTACAAGTCTACACACAACAATAAATTAACTAAAATATGCAAACGTATGTACATATGCTAAATTATATGGAAAAGACCGTGCTCTACATCTTTTACATGTCACCAATACAATTACATAATTATAATTTAAGTCCGAGTTCAAAACTCTTTGAGACAAAGCATCCAAATATTTTAAGCATATCTGGGTTTGAGTCAAATTCTTCATCAGTCAATAAATTAAAGTTATTTGTAACTATTTGACATTGTGACATGAATTCTCTTCTATCATTTTCATACCTGCTGCATCTGAAAATAAACTGGTCTTCATCTTCCACCTGGTTGAGATCACATTGTTGGCATTTTCTTTCGTTTACTGGAATATTACGATGCCTATCAATTTCAATATTCAATTTATGTGAACTCGTTCGCAATCTTGTTACCATAGCTCTTTGCTGTGGGTTTGTTAACACATTTAGATGTTGTTCATATTCAAATTTTGTTTTTAATGTTCTATCGAACCGTAATTTATTACCCGTAAACCCTTTTTTTTCAGAATTCTTGTTTAATATATTACTCCACATTTCTTCAAATTTCTGTTTCATTTCACCCTGCAGTTCATACCAATTTACTTCATCTATATCCGTACCATATTTGTCCAGAACAGCACTTTCCTAAATATGTGTTGCTATCATGTTTATATTTAAATGCCTCTTCACATGCACTCTTTACTAGACTTGTACCCTTCAGGTTTATCAGATAATTCAAGTATTTTACTACATGTTTCCAAATGTTCGTGAATAGAGGATACCTTCCAAGCTCACCATATACCGACATGTTTGTGGTTTTGCTTTTAACCTGTGGGATATATTTACAAAAATGTAAATGTAACTTTTCACTTTTACTATCAAGATTTTTGTTTTCGAACCAATTTTCTTCTTGCTTAATTTTATTTGTTACATTAGTGGTAAGCGGACCCCACAATTCGGATCCGTACAATAAAATGGGTTCAATAAGTTGGTCAAAAAGTTTCACACTTAAATATGTCACGCTTGACCAACTTGAAGGTCAAGGTCATTTAAATTAGCTCTAATGGCAAAAAATGAAAACGACATTCTTTATATTCCTCCTGTATTGCGAAATTTGTGGAAGAGGTTTAAAATTGATATTAGTCTAATGCGTTGAGGTGTATAGAAGATAATAGATTTAAAATCGTGTGAATGGAACTTTATTTTACTTTATAATTTTTTAAACAAAAATTTCCTTATAATTTCTGACTCGTGTCAATCACCATATTTAATGCTACAGCATACCATAACGTAGTATTCAATGAGCTAATAAATACGGAAATACACAAATTAGTACAAAATGGTGTTAATTAATGATTCCCGTATGTGCAAGGTCAAGGTCACAAGGCAAGGGCATGTAAAAAAAAAAACTGAGGAGTCGACCATTCTGCCATGAAAAATAAAGCAAATTTAATATAATTAAAAGTTGTAAATGGACTTCTCCCGAATTATATATTGTTGAGTATTTGACCATATGCTAATTTTATTAATGACATATTTTATTTCCATTCATAACCAATTTGGCATCTTTGCACTTTTTGTGTATTGCCTTCCAGGCATATATCCTCTTGTTTTTTTTCTACTCTCTACACTACTATATATCATGTGAATTTGAAGCGCAGCATTCAAACATTGCGTCATGAACATGCTTTCTTTGATGACTCTGCTAAGAATGGTCAACATGCATTTGACTATGATGAGTTTATAAGCCTGTTTGAATATTTGATACATAATATTTACACACGTTTTGGTGATAGTGTCTTGCGACAGCTCATAGGAAATTGTGCGCCACTTTTGGCTGTTCATTTTATCACGGGTATAATTTTCTACTGAGAATGGCAAAAGATAAAAATTACCATGCTAGATCATTTAATTTTACTTTCAGATATATAGATGATTTTAAATAATAATACTAAGTGTCAATAACAAACATTTAAAGGATTATATTACATCAATTTATCCTAGTGACCTGGAGCAAAAAGAAAACCACTGAATCGAACACAACATGCTCATTTTTAGATCTACTCTTATCTAATGATGATGGTGTATAAAATCAAGAGTGTATGATAAAAGAGATGATTTCAATTTTGATATAGTGAATTATTAATATATAAGCAGTAGAATTCCTATTAATCCTGCTTATGGTGTCTATGTCTCAAGGCTAATTGCTACCGCAAGAAACTGTACTGACTTTAAAGATTTTGCTAATAGAAATAAATCACTTTTTAGCAGACTTATTAAACAGGGGTTTTCTAAAATAAGATTGAATAGGTTTTTCTTAACTTAAAAGATAAATATAAAGATATTCTACAGAAATATCATGTTGATTTCTGTGAACATATTAATAAGGTATTGTCTGAGTGTCATTAAAAGACACAGAAATATGTTTTGGTAGGACAATGTTGAGACTGAGATTGTTTTACCTTGAGTTTGATCAGATTTTCTATACTGGAACGCAAAAATCCATTATATATTTACAATAAGGATAAAATAGCGTTCAGAGGACGGATTACCCTCGGCACCCACAATCTTTTTTTCCTCAATTCTGCTTCTTTTTTGGGGGGGTGGGGGTGGGGGTGAGACTTCGCAGTAGAATACTTTACATACAATTTCCATGTTGTTTTCTATGAAATGAAAGAGCACTTTGGATGTGTTCTTGGGGCAGGTCCTGGTGACAGAGACCACTGTACTGTGTGTCACTCATATGACCATCAAATGCATACTTCAAAATTTTCACAACAGGTTTAAAAATAATGAGAGGAAGCTGGTTTTTAATAGAAATGTGGTTCACTATAATGTGTATCCCTTGTGCACCACTCAGATGGCCTCCAAATAAATACTTTTAAGTTTCATAACAAGTTTATAAATACAAAGAGGAAGCTAGTTTTAAATAGGATTCTGGTCCATCACAAGATGCATCTTTGACAAAAATTTGGTAAAGCTGTGGTCAGCATTTTTTTAGATATCGCGATAACGTCGTCAGGGTTGGTGCCACTCTGATGGCCTTCAGATAAATACATAAAGTTTCATTAAAAGCTTAGAAATAATCAGAGGAAGCTGGTTTTAAATAGCGTTCTGGTCCATGATAAGATACATCTCTGACAAGAATTAGGTAAAGCTGTGGTCAGTAGTTTTTGAGATATCGCGATAACGTCGTCAGGTTTGACGCCATATAGACGGCTTTCAAATGAATATATTAAAAGTTTCATACAAAGTTTAAAAATAATCAGAGCAAGCTGGTTTTAGATAGGGTTCTGTTCCATCATAAGATACATCTCTGACAAAAATTTGGTAAATTTGCGCTCAAATTTGTTTAGATATCGCGGTAACGTCGTCAGGGTTGACCCCATACATTCAAAGTTTCAGAAAAAAAAAGTTTAAAAATAATCAAAGGAAGCTGGTTTTCAATAGGAACCTGGTGTATCATAAGGTCCTTCTGTGATAAAAATTTGGTAGAGCTGCAATGAATATTTTTTGAGATATCGCAGTAACATTGACAAGACGGACGGACATCTCCTTTGAAACTTTAAAGCTTAATACACTATTCCACCATACCGGCACTGGTATAAACAGGTAAATAGTAATACAATTTTTAGCACCATAATGTTGACTAGAGGTGTTATGAGGTAAAGTGTACTAAGGTATTAGCTGGAAGCCACCTCTTCCACCATACTGGATGAAGGTTGAAATGATAGAAATCCTGCAAAAAGTGAGTATGATCATGGTTTTCCGACTTAAGACGGACTAGAGAAAATTCTCTAGGTTGGTTAAGTATACTTTACCCCGGATACTATCCCTCTTACCACTCTAAACACTTTGAGGACTACACTTTGTCATTTCAAGCTCGATCTTGACATTGTTTTACTAACGTTCTTGAGTTAGTGTTGAATTTTTAGGTATTTGGTCATATCTCTGGAAACATTTCAACAGAGTTTTGTATAGTTGTTGTTTTGTTAACCTTTGCGTTGTTCTTTTTGCAACAAAGTTCCGACTATATTGACAAAATCGCTAAAAAGTGTGGTGTTTCTAGCAATACGTATCACTTGTCCGACACAAACTCCATATGCTTGTTTCCCTGGAATGTTTCCTGTCAGATCAAGGTAGGAGATAATATCAAATTTGAACTGGTCTCTCTTGTCAAATATTCTTGTTACATACTGCATGGTTGTTCCTTATTTCCAATATCCAGATCAAGGGGAAAGTAGCTTTTGTATCACTTTCATTTTCCAGATTTAATATTAGTTCTTTGGGATATATGTCTTTCCAATTTCCCTTCATTTCATCTCCATTGTTTAAAGCACACAGGTCATCAATTAATCTTCTTGTGTGAGAGTATGATATTGTTGCAGCTGTAAAATTTGTTTTTGCAAATTCCTCCATCCATTTTGATTAATGATATTGTAAATAAAGGTTGGAAATATTTGGGGCTGGATCTGTTCCCATTAGTATGCCTACCATTTGTTGATAGCCTCTGGTTCCAAAGCAAAAGTATGCATTGTTGATAATGCATTCTATCATTTGAGCACACTCTTGCTTCGTGTAAGATAATGGTAATAATAATAATAATAATAATAATAATAATAATAATAATAATAATAATAATAATAATAATAATAATAATAATAATAATAATAATAATAATAATAATAATAATAATACTACTACTAATAATAATAATAATAATAACAATAATAATAATAATAATAATAATAATAATAATGATGATGATGATGATGATGATGATGATGATGATGATGATGATGATGATGATGATGATGATAATAATGATAATTTATAAGGAAAACTTCCCCTTTACAACGGGGGCACCAACGGAACGGGGGAAATTCCATGATGCGTCCAAAATATATACAAATAATCAGGCATCCTTATTATCAATCGAATAATCTTCGTATGTTAAAATAAATATAGTATCTATCAGTAATAATTTATGTAATAATTTATGTCCTCCGCACCAAAACTAGAGATAAACCTCTCATTGGGACAAAACTCTTGAAAGCGTAAGGACATGTACATTATACATGTTTCATATACAATGCAGAACATGTAGCTTCCAGCGTCATTATTAAGAAAAAAATCAGGTATTACCACAGTATGAATGTACAAGACAATTACAAGATTTTCAATTCACCACTATTACATACTCCTGGAGATGTGGTTTTGTAGCTGGGGGACCCTCCGCAGAGTGACGGGGAGGGAGGAGGGGAGCAAAGCCGCGCAGACGTAACAAGTACGCTGCAGCGTACCCCGGCTCGGTTGGTTTGACTCCATCTGTAAGTCTAAGTCGAGAGAGCACCATCACGTGTTATTTTGTGGCGTTACCGAACTTTCCTACACAATTATATACAGTATATACATTGGAGGAGGTCTATTTACAAGAGGTACATGTAGAACGATCATACCAATCTGTCATTCCGAGAAGTCATTAAGTGACTGTCTCCTGTAATGCCAAGCCTCAACCAAATATGTTTTACATGTTTGGTCAAATAATTCACCAATGTTCTATCCAAGATCATATGCGTGCTCGCCAAGGAACCAACATACCTTATTTTTCAGCGAGGAGGCGGAAAAACGCTGCCATGCCTGTTTACAATTCTCATTCAGAGAGTTGACTTCCAAATTTCTATATGCCTGTAACCTGATATCATTTAGTGCTGGGCAGACAAATAGAAAATGTGATAAATCTTCTCTACTATCTTTACATAAAGGACACCTTCCGTCTGATAAACCTCACCTTTCCAGATCTTCCCCGACCCCCAGACACCCAGTGCGGGCCAAAAATTTTAATCATGCACCAGCAAAGTTATTTACATTGAACAGATAACTTTCACCGAAAGAGGACCGTTTAAACATTTGATAGCATCTTAAAGACTTTTTCAAGTCTATTTCCTGGAAAAAGTCTAACTTATATGCTTCTAACGATAATTTTAAAAAGCATCTCAGCCATTCTGGATTTCTTGATTCCAGGGCACGGTCCATGGCTATGTTATCAAAGACCTTCTTTATTTCGTCAACATATGGCCAAATCTGTGCAGGTTTGTCATCATTTCTTTGCAAAAGAGTGTCAAAAATTTGCTTACATAGCTGTGTGTCTGGCACCTTAAGATATTCCTGTGCTCTTACCTTTATCAAATTTAGCCTCAGCACCAGATAGTTTAATATACTGACATGTGCCACCTTTGAACGCTTTATTCAACATTGAAATTAACACGTTGTTTAGGTCTGTGAAGTTAATCTTTGTATACAGTGTTGAGAAATCCAAGGTGTGAATTGATTTGGCAACCATTCTTAATGTTGATTTTTTTAATGCCTAGTAGAATATCACTGGTGCTATCTGTAATCCACATTCTATTCACTCTCGTGTACATTTTCACTTTTTGGGGCAGTTAGTATGTGAATTTTTGACAAGTGTGAGAACATCAGTGAGTCGTGTGGCAACTTGTTTCGAAACACATTTCTTTGCTGCAATGATGAACCTCAATTTCACAGGGTTTTTATGCATTTTGACAATTGCATATATAATTGGTAATTTCTTGTCCTGATTTGAGACAATGCATTTCAACTCCTTGTTTTTATCCACTTGGTCCTTGATAACAGTATCAGACGTTCCTGCCTGTTGATAACTTTCATTATTTAATTCACTCAGGATTGTATTAATGTAGTATGGTTTACAAGTTAGTGCAATGTTGTTACTAGCTTTGTCAACAGGTGTGATGACAAACTTGTCATGCAAGTCTTGCAATTTCTGACTACTTTGTGAATCCTGCAGCACTTGTTTAATCTGTCTCCACTTTTGAAGAGGTCCTTTTTCTCAGGTATTTAATTCTTTCATCCACTTTTTCCATTATTTTAACTTTCCATTCATCAAATGCCTTGTTACGGATTCCTTTCTTATTACTATGTCCCTGAATGAAGGTGTTGAGTCTTCTTTTAATCTACTTTCTTGCCTTTGTGCAGTTGATGTTATATCTTTCTCTATAGTTTGGTCCTCTTTGAAACAAATGAAATGTCTTAATTTTTTTTTTGAATGATACTTAAATCACCCGTGATTACATGTTTGTGGTCTTTATGCATATACTTCTTGATTCCATATACAGACGAACGGACGGACACGGACGACGAAGGGGACGACAATACCCTCCGGCATTATATGTGCCGAGGGTAAAAATGAAATTAGGACCATCTAAGTTCTCAGACATCATGTTGAACGATACAGGCCTTCTATTTTCTCATCATTTGGATACATTGACAAAATTTAAAGAAGACTCACTCAGCTGATGTCAAGTCATATTTTTATAACGAATTTTAGGGCTAATGTGCTGTATTTTCAATTGAGATAGGAACTTGGAAGAACTTAACCATGTTTCTTAAAAAATGTTGTGTCAGTATCAAATATGGTTGTGTTTTGTCCACGTGGAGACCTTGTTTTCGTGTTTACATAAAATTTTGGAAGTAAGTGCTTCCTATAATTTTTGACCACTCAGGGATTGGTTTCACTATGTGGGCAGGGGTTGTGCAACGGCTCAAATCTATTCCACTTATTAAAAGCAAATTATAACAATATAGACCTGTAGGTCTGCTTATGGCTCCTGTTTAGTCTATTTGAGCTGGTACATAACTCTTGTCAGGAGTGTAACTGATACCTTCCTATTTAAATGTATGCTAAATTCAAATTTTGACATGTTGCATCATGTATGAAGACGCAATTCTAATGTAAATATAGTAGTCTGACTTAGAATTCTGAATTGCCCTGTCATTGTTTGGATGATGTCTATGAACTATGGTCATGTAATTACCTTTTATAACTGTATATTGAAATTAAGGACCAAATTTGTTTTAGGCCTACTTTAAATGAATGTGGATGTTTTCCAAAGTGGGAGGATTGGGATCCCGTAAAACTGGTTTAACCCCCTGCCAATATGTTGGTAACCTGTCAGGTAGCAGGTACCCTCATTCATTTTAATTTTATAATTGTTGGTCATGGATCCTTTCGACGATGAACTCTAGCATGTCTTACTATTTCGAAAATGATACTGGGTCTGACAAGGTCGAGCTGGTATTCGGTTTGGTCTCATCAGTATCATTGAAAACCGTTGTCCGCTTCTCTTTTCATGGAACTATTATGTATTTTGCAAACATTTTGAATATTCAGGCATTTTCTGCACTTATTGCAGTGCAGTCAAGTGTTCCAAATGTGGTGCGACTGATGTTGTTTTTATAATTGTCTGATGAGTATAGTTTGTTATTGTGAAAATCATGTCAGGTTGGCTCGAAGTGTTTGATGGGCAGCTGATACATGCATGGTTACTTTCCATAAATTGGTAAATTTATACATATTTGACTCTCTCTCTCTCTCTCTCTCTCTCTCTCTCTCTCTCTCTCTCTCTCTCTCTCTCTCTCTCTGGTAAATTTATACATATTTGACCCTCTCTCTCTCTCTCTGTCTCCATAAAACTTAACTCTTTCTCTGATAAATATGGCAGACTTTTACAATAATTAGGACTGTTATACATTTTGAACTTTATAGAGCCATAAATTAGATGTACATTATGCTTAGCTGACTGGCACATGACTTACAATGGCATACTACATTTTTTTTAAAAAAGTTTAAATTATTACCTTAATAGATGGCTTATCAGATGACTTGCGGGATTCTATGCTTTCTTCAACATTTAATTTTCCTTTCAATAATACTTCTGAAAACCATAGTTGAAATTTGACTGCTATGCTTACAATTTTTGGCTATTGTAATGCAATTTGACTGCTGTTCTTGCAATTTTTGACTGTTGTTTTGCATTTTGAGGCCTGATGTCACTTGTTTCTGGCTGCTGTTTGACATTTGAACCTGTGTACTTGCAAATTCTGACACTGTATTGATTTTTGACCACTACACTAGCACATGCAAAAAAAAATTCTTTTGGAAACACTCTTACTTTATATCCTTTAAAACAACATCATGCCGTTAGCTACATGTCTAAAACACATCGAATTGTATAATCGTGTTGTTTGGATTCTTGTTGATGGTCATTTTAGGCCTTGGGGCTTTTTTGATGGATTGATGTTGTTGGTGTCAGTATCACTGTGTGGACTTGTATGGATGATGATCATTGTTGAGACCGTGGTTGCAACTAGTATTTTTAAATGCTGAATTTTATTGATATTTTCGACAAATTTAGAACCTGTGCTTGCAAATTCTGTACTGTGCTGCAGATTATGGTCCCTTTTTCATAAAATTGTCAGGTCCTACATGCAACTGAATGATGCACCTGTTCAAGCCAATTTACTGCAATAGGCCTATATTTTTATACAATTATTTTGCATTCTTGTCATGTTAAAACTAGACATGGAGTTTTGGGCCATATGGACCTTCGGATATACTATATTTTGGACACTTTTGACAACAGACGAACTATAAATTTATGCGATTGAGCTAAACATACCAAGGAACATTGCTTTTGGTCGGAATTGTCTTGGATTTCTTACATTAGGCACGATTTTGAAAAATCGCATCAACCACCCTTTACTCCAGAGACGTGCCTTATACTTCTTTGACCTTCGCAAGATTCCTGCCTAACAGGTCCTGCTTTTGTTTATTGATCCAGACTTTACGATTAATTTGTCGTGCTAGACAGATAGCATACATTGATAAATAAGCGTGTGTGTTGGCAAGTTTGCGAAAGGTCGCACTAACCATCTTTCACTCCAGGGAGCTACTTTACACTTCTCTGACCTCTTCACAGGATGCCTGCCTCACAGGCCCTGATTTTGCTTCTTTGTTCTAGGTCGGGTTTTCGGTTCATTTTGGGATGTTTGCTACCTTTTGCTGAAAAACATTGTCTTTTTGATATTTTGAAGGTGTTTGCAGGGCAGACACCACTTCGAATCTGGTAAAGTTTTTTATGGGATCACCTGAATATTGGCTTTCTGTTATCCTGTCATAATTTAGTTCTTACATTTTACTTTTCTGGAGATGGATATTGTGTGCACAGTACTGTTGCTCGTAAATCAATGGTGATTGAAAAATTAATATTTTATTTTACCGTAGTGACGAGATACATACTCTTCCACACAAGTTAAAAGTCCAACTACTTTTATTTCTATTTTTTACCTTGTGAGCTCACATATATTTATTACGCACAACTTGAATCTTGCCCACATTTCATTTGTTATTTTGCACCATACATACCAAACTGGTGACAACTATCTAGTGTGTACAATTATGGCCAGTTCAGTTACGGTGGGTAAAAAAGCGAGATTGGAAACTGACTTTTCAAAATGCATTATCTGTCAAACTGGTCGTTCCCTTGCCACATTAAAGTCACAGTGTGTCAGTAAACTTACTGAAACAAAAACACGTAATGGTGGGCTCTGTACGACAGTTTGAACACTGAATTCGAAACACTTCAAACCAAAGGTGCCAAATGGCTCATCTCTTGTAGAAAAGTCCTTGATTATGATGAGTGTGAGAAGACTGCAACACCAGCAGATAACACCTCTGATAATAAATTAAACAAGCATGATACAAACACTAGACACTTGATCAGGTCTGCAGTTTCTCCATTTAAATGGAAATATACGTGTATTGTATGTGGAAAAAAGCGAAACAAAAGTGGCGACTGGCAGATATGCTTAGTCGAAAATTCCAATCGTGCATGTGGTCTTCACAATATAGCAAAAAGCAGAAATGACGCTTTCTTCATTCCTAAGTTAAGTTGGAAGGTGATGGGCATGAACCTGCTGACTTAGTTGCAAAGGGTGCAAGATACCATAAGAAATGCATGGATAGGTATCGCGTTCCAAGACATGGCGTATCTGTGAGAAGTTTGTATTCCTATGAAGAGGCATCACAGTTGGTGCCAAACAGCTTACACATTTTTTTTTAATTTTTTTTTTTTTTTTAGTTTGGGTTGCCCAAAATGTTGAGGACCGAATGTTCTGACTTGATAGAGTACAGTGCAGCAGGAGCATATATATGAGAGTGCCATTAGCTTAGGACAAGACTTTGTTCATGTTGTTTGTAAAAACTTAACACCCAAACATGTTGGTATGGCCATGTGCATACACAACATGACAAGAAGCAAGTCTTTGTTACACTTGCACATGGACTGGGGGTCTCCATTTCCTATGATACATTGAGGAGGGTTCTCACAACCATTGCGAAGCTGCAAAGGCAGAATGACAGAGATGAAGAATATATATCCCACCAAACATGTCACATGGGTTGTTTCTGCATTGTGCTACAGATAATTTTAACTTTTAAGAGGATAGCAAGAGTGGAAAAATAACTCATGCGACTAGTAATGTGTTGTACCAGCGCAGGGTAGATTTGGGTGCGCAACACAAGTTTCGCACAGAGAGCACCAGAAAAGGACTGCTTTGTCGTAAACGTGCCTTGCAGCAGGCCAATTCTCCAGAAATTTCAAAGTGCTCCGTAAAAAGTAGAGCTTTTTCTGGGCATAAAACTCTTGCCTCTATTGAAGATCTTCTACAGGAAAGCTCTTCCTTTGAAAATGAATGGAAAACTGATTTTCTGTGGCTTACTGCAAGGCTAGTCCCAACGAAACTAGTTGCAATTGAGATGCAAATGTCTAGCATGAGTGCATACAATGCAGTCATAACCACCCAAAATCCTAATGTTGCAAACATTGGTTACATGCCTTTACTTTGTGCTCCACCAACAGATACATCAGTTGTGTACACACCCCTTCAACATTTGTGTACTGTTACTCAAAACCTAGGTATGGAACACTGTGTCGTGACTGCAGACCAAGCCATGTACAAAAATTGAGATGAATTTGGCCATCTTGTAGTGCGTATGGGTGACTTTCACATTGTAATGAACTTTCTTGCCACTATTGGCAAAATCGTGGATGGTTCTAGTCTTGCAGAATTGCTAGTAAGATCTGGTATTTATGGTTCAAACACAGTAAAAAAAATGCTGATGCTCAGTATCTTTTGGACTAGCTTATGACGCCATGGCATTTGTGCACGCCAAAGGAAAGGAGAAAAATGAAACTTATACCAACAACTGAGCCATCGTTATTTGAGAATGATCATGGGCAATCTAAGAGTAATAAAAATGTTACCAATGTCCACTGGTTAGGGGATCGATATGACCAGTCACTGAGTCCAAAACACACAGAAAGGCTAAGGAGGGGTCAGATTGTAGAATATCCTGTTGCCCATCATGTAGCAGCCAATATCCCTGTGCCCAGGTGGGAAGAGCTCATGGGAAATGGAACTAGTAAGCTGCCCTTTTAATTTTATCTCAGAAGAATGGATCACAGATGTGCTTCTGCATCAGCTACCTTTAGGCCTGTCACTATATACTGGAGGTACATTTACTGATAGACATAGGTCAGTCAGTGTAAGTAGTGAGGGACCCACAGGTATACCAAATCTTGAAAGTGATCATGAGGACACAGATACTAGACTTATGAAACATGTAGCTTTTTCTGGATCCAAGGGATCTGAGCGAGTTGTTGTATTTTCTCCAGACACAGATGCAGTGTGTCTATTTTTTTTTTTTTTTTTTTTTTTTTTTTTTTTAAGGATTGAGGGCCTAAAGGAGTTGTGGGTATGAAAATGTGTGTCTGAATTTATCCCAGCACATCATATATCTGCTTCAGTTGGTCCCTGCACTGTAAGTGCTTTACTTGCTGTGCATGCTATAACTGGATGTGACACCACCAGTAGCTTGTATCGCAAAGGGAAAAGAACTGCACTGCATGCGCTTTAGTAAAACTCGACTATTTGTGAAGACTTGGCAAAACTATCACCTAATGACAGTCCTATGAGCCCAGTCATTCCTGAAGAAGCTCTTGCTGGAGCTCGCCAGCTTGTATTGCAAATAGGGGGGGGGGGGGGGGGTGTGGAGGGCACAGTTTTTAGCTCTGCTGACCAAAGGTCGCAGAGCTTATGCGACTGCTCATGTCTTTGATGCTTTGGTAACTCTGGAATCTCTTTGCTGTCATTGTTGGGTTTGATATTTATGAATATGGGTCATTTTGGTTTTCTACATAAGTGTATCATACCAGAGACGTCTTTCTGTCTGTCTGTAAACTTTTGCTCGTTACCGCAATACCATCTACAGTTTTCAAGTTACCCCCAATATAACTTTCAGGACTTAAAGAGTGTATGAAAATCTAGGCCGAGTTCGATATTGGTGGCGCCACCTACAATATTATGGAATATAGGGGTCAAAATATGAAAATCTTGTGAACACTCTTGCCTCTCTAATTTTTGTCAGATCTTCACCAAATTTGGTGGAATTGTGGGGGAGTGTCCAAGTCTAAGTTTGCAATGATACTAGTGGCGCCACCTATAATTTGATGGAAATTATGAGCCAAAATGTGTTTTAAGATATAAAATTCCAAATTCCAAAAAGAAGTTGGATTAGACTTGCCAAATTTACAGGATATATAGATCAGTGACCTTGGTGTATTTTTGTGAGGTCACCATGCCTGTAAAGTTGAAAGAGGTGATTTTGGAATGGCAGGGTGTAGCTTGGACTTCAATGGCAATGTCAGCGCAGCTGTGTGTGTAGGAAGATGGGAGGCAGGTTGGTCACAGCAGCATTTTCCTGCTTGGATAACTGTCAGGCTCTTTTTGTATGTGGCTGGTGGCTCAGGGTCCCTGTCCAATTGTCAAGGACCATGGGTCTGCTAAACAGGCACCACCGTGAACAGGGACCTATATATTATGAATTATTCTGCTATCAAAATTTGAAAGAGGTGAAGACGGGGCTCTCTCTGTCCCTGTCCCTGTCCCTGTCCCTCCTCCCTCTTTATGTCTGGGTGCCAACCAATACATACCGTTTTCTCAAAATTCTCTCTCTCTCTCTCTCTCTCTCTCTCTCTCTCTCTCTCTCTCTCTCTCTCTTTTCTCTCGCTTTCTTTCTTTCTTTCTTTCTTTCTTTCTTTCTTTCTTTCTCTCTTTCAACCACATAACTTGTCCGGAGCTTTTCTCAGACACCGTGCAAGCTACAATGTTTAAACTTGGCATGGTAACAGAGCTAGTATGGAAGTTGACTATCTGATTTGGAAAACTCGACATGTTTAAAATGATGCAAATTAGGGCCTTTCTAAAATTTAAGAGCTCCACATCTTCCAAACTATTGTAGATAGACACAAAATTTTAATGGGCACATATAGGCTTGTGAAACCTGCCAATATAATGGACAGTATATGAAAGTTGTAGAATATCAAATTATGCTAATAAAGGGCATTGAAAAATTTAAAAGTTGAATATCTCCAAAACTGTTATAGAGATGCCATTCCAACTTCAATTTGTAGGTTTGTGTCAAAGAGGCATCCAATGAACTGTGAACCAAAGTTATAGGATTTTAATTTATGCAAAAATTAGGTGAAAATGCAAAATTTAAATATTGAATAGCTTCAAAACTATTATGGACAGAGGTGCCATTCCAACTTCAATTTATGGGTCTGTGACACAGCTGCATCCAATGAACCATGATCCAAAATTGTACAATTTTAACTTATGCAAATAAGATGAATACAAGAAATTTATATATTCGAATAACTTCAAAACTGTTATACATAGAGGTGTCATTCCAACTTATATTTGTAGGTATGTGACATAGCCGCATCCAATGAACCATAAACCAAAGTTGTAGGCTTTTAATTTATGCAAATTAGGCAAATGCACAAAATTAAAGTCTTGAATCGCTTCAAAACTATTACAGATAGTGGTGTCTTTCAAACTTCACTTTATAAGTTTGTAACATGGCCACACACAATAAACCAAGGACCAAAGTTGTAGCATTCTAATTTATGGAAATTAGCGTAATACACAAAATTTAGTTTATGTTGAATAATGGCAAAGTGTAGCATTTCAAACTGTTCTCATTTGAAGGCACCCAGACAGATTTGCTGTGAAGCAAATCTTCTTTTCTAGTTCACTTTTGAATTCTGCAAAACTGGCAGTCAGATTCAATTGAAACTTGGTGGGAATGTGCCTTGGTGCATTTCTATTATTCCTAATATCACGCTCCATCGAGCAATACTGTTGTTGTTTGTTTGTTGGCTTGTTTTTTTTTTTTTTCTTTTATTGGGGGGGGGGGGTAAACTTTCGGCAAAATATGCACATAAAAGATCTGAAACTGCTTGGCCAATTGCTTTGAAATATCACAGGGACACTTCTGGGGACCTCAATTTGTTCAACAAGTGGTGCTATGATCTCTCTCTCAACCTCTCTCTCTCTCCCTCTCCCTCTCTCTCTGTCTCTGTCTCTCTCTCTCCCTCTCCCTCTCCCTCTCCCTCTCCCTCTCCCTCTCTTACGAATTAAGCGTTTTTGCTATTTTCGACTTCTCCAAAGAGTCTCTTATATTTGGCTGAAACTTGTCGGAAATCTACTTTGTGGAAGGGTCAAAGTTGCCCAACAGATGGTCATGCTGCAGATCCCTGTTCGAATCAATATACTTGCCGGTTGATGGGTTCATTCCTATCGATTACATTGTAAAGCATGATCAAGGGACATGACTGCAATGATAATTTACATTTTTTACCTTTTCTCCAAAACCGTTTGTCATATTCACTTCAAACTTGTTGGCAATGTACTTTGACTGGATGTGTACTGAGTTTGTTTAAATGGACATGCCCCAGTGATTTCTGTGATTTTTAAAAATGGCTTTTTTAAAAGATCTTTTTCTCTAAAATAGCTTGGCAATTGCTTCGGAATTGGATAGGATCACTTCTGCGTACCACTAGACTAGGGTGAAACCTATTATGGGTTGCAGGTCAAGGTCAGCATAGGATGGGCGATCACACACCCCTTTCGCTTATGTTTTTTGACCACAGAACTGCCGAGTCTCGAACCAGCAACCTTCGGCACAACCATAAAACAGACCAGCAACATTCATTCAATCCGAAAATGGTAGATTTATCAGCGATGACAAAAAATATGGCAGAAATGTCAATACACTGCTTATCAAACTTCATGATAATGCCCACAGACAGCCCTGCGCGTCAAAAAGGTAAAGCTTTTAGTGCGTGCTACTGTGAGTTTTGACACCTAAATTTTTCAGTCGACTTTGGTCGTGTGAATTAGTTAAATGAATGAATAAATAAATAAATAAATAGATAATTAAATGAACGAACGAATGAATAAATGAATTGAATAAATAAGAAAGAAATTACAAAATTTGAAAATTTGAAGCGTGTTAAACTTGGAATTTTGAAAGTTTGGTTTTGAACGAGAAACTTTTTTGTTTGTTTTTTGGTCTTGTGTGTTTTATTTTCTGTTTTGCTTTTTTTTGTTTCGTTGCTTGAAGTGTAAGGACCACTTTCAGCCAATACATATAGGAGGAGCTTGTGCTGGTTTCAAAGGTAAGTAAAGCTCATGAACATCATTCTGACTTTAATAGTGTGCAAGTACAGTTTACATTTTGTCCTTCACTGGCCGATGAAACTTTTTGGCATGCATGCGCACAGTGCAAGCTGCAAGACCTGTACTAACACGCGTCAATGATCCAGGGTATTTTCGCGCTTCTTTGATTTTATTAGTCAATTAGATATCTTTGATGCATTCTTTATATTTACCCAACAGGAACTTTACCTATTGAATACACATGTAGCCAATACTAATAATGTGGCAGGGACGCTTTGATCAACCATGGAGTCAGAACTCCAGCTCCATGGGTCTACAACTCAGTTTGTCGACATACGTCATTAGTCTCTATGATGACGGTATTTGCCCTCTCATTGTAATCTTTCTTGGGTCTATTTGGTAAGATCAATAATAGGGTACATGTCTTGTTGGTTTAAGCACATTTTACTTCAAAAAGAAAAAAACGATTGGAAAACAGGCACCATGCCTATATGAATTCCTCTTGTTATAAACAATGCAAAACCCATGCATATGAAACACTGTCATGTTACATTGAATCAAGGAAAATGTTTATGGATTATGGTTCTAAGTTTCCGCGTTCAGTTACATTCCTTTTCAATTTCCTCACGAAAGCTTTGATCGATATTCTGTACATGTGTGTGTGTACAGTAGAACGATACATATAAATTCGCCGTGCTGTTTTGCTCAAACAAACGGTACATTTTGGCGAATAAAAATAATCACACAAACTGAATTCAATCTACGTGTAAATATGCATCTGACTTCTGGCACTCCACGGCCAAGCACGTTTTGTCTGTTCCACTGTCCTCCGTTGATAAATCTATAAAGGTATGTTCTAACAATAGAACTTGTGTCCGAATTTAAAAAAAAAAGTAGGCGAACAGGCTTGGATGCAGCAACTTTTTATAACCTTTAAACACGTACATTAGCGACAAACCAAAATGTACGAGGACTTCGCTGTATGCATGCTTTATGGTAATTTCAATAAAAGCTGTCAATGGCATGCAAATGCCAAATGTTTACGGGACGACAACGTGTTTGTTGTATAAATCCTCCACTATTTATGTGCGTACAACGTGACCCTTGCAGACTATGTATCAATATTTGAGTTGCACATAACATTATTGTATTCCCTCATGCTTCACTGTATGGACAAAACTGTAAGCACAGGGAAAACCACGGCGGTTTATACGTTCCCCCGTAAACGGAGTAAAAATAAGCCAAGAAATGTTTCAACATGTTTTAACGACAGCCATTATCGCTGGCATCCAGTAGTAAAATTAGGATGACTGTAGCAATTACATACATTTCCTAGCACAATCATTCTTGCAAAGTTTTATTATACTTCAAATAAACTGGTACGTTTAGTTGACTGCTGAAAGTCCACACTTAGTTATCGGTATGGATGTGTGGAGACAAAATTTGGAAGAACAAGAAGAAGGAGGAGAAGGCAAAGAAGAGAAAGGAGGAGGAGGTATAAGGATAGTCAGCGCAGGCAGCAAGTATCCGATTAACCGATAAATCTACATGCCAGAATGTCTAAAATAAATATTGCTTAACATGGAAAAATGTCAACAACTAGTATGATTTATGTGAAGTTACAGCACCATGCAGCTTTGGTCAGGCATATATACATAAGTAATAGCGTCAGAGTGTTCGCTGGGATGCTGAACAAGTGTAGCATAATATCTAAAAGTGCTGGTGTCCCATGGTTATACAGCAACTGTGAAACACAAAATTGAAATCAACACGTATGTGAGACAGACAAGAATGATTCGCATAACACAAGATCCCACAACATGCACATGCATGCATGAATGAAACAAAGCGACAATATATATATATATATATATATATATATATATATATATATATATATATATATATATATATGTGTGTGTGTGTGTGTGTGTGTGTGTGTGTGTGTGTGTGTGTGCGCCGCTAATTTGGTTGTCATGAACATTATTGATCACAGATATAACGATATGTCGGGGGAGGGAGTGTTAAATCTGAAAGTGACATTCAATATACATGGCATTCGGAGAACGATGCCTATTGTTTATTTCGCAAGTTCTGTTCATAGGTGTTTCGAAAAAGTACCTTTTCGGGGAAAAACATTTATTCGTCACACATTCAGAATGCATGAGCAAAGAGGCTGCACGAGTGTAGCCTCCTTGGTATAACGTAGTAATGGTCATGCATGTACACTTCACCATAAAAATGAAAAGTCTGTTTGGTTATAATCAATACATTTGTGTCTCTCAATGACGAAGAAAAGTACCACAAATTAGCAAAGACTTTCTTTGAAATATATGCCCGCCCCCCCCCCCCAAGAAAAAAGAATAAGAAATAAACGATATATTGTACATCATTATTATTCTATTAACGTAAATGTATTTATTTTCAATGTATTTGCATTTTCTGCATCTAACAGAAGTCTTTATTTTACTGTTTTGGATCCATAGTTCCTATCAAACCGATGCTCACATTCTGCTTCGTCGTGTTTTATTTCCAGTTTTGTGTCATCAGCGAAAATAAAAACTCAATTTTTAAGCGCCTGTTGCAGTATAGACTTTGCTGCAACTGGGTCACATCCATGGATACGTCCTTCCTGCAGCAAATCATTAAGCTCGCTCACCATGCAGACTGCGAGACAATAGGTCCAAGAGGACGTTCCAGTCAGCTAAATGTACATTTTACGGAACTGTACAACTTCTACATGAATACAGAATACTGAGCTTAAATGATAAATATTTTATTGACAAAAGTAACGATTCGACAGCCCGAATCAATTTATGGTAAAATAATTAGCTTCCTTCTTCGTATACATGGACTGTACCTATGACAATATAATCACAAAATAATATACGGTGTTCAGTCAGGCTTGAGACAGAATTCGTATTACATATATGCTGACCGCATCACATGTGAACCGAATGTATACGGATAAAAAAACATTCAAAAACTAATTACCACTGAAACAGTACATAAATAAAGCAACACAACTATAATTAAATAAAAAAGAGAAGAAAAAAAATCACGCTTTGATCAAAATATTTGGTCTGTATTACCAAAGGCATTTTAATTATTCTAACTCTGGTTTGCTTCTTCATTGTTCACGGCCAATATATCTCCTTTCTATTACAAACGGTTTCGATATCTTTCGACTTCCGCACGTTTAGCCAGTCCCTTTGGGTCGCGGAGGACGGACTTGGGCATCCCGCGTGTTCGCCCCGCCGCCAGGTTTTTACTCCGCGGCAGTGTGGGGCCGTTAATTCTTGGGTTTGGTCTCCTTGACCCTGGGACACAATATGCCACCCGGGGTCATTTTATTAGTGTCTTAATGATCATATTGCTCTTGACTGTTACGTGCTAGTGCATCCTTCTTTTATTTGCATATGTAACTTTTATTAGTAACTATTCTAGCCGTGCAGTGTCCTTTTGTGCTATATATGATTCCGTATGTACTTCTTGTGATTTGCCTTCTTTGAATTTTATACTGCGATCTAGGTGGTTCAATAAAATAGTAATTATGGTACCGTATATTAAACCCTCTTGTATTGGCGCTTTTACGCACAAGTCCGGAGTTCAAACCGAAAGTGACTCAAATTGCAGTACTTGGAAGAGAAAAAGCGGATTTACTCAATGTCTCCGTAGCAGCTTTCTCTGACTTGGTTTGTGTTGACTCAGCCAGGGCGCAAGGTCCTGCGGCATGCGTAAAGCTTTCGCCCTCACACAGTTATGGTGGGGTGCAGAAGTTCACTTTGCAAGCTAGCTGTGAGTCGGTTTTTTCTTTGATAAAAATAGATAAGTAAATATAGAAGTAATAAGTAAATATAAATATATCAAAGGACCACAAGTTTGATATTAGGCCACATATTCTTTAAGGTAACATAAAAATGAGACCAGAAAAGCTGTCCATTCCATACATAACGGTCACATTGGGTGGGATATGCATGTATTTTGTGAGATAAATTCGAGTTGTGTTTTCAGCATTAAAGATAGTATATTTATAGATCGTAACTCGGAAGTTTTTATCTTTATCAACAGTTGAGAGATTATATCACTTCATTCTGATGACAAAGTACTTTTTCAGTTCACCTTTACTCATCTCTTGGCACCAAAAAAGTATGTGCAATTTGTGAAATGTACAGAATCGTTTCCTATAAATTCGGGGTTTGTGAGGTAGAGGGAGGAAAGCGTTATCACGATCAGAAATTTGCGTTTATTATTATTAATTTTTTTCATGAATCTATAGTGCATTCAAATATGAATAGATGTCATAAGTTGTACCCTGACACTCGCGTGAGAATACTCTTGTAAATTTATGAGAAAATGTAAGTGTATCAATGGTAATGCATGCATGTTAAGTAATATATACGTTCTTTGCACGTTTCATTGTCGTGGCGTAACACTCCCCAAGTACTTTTTCTGTGGTTGTCTGACAACATAGCAGGCTTCGCTATAGTTGTGAATCCCGTATCCAGGAGGAAGAAATTCGTTAAACCCCAATGCAAGAACAGGGTCGTTCTTGAAAAGAGTCAAGACTTTTCTGATGGTCGTTGTAACGCTGCACCTGTTTGCGTGAAAATCGGCTAGTAAAGCCATGAACTTATCATACACCTGAGGCTGATCAAAATAAGCATGTTTCACTTGTCTAATATACCCCAGGGCCTCATCCATGTCTTTTTTAGTTGTGGGTTTGCGGCGTGCATACTGTTCGTATGGATCCACTGAGCCGTGTTCTACAAATGTGACTGTATCATATACTTTGATTATTGCCGCGTCGTCCTGCAAGTCGATCTCATATTCATTGGGCAATAATGTGTTAAACCGGTCTATCAATTCAGGATACCCTTCAAAAAGGGTGATAACTTTGTTGATAATAGCGACTTTGTCAGCCTTTTTAAGTTTCATATGTCCAAGGATACGTTTGTATTCGTCATATACCTCTGGCTGTTCTGCAAAGGTTTCTTTGACTTTTTTCGAATATTCTGTTCTTGCTCGTGTTCTGGGACTTTTGCTCCTTTGCCTCCTTGCCGTTTCAATGTCACCATCCACATAAAATCGAGTTTCATAGCGTGGAGGTTTCAACGCAGTTCTTTTTCTTGGATGCAGGCCTTTTTGGGCCGAATCAACATGCCGTGTTGTTGCATACATCTTCAGCAACAATCTGAAAATAACGCAAAGCGGACATTAAGCGGACATTATACTATTATGTTTTGTGACCACGGAACGGTCGGGTGTCGAACTAGCAACCTTCGGCGTCAATCACCTATAGCTGGTCCAAAATGGGTAACGCACATACCAACTGCACCAAGTCCCCTTCTTAAAAAGAACGAGGTGGTTATATAGTTACGGCAACCGTAACCCAACTTTTATCAGTTAAACCAAGGAGGGTAGAGACAGCAGCCGTAAGAACAACCTGCTCAGGCTTGGCAGGTTATTCTTCCGGTTGTGACGGTATCTACCCAGTTAACTGAGTTATATTCCTAAAACATAAATATATACCGTAACTATATCGGCCAGTCTGTATAGTTACGGCAACCGTAACATCTGGCTCGGGGTTTGTTACTGTTACGGCATATATATATATATATATATATGTTTTCTTCATGAGAAATGAGCTGAAATTTGACGATTGTATCCGCGTCGCGAAACAAAAATTGAAATCTACCTGGGGCCGGGTGACCTAGTTGAAAAAATGTCTATTCTTAGGCCCACATATTAAATACGAGGATATCTTTTTTCGAGTTTGTCAGTAAAAAATACACAAGATTCAATGTTTCGTTGGAGGTTCATATGGTACATCACCCCATAAATACTTGTATCCCATGCGCATTCGGCGCCCAGCCTGCCTAGCATTACGGTGTCAATTCCCGATATCAAAATGCATGCGCTCGATCTCTGACTGAATTACAATTACATGTATAAACATTAGGAGTTTATGTAGGCATTGCCTGATTACCAATTTCCACGAAAAACTGCATTTGGACATATTAATCGCCTATAAAGAGTAACTTTTCAGTTATATAACTTGTGAACAAAAATTGGGTAGCCTATAGTATAGGCCTACAGTACACACTGACGTAATAATATCGGTAGGTCATTATGGTTATGATTGCCGTAAGATTAACTTTTCCTTTCGTGCCCTGTTTCATTTACGGTAACAAGTGATGTGATGGTGCCATTATGCAGTAGTTACGTATTTATAACGGCTTCCCTATCATCGGCCTATGACCCTACTACTAGTGTTACGGCAGTCACGTGACTACCGTAACATTAGCCGAGCTTGTCACAGTTACGGCCACCGTAGCAATATTCGATCACTACCCAAAAAGAATGGCTCAATGGAGGACGGTATGCGTGAATGCCATAATCGACACCGCCAATGTAACGACTTGTACATGCATTTATAGTGATCCAATGTTTTCGCATTGAAGTTTTCTTGTCATAATATTTGCACCAGACAGAATGGTAGCTATTACGGACGAATAAATGCATAGAATGCTGGAAATTATATACTTTCATACAGAGACAGCTCCAACATTTAAGTATATAGGCATGTGTGTGCATACTGCACAAGGTTTCGTTTCTCTTGCACTCGTGAATGTTATGAAAGGTACATGCATTCTGAAAATAACCTAAACTTTTACCAGTATAAGGAGACTTATACATAGATTCCTGTTTTAACACAACGAAGAAAAAAATGACTCTCAAGCTTAAGTCTAGCCACGCCTAAACCAAGTCAGTTCAGTGGCAACAGGTTTCCTTCTATGAAATGACAGATTTAAAAAATAAATAAATAAATAAACAAACAAAGAAACAAAAACAAAACAAACAAAAAACAAAACAAAAAAAACAAAAAACAAAACAAAACAAAAAATGATCCAATGGTGTCAAAACCTACCTGTTATTAAATGGTTATGTATTGACAAGTCGGTTAGTAATAATCGTGGCATCCAAAGCTGCAAAGTCCTGGCACAACACATAGAGTGCAACAGATCTAGTTATTTCTTCCGCCGGACTCGACCATTCGCAAGTGAGTCAGTGTCTTGACTATTGGGGTTAAACAAGCGCACATAAAGTGATCAATATAATTTGGTGCCTATGTAATTGTTTGTTAACCAGAGCGAGACCACAAAAGGTGAATGGCCCAGAGATATTCAAATCAGATATTGTGTTTCATCGTGCGTGCACAACATGTGCTTACGTACTTGCTGCTAAAAATAAAGAAGGGTTCTTCATAACCTTTTGTTATGAAGGTGTCCAGGTCATTGTCGCCTAGTGACAGTCACCACAGCAAGGGCTTTCGACATGGAAGCATGCGTGCCCAGCTGTCATTATTATAGGAATCAGAATCAGAATCAGAATCAGAACCTTTATTGCATATAACTCCCTCTATGGGCCATGACAGGTACAATAACATAGACCTACATCCAGATGGCTATAACACAAACAGCACAACACAATAGGTTATCACATGGTTGTAGCTGTATCAGTATCACCCTCCGCATCCGTATCGTCACTAGACCTTCGGTCTCGTGACGATACGGGTGTTCGTAGGCTGATACAGGGGGTGATACTGCTACAACCATGTGATAACCTTTATATTTCCATTCGGTTTAAATAGGCTTAGGCTATGGAATGCAAATCCTCAGTCCCAGGGTAGCCAGCCCTACCCAGATATCGTCCAATACTTTTAAATTTGGACAAAAGAGAGCCAGGCTCATAATCCTATCACCCCTGGTTAGTAGGCATTCAGTTCCTGTACGGCCAATCAGAAAAGTCTTCTCACAGACCCCCTAATTATAAATTCATAAATATCAAGCTTGTGGCAATCCATCTTCAGGTTGATATTTATGAATTAAATATAATTAGGGTGTGTGTGAGAATCATGTTTGCTGATTGGCTGTACAGGAACTGAATGCATAGTAAGCCATTTTGAAGGTGACATTAACGAATTTATGATTAGGAATTTGTGGCTGCTCACATCTAATTGGTTATACAAGGAAAAAAAAACCATGTGCTGAGTTTAGCCTCATTTTGAGCCACCTTGCTCTGAAATACCAAAGCTCATGCTCCCATACCAACCAAATAAACAATAATGATAACCAGGGCTGTATTTATGCCGGATGGTAATATTTTCTATCAGGGTAGTCAGGAGAAACCATAGGTATTATAGAGTTCAACTTGCGATGTAACTTGTATATGGGAAATCAGCTTTATTGTAAATAAACTGATACATGGTCAGTATGGTACAGCATACAAATGATATAAACACATGTTTTCACGATGGACAAAGAAAAAAAAAAGCACTTGAACATATTTAAAAAGAGCCACACCTGAAATTTTACCTTTGACCTTAACATGACCTTTGACCTTGACATTTGAGATGACCTTTACCTTGCTATGATCGAACTCATACACTCGAAACACATCTACTATTGTTTATAAGATATTGAAGATTTAAAACTTTAATTAGCCATCATTTGCATAATTTTGAAAAGTATAAACTGTCATTATAAAAAGGCGAGACTTCAAAAATGTGCAGTCGTACAATAGCTACAATTAGAGTCCTACGTGGTCAAAATTGGATAAAAATTGACCAAGTTATGGCTAGAAGAAAGCCACCATTGAAAGTGGCCTTTGACCTTGAGATGACCTCTACATGAAGTGGTCCTTGACCTTTAAAATGACATTTTGGCTTTAAAGTGACATTTTGACTAATACTGCCCTTTGACCCTGACATGACATTTGACCTTGACATTTGAGATGACCTTTGCCTTGCTATGATCGAACTCCAATACGCTCGGAACTATAGTACATCTACTATAGTATATAAGATATTGAAGATTTAAAACTTTAATTAGCCCTCATTTGCATAATTTTGAAAAGACAAATCTGCCTGTAAAGAAAGAAAGAAAGAAAGGAAGGAAGGAAGGAAGAAAGAAAGAAAGGAAAAAAGAAAGAGTTCCTAGAAAATAATATGTCTGTGTTAGCACACAGACACAAGAAAGAACGAAAGAAAGAAAAATAGAAAAAAAGAAAGAATTCCTAGAAAATAATAATAATATGTCTGTGTTGGCACACAGACATAA